>CM008345.1:9817168-9831844 GCA_002525835.2 Ipomoea batatas
AACATGCAACACGAACGAAATTAAGGTGAGACTGCCAAACACCAAACAACAAACAACAAATCCGGGGAAAATATTCAAAGTTTTTATTGTACCAAGAAAATATTTATTTGGTTCCAAGCAAGCAGGGACAAAACCCAATTCAAACAACACCTCACCAAACCGGCTGAGACGACCACAAAAAAGTTCACAAATATTAATGTGAATCCAATGCTTTGAATTGTTTGGCAAATTTGGTATGTATTGCATATGGTTGAACAGTGTGGTGTTTGTCCCCAGTTTCTTGTCTTCCTTTTGTGTTTTTATTTTAATCATATAACTTTACAAGCATAAAAGTGGTCTACTAACACCTACCTATATGTCATGCTAGGGTGTGAAATCCTAGCTCCTTGTCACAACTTTGAATTTTATTGAACCTTGCTCACAATTCAATTCCCTCCTTTGAATTCCACCATAATTTAATTTGCTTCAACACCATGTGGTTATGCATGTGGTATTCTTCCACTTATTTAGTTGCCAAAAGCAAATGTAATGACAATCCCAGTCAATTTGATCATAATCATATGGTTAATTACAAGATTCTAATTTTAAATTTTCACGGCAGCAGTCTATCGATCTTATTATATATTATAAATCGATCAATTATAGAACAACTTAGATTGATTTATCCCATTGTGGTTCTTTATCAGTTAGGATTTCACCCACTGCACAAAGTTAGATAGTTGTTGCCAACTTTTCTGTAAATATTATTCGTATCGAGTTTTTGTGTCAAGTTTTATGTTTATTATTAATATACCTTTCACGAAGTCTAATATTGATTGTGAATTTGTTGGTGTTATGGATAGGATTCCTTAAACATATTGCATTGGCATTGGCATTTAGTGGTTAAAATTAAACAGTTAAATTTCTATCAATTTTCATTTGAGACGGACTCTTTTAGATATTACTGTGTACACATAGATTTGATTTAAACGGTCAAATTTTATATTTGAATGGCTCAAACTCTTTGTACATGGGTTCCACGGCGCTTGTTTGACTTTGAGGGGTGGAGCGGTGCTTAAAACGGGGGAGACAGATCAAAAGGATCATATCATCCATCTTTTCCCAGAAAATAATCACATACACGCTTATATGTATGTATACATATTAGTCTTATCCTCAACAATCTTATGTCATGCCACCTGCCATCTAATTTGTCTGTCATCATCTCGCTGTACGTTTCGAACCACCGATGTCCCAAGAAAATACTCTGTTTTTTTTTTTTTTTCTTTTATAAATTTATCTAATTCCCAATAATCACGTCTATTTTAACAAATTCAAAATTAAATTACTACAAATTTTCCCAAAACTCCTTACATCATTTACAAGTCTCAACTAATTAAAATTTCTTCCACTTGAGCTTAGATTGTTAGTCCAAAGAAAATAATTAAATAAACTAATAATATGGTAACATAGCAAAATAAACGCATGTCACTAAGACATGCATTAGTTAAGGGTGCAAACGAGCCGAGTCGAGCTTGAGTTAGGGGTGACTCGGGCTCGATTACTAACAGGGGGCTTGAGCTTGAGCTCGATCGAGCTGCTCGTCATCGATCTTGGCTTCGTCGTCCGACACCACTTCGACTGCTGTTGCTCGGCCTTAGCTTGGCTAAGTTTAGATTTTAGATCTAGGGTTTTAGCAATGCAGCTTCCTCCGTGCCTCTACACGTGAGTGACTTGACGAATCACAAGCCTAAAATATTTTGGCTTGAGTTCGACTCAATTACATAACGAGTTGGCTCGAGTTTGAAGTTGACCAAGCTCGACCCGAGCTTTGACTGAGTAGCTCGGCTCATTAATAGTCCTAACATTAATTGAATAATGGATGAAAAGTCTCACCCAAGTTAAAATTTAATTTACTTTCAAAAGTAGAGTGGGATTTAGTTTCTGCAAATGAACTTTGCAAGTTCGGGTTTGGACTGAAGTTTTTGTGCCTAGAAATGTACAGTTGGGGGTACGTAATATAGTCAGACGAAATTCAAAAACCTAAAGATAAACAAAATAAACGCGTAGGAGGCACACACAGGCCGGTATGCATGTGGGAACTTACACGGTTTCTTGAGAGAGAAGGTTTGTGTGAAACCTCAAAGCTCTTTAAAAGCTGCCCCTTGGCATGGCACATATGCCGCACCATTGTAAAGTCAATTCAAACCCAAATTAAACCAATTCAAAAACATTCTTCAAAAACCTCCTCTCACCAACTTACTACTTCACTCCTCACATTTCCAAATTTAGACTAATTTGCAGTGAAATATAGACTTTTTTTCCCCACAGCTGAGCAGCCATTCCCCCCAATTCAAACCATTCAATTTTCACATTTTTTCTTTGCACTCTTTGTCGGCCAAGTAATAATACTTACCATTTACTACAAAATCCTCCTTGTTATATATAGTGGAGCAGTTGAGCCTCTCCAGTTTCAATCCAAAAAAAATACACTCTTTTTTCTCTCTGATCTTTCGTTCTTTCTCTTCATCATATCCATGAAGCCTTTCTATCTCGTCTTGGGGTTTCTGTTCCTTTTCCTAGGAGCACGGCCCAACGCCGTCCATTGCCGGCCGTTTCCGCTGCCGGCCGGGGAGAAAGTCGCCGGTTTTGGGCACCCAAAGGCAAAAGTTGAAGCCGGGAAGAGTAATAAGGGTATGGGTGGTTCGTTGAAAAGCATGGCGTTCATATTGGCTTCTGGTCCGAGCAAGAAAGGGCCTGGGCACTGAAGATTGAAGCACACAGCATAGATAACCACATAGATTGAGGTTAATTGACAGTGACAGATAATTTTTATGGCATCGAATTCTTTGAGGTTTTGAGACAGAAGGATTCAGTGTTGGGTTTTTGATTTGTTGTTTTTGTTTTGTGATTCTGTGTCAGGGGAGATATAGTGATGATAGTTAGGATATGTATACATACTTTTTTTGGACTTTGTAATTTGGAACATGATAGGATGATTGTTACAGTCACTCTTTGATCTGATCTGTAATTGAATTGAACTTTGATTTTGGCTAAGATGGAATTATTACTTAGTTTCCATGAAGGTTTACCGTTTATGTGTGTCTTCTCTTGCAAATTTACATTTGATCCTGGTCTGGTGATTCTTGTGGAAATTGAATGGAGGATTGACTACTATAGTGGCATCACCCAGACAACTAATAACATCAAAAGCCTAACAATGTTCAACTAGCTAGTTAAGCCAACAACCCCTACTCGAAAGTGCGCCTCAGGTAATCAAAAGTAAATCAGTTTAAGTTGTCCATAGTTGATCGCTTCAAATCAAGAAAGTCAATAGACTAATCCACAACACAAGTCAAACATGGAACATTGTGATTTTCAAGTTAATTGTCCGATTCGACCAACTTGGTCAAGGTTGTCCCCGATTTTGCTTCTCTTGTAGAGTTGTAGAGCAGCTATACAATGTAGGTTAAAGAAACGTACAATATAACACATTATATGGTATCTGAATTGTAGAATTTCCTAGGAAGAGCAACATTCTACCCACCCATCCCTTCATATGAAGATGCATGAGCAACTCAGTTGATACTCCAGAGATAGTAGATTGTGGGCAAAGATACAACGATATGACAGCTCAGTAGTGTATTACTACTTATGAACACTAGACACTAATCATCTCATCTAAGAGGCGACCATGATTATCCTTCCACCATTTGCCAATTTCAGGCCAAGAACTTTTCCTTTTATGAACAAGATAATTACATACTATAAGATATTTAATTCTTTAAATATTCAAATCATGCACAATTATTCTTTTTGTATTTCTATAAATGTGTCATAATCTAAACCAAGATATATTACTTAAAATGAAACCTAACTTTCAATCAAATTATACCATAAACTTCAAAATATACTCAATTGATTAGTGGGAAATAAGTTTACTATCACAATATCATATTTACTACAATATTAAATAAACAATGAGGGTAGATCTAAGTTGACGGTGGTGGGTAGGGGGTGGTGTATGAATACCGTACAGAATCTGGAAATGTCAACCACCTTTAGACGGTAGAATTTGGGAGTCAACAGGGAAGATACGCATGGGTGTGATACGATAATGTCTCCACCTGTAAACATTGACTTATTTTGCCTTTGGCCTTCGGTTTCTTGTAGGATAGGAAAAGCAGACAAATTAAATTATTCATGAAATTCTCCGAAAGGTAGGTTGTGCTTCAACAAGGACATCGGTCCTTATCCATCCATAGCAGTGACATTTTCAGATAATGGAACCAGACATTCATGCCGTCAGATCTGCAAAGGAAGTAAACTAACCTAAACTGCAAACAGTAATTTACTAGAGACAAGCGACACACTTTCATAATTGGTTGAAGTAAAAGCGTTTGAAGCTTACCTTGTGATCTTAGCTCACAAAGGAAGTAACTAAACTAACTTAGACTACTATAATCAGCTCAAATCTATAAGGTCAATACATAGCTTTCATTAGAAGTCGCACTTGAAACCTTGTGATTACCAAACTAATTGTGCGACTAACTTAGTTGAAATTTACCCTAAAAGTTTTCAATTCTAATGTTTAGTTTACAAGAGAGCAAGTATTATAAAGACCAAAATGCCCATAAAATTATAATTCTTTAGGCCTTTCCCAATAGGAGTTCTTTCACTATATTTTAGGCCAAAATTGCCATGTTGGAAGAGAGATAGTGAAGAGAGAGAAGGTAGTGGTGCTTCCTGCAAATATGAACGTCTTTCAGAAATGGTGGGACCCACCATTTGGGAATAGAGTTGCGCCTCACGCAAGTGAGGTGCAACTCTTGCGCCCAGGCGGGCGCGCGCGTAAATATTTTTTTTTAATTTTTTTTTTCAGTTTTTTATTTTGTTTTATTTTTTCCTTTTTCTTTTTTTCTCCACCCACATTTTCTCTTTCCTAATCACACTTACAAAAACTCCTCAAACCCACACCAAAATTTTATCTATTGGGGAATGCCTTAGTAAGATGTAAAATTATTAGGCCTTTTCAAAACATAAAAAGAATTATTAGGAATGAGTAATTTGGTCCTTACAACTCAACTTTTTTTCCCATGTCAAATAGATTTGGGAGTAGAGATGACAATTTCAATCTGTCCGTGGATATCCACCCGCATAGATCAAGTTTTTTTGGATGGTAGAGGGTGGTGGGTCGAGAGTGTGTCTTAACAAAGTAAACTCGCGGTGGATCGAGTAGAATTCGAGTTCTATGTACAAAATCCGTTTAAAATCCCACCTAACTCACCATATGTGTGTGTACATATAATAGTAGTAGTAAAATAAGTAGTACTAGTATATAGGTTATAAAAGTTTCAGTAACTTTTTATTATTTTTTATATCTAAATTACTAAGTTTATTTTATAAAATTAACAATTTAGTTATTAATTTATTATATTGGAATATTTCTATTATTTTATGTTTTAGTTTAACTAATGAATTTTATAATAAGTTAACAAGTGATGAGTACCCGTAGTGACACGGGCATCCGATGGAGTAAGAGTGGATTTTGAAAAAGTCCACCCGATGCAAGTTGAGAATGAGATGAGTGAAAAAAAATGTAAAGTGGATCGGGTGATAGATGTAGCCCTCCAGCCCTCCCCGACTCACTCCCATTGCCATCCCTATTTGGGAATCCTACTCCTAGGAGTGTGATTTGCAATTCCTCAGAATTAATGACTTGCAATTCTGTCCAATCAAACTATAAAATTTTTCAGTTTCTAAAATGATGTGGGGATAGAATTGCAATTCCCCCTACCAATTACCAAACATGCTGTAAATACCTTCTCAATTTGCATTTCAAGGGCCAAAGCAATTAAAAAAAAAATCTAAATAACACATGAAATTCCTAGACTCTAGGAAAACTTGGAAGGATACATATCCAGCCAATAAGCCAAGCCAAGCAAAGCCTACAGTAATTTCCAAAACCTAGAGGCCAGAAAATTGAAATCTCCACTTGAGAATTCAGAATGTTTTCAACAAGTGTAATTTAAAAAAGAATACAAGTCTGAATTCCTCCAAAACAGATTAATCCGCCCATTACCCCCTGCATTGCTTAACAAAACAAAGGCTCATTCCACATACAGCTTAAGTTGACACTTACATATTCAAGCACAAAACACAGAATCACGTTATTCGATAATCCACAAGTATTATCTCCCAGAATCCCAGTGCCTCTTCTTCTGATCAATTCTTATCAAACTTCATGTTCTGGGGTTTCACAGCCCTAACCAATAATACTAGACAAAACACATCCCCAATTACGTCTAATTAAACTACTGGCTTAATCTCAAAACAACATGCATAATCAAATAATATATCAATTTACCAAGGACTATTATCTATCAACATTCTTCAGCCAATCAGAAAGCTCCATGACAAGTTACAAATGGTTTGTTCATTGACAAACACAGGAAAGCCAAAAAGGAAAGAAATCCAATATGAAACAACCAAAGCAAACTTTATCTAAGAGAGATTCTCAAACACGCCAAAAACATCAAAGCTAATTACTGACATAACATAAAATAATATACGGAATATTGTATAAAGGATCTTAAAGGCAACACAATTAGGTCTTAGTGCATATGGAAGTGCTTGTTTCCCATCTTAATTTGGAGCCTATCTAGTACCTAAAGTAGAAGTTAGGTCAAACGCCAAAAATGAAGAAAGCCCTCTTTTTCAAGAAGCTCCAAATTACAACTATTTTTAAAAGACATCTTTTTGACAAAGCCAATAACTGAGCCGAACAGGGACTGCATTTAGAGATTGAAATTCCTAGGCTCTAGGAGAAGTTGGAAGGACACATTCCAGCCAATAAACCAAGCAAAGCTTACAGTAATTTCCAAAAACTAAAGGCCAGAAAATTGAAGCCTCCAGTTGAGAATTCAGAATGCTTTCAAAACGAGTAATAAAAAAGATTACAACTTTGAATTCTTCCATAACAGATGAACTTGCCTATTACCCTGCTTAACCAAAAAGGCTCATTCCATATACAGCTTAAGTTGGCACGTACTAATTCAAGAACAGAAGCACAAGATCACCCTAATTGATAACCCACAACTATTCTCCGTTCGTGTCTCTCATCTTCTGACCTTACCCTAATTGATAACCCACAACTCGCTTCGATTTCTGCAAACAGTTTGTTCTGGAGATTCAAAACCCAAGCCAATAATACTAGACCAAAAGCATCCCTGACAAGATCCAACGTAAACTCCTAACATCCATAATCAAATGACACATCACATTACCAACGACTGCTATCTATGAACATTCTTCAGCCACTAATAAAGCTCCATATCACATTAAAAATGATTTTTTCATTGGCAAACACAGGAAAACCAAAAAGGGGAAACTTCCAAAATGAGACAACCAGAGTGAAATTAATCTATGAGAGATTCTCAAATACGCCAAAAACAATAGGAATAAAAGGAAACATTGAAGCCAATTACTGAAACAACATATAATAAGATCTAATAGTATAAAGAGCATTGTATAAAAGATCTTAAAACCACTTAGACAGCAGAATTAGATCTCAATCAATTCAGCATCGGCCAAGGAGCAGTTCAATTAACCGAAACCCTAGTATTTCAACTGCAAATATATTAAAACAACACTAGAAAACCTCAATGCTCACATTTCACGGCTCCGTCTTAACGTCCGAGACTTCCTCACCAGCAGCGGCCTTACTCTCCGGCGCGGCGGCGCCAGATCTGGACTTCACGGTGTCGAGCATCCGCTTACTGATCTCCTTGGAATAAAGCTGGAGGATCTCGATGCCGTCGTCGTCGGCGGAGGCAGACGCGCCGGCGACGTTAAACGCCTCCTCCTCAATCCGCTTGGCGATCTCGGAGGCCTCTTCCTGGGAAATGGTGCCGTAACGCTTGGACAAGATGGACGGCGAGGAGAGCGTCTCGATGAGGCGGTTGATAACGGCGTCGCGAGTCTTCTGCGTCGGCGGCCAGATGCTGAAGGAGACCTCCATTGGCTTCTTCGGAGCTTCCGAAGCGGCAGTCTCCTGAGCTGATTCGACTTCGGACATGTTCGCCAAATCTTCGCGCTTCTCCTGTAATTGGGGGTTTTCTTCGATACGGTCAGACATTTTGAAATTTAAATCAGACAGAAAAAGATAGAATTTTATCGGTTTAATAAAATCTGAGAAATCACAAGAAATATGCTTTGTAATAAGTTTGTAACGTTTTTACTGTGTTTGTCTGGGGAAAAGGGAAGCCCGAGCCCGGGTAAAGGTTCGGGCGCGGAGTTTGGTGCGGGCCGAGTTGTCCAGGGCCCAATCTTTCGGTGATTAAAAATGATGGATTATCTTTATGGACTGTGACATTTGATTTGATTATTTGTAATTGGAAGGCTATATGGTATTTGACGGAATACGTTGGCCGAAAAGAGATTATTTGGATACGAGAATATGAGAATGTTACAATCAAGGTGATAGTTTGAATGGAGCAAACCATTTGGTCAGTTCCCTACCACTAAGTGTGCTGACCGTTGGAACGGGAGGATTAGTCCTTTGGCTGTCGGTCGGAGGGACACCTTTGGGAAAAACCCAAAAAAAAAGGTGATAGTTTGATAGTCAAATTTTACTATGGACCATAGTTGATTTAGTAGTGTGGATCATGAATTAAAATAACGTTTTATCATTTTAATTACATTTTAGTTTCGTTGACAATATTGTTATATTTTTTAGTTATATTTTTTTACGTATACTAGTTTCATTATAGCAATATAAATGTATCATTTTAATTCTACTACGCTTTCATTTCATAATATACGTAATGGAAATATTGTAAATGGTCTCAGAATGGAGACTCAGTGCCTAGGAACCCATAGCCCAGGACCCAATAAGATGACTCGTGAGGCCTAAGAAGACGACTCGGATACAAGATAGGTAATCCAGACCAAAATAGGGACCCGAGGCCACTAGCCATTCCCCCCGGGAGCCCATCTCGGGGCCCGAATTGGTGGGCCTCTTGACATAGTCATGTGACCCCACCGTGTGGACCTTGCCTTAATGGTCTCGTGACCACTACCATTTTAGGAAATTAGTTGGATTTTTTCCTTATTGGTATTCTTAGCCTAGACAATCATGTCCAAATTCACTACAAAAGCATTCTTTATAATATTATTACATCTATCTACGAAATATTATTACAATATTTTCCCTTACCATTTTACCCTTTATTGCTCATGCAAACCTATTATTATTAGACTAGGTCTGCCAAACTGGGCCTGATCCAGCCCAAATACTATAATCCACTATCTTGTCTTTCATTTTTTTTTTAAATCAACACATTAATTCATGGAAAAAGTGTCAAATAGGCCACTGAATTTATCACTTTTGTGCAATTAGGCCATTGAACTTAAAAAGTGTGCAATTCAACCATCAAACAAGCAAATTTTGTGCAATTAGACCATTTTTACAAAAAATTTCAGATTAAATCCAATTATATTACTAACATATATGTATTAAGAGTGACATTTTCTTCTATCATATTAGTTGGGAGTCAATATTGAAATGTTTTTAACTCAAATTGAATTAAAAAATTTTGTAAAAATGGTCCAATTGCACAAATTTTGCTTGTTTGATGATTGAATTGCACACTTTTTAAGTTTAATGACCCAATTGCACAAAAGCGATAAGTTCAGTGGCCTATTTGATACTTTTTCCTTAATTCATTAAATCATTAACAGAATAACAGGACAGTTTACAAGAAAAATGGGAGGAGTATCAAACCACTCCCCCAACCTGACACAAAACAAGCCTCCCTAGCTGCTCAGAGAGAGGAGTGTGGCCATAGATTGGCGTGGCCTATACATGGCCTCCAAAGGCTGAAGCCTTTGTAAACTCAAACCACTACTGCCTTCTTCCATGTCAACTAATTCATGTCCAACTCTTCCCCACTCAAAGCATTGAATCAACGTACCCAAAACCAAACTCATCAATCGGATAGCCAACCCAGAACCAGGGCACGCCCTTCTTCCCATTCCAAAAGGAACAAACTTGAACCCTGCGGCAACTTCGCTTTCCTTGAACCACCTCTCGGGTTCAAACTCGGTTGCATTTTTCCATACCTTAGAGTCACGATGAATCGCCCATGCGTTTACTATAAGAGTTGTGTCTTTAGGAACCTCGTATCCGGATATGGTGCAATGTTGGGATGAAAAATGTGGCACGAGAAGTGGTCCTGATGGAAATAACCTTAGCGTCTCGTTGATTATGCAATGTAAGTATGGTAATCTCGAGAGATCTGAATCCTCCACCAGTCGACTGTAAGATCATTATATGGTTTCATTATAATTTATACAAAAGTAACTTTTTTTGAAAGGAAAAATGAAGCTATTATTAAAACGAAATTGGATGTAGAGTGCTAATTTAATATAAGTGGGGGATCAAATTCCCAAGAACGAGATCCAAACTGAGCCCCTAGCAAGAGTGTGGTCAAAAGGTTCGCTGGTATCTTAATTTACAACAAAATCTACAACGTCAACCAAAGCTGGTGCATTTTGCATCCAGTACAATCACCTATGCTTTAAGAATGAGTTATGCTACATGACCATTGACCAATAGACCAATAGACCGCTTCAGTTGGGAATCAAACTTGTAATCATCTAATTATTGATGAAATTGGTTTGATGGGTACTATCAACTTTTATCATTAGTCTATTATACCTATATATATAGAAATTTATAGATTACCTGCATCCAACTTGCATCTGGATTTCATTTTTAGCCTTTTCTAATATGTCCGGACGATTCAGCAAGACTGCCATTGCCCATTCCATGGTGAGAGATGTACTGTGAGTTCCCGCTGTGAACATCACCATTATCACTCCCTTCAAAACCTCATCTGTGTAGGTTTCCGGTTCAGCTTCTTGCAGTAATAGCAGAGCTTCAATGATTGTCTTCTCCTTATTCATCTCTATAAGTTTCCGGCTTTCATCTATCAGACCTTGGAGGAAATCGTCTCTCTGTTTCTTCATCTTTACCAGCTTCTTCTCCATCCCCTGAAACCCCACCCACCTTAGAACCGGAAAATAGTCGCAAAGACTCATCACCGTCGGTGGACCAAACATGTCCGCCGGCCCCGACCACCGTTTTCCGGCGACAATTCTCATCATCGCCGAGTAAACCAAATCCAGGAACAGAGCATTCAAGTTCACTCTCCTGAATTCTCCGCCGCCGTGGCCCGCCGCGGCCAGTTTCTTGGCCTGGAAACGGGTTTCCTCCGTTCGGGCGGCGGTGGAGCGGTTGACGCTGGCGGTGGAGAAGACGTGGGCGGCGGCGATGCGGCGGAGATTGCGCCAGTGGTTGCCGTAAGGGGAGAACCCGAGAGTGGAGTGGTTGTAGCCGAGGTGCTTGCCGGCGAGAGATTTGGGTCGGTTCGCGAAGATGATGTCGTTGGTGGTGAAGCACTGCTCGGCGGCGGAAGGGGATGAAACGACAACGATTGCGCGAGAACCGAAGCGGAGGTGGACGACGGCGCCGTGTTTTTCGGAGAGGGCTTGAAGTGACCGGTGCGGCGGCGGTTGGAGGAGGTGGAGATGGCCGAGGATTGGAAGCGCAAATGGAGTTGGTGGGGAGTTGGTTTTCCTAGGTTTAATTAGGAGCCAAGAGATTGAAACTATCAAGATTATGATGTATAATGACCACCCAAAGATCTCCATATTTTGGAGAAGAGCTTTGAGACTTTCCTCTTTGGTAGTAAGAAAGAGAGTTTAATTTGGAATTAAAGGTGTATTTGACTAAATGAAAAAGAGTTTTAGTCAATTAAACATTAGTTTTGAGGATTCCAACACATACAAATAACATTAATGTGTTTCATAGGGCGGAAACTAGAGAACTATCTTTGGTCACAATTATAGACCATGTGTTCAGGACAAGGTGGGTACTGGTCTCGAACAGCCCAAGTATTTGGTATCAAAGTGATCGACCAACGCTTAGAGCTCACCACAATGGGTGTAACTTGTGCAGGCCACAGCCGAAACATTTGGTATCAAAGAGACTGACCAATACCTAATTAGCCCATCACATTAAGCGTAACTTCCAAACTGTGACTACCAAGGCTCGATCCGATGTTCTTATCCACAATCTACAATCCAAGAACAACTGAGTTGTCGGTGTGTATTTTCACAACACAATTAGCATTTGCAAGTTTTTTTATTTTAAATTGAACACACCATTACAATCAAATTACCATTATTTCAACTAAATTTATGATAATCAAACCTTAGACATCTTTCATAAAACTAACACCATCCGACTAAATTTATGATGATCTGACCTTAGACACCTTTCATAAAAGTAACACAAGTATTATTATTATTATTATTATTATTATTATTATTATTATTATTATTATTATTATTATTATATTGTTGGAGTGTTTCGTGGGAACCAATTAAAAGTCAATTTAACAGATGAACAGCGCAGCACTATCATTGACTATGTTTTTAATATTAGTACAAATCCTGTTACAGAAATCTGTTTGGGATATGTCTGTAATTCTGTCACATGACAACAGCTGACAACATAAAATTACAGCTATTTTTTTTTTCTTTAAAAAGTTAATTTTCCCGGTCAGGGAAAGGATTAAGATCTACTCAAAAAGATATGTAAGTTGATGAAATTCAGCTCTAAAATATAATTAATTAAATTATTACTTACTTTGAGACTTTCCAAAAGATAGAGAATCTACTTGGTACTTGCTTCCATAAAAAAAATATTTAATTAAAGGTATGTTTTGAAATCTGGAAAATATTTTTTGAAAATAATTTTTAAAAAATAATTTATTTTTTAAAAATAATTATAGCTTGTTGGCACCTCTATGACTCTTTCAAATGGAAGATCACGGGTTTGAAGTCTAGTGGACAGAGATACTACGTTGTATTAGAGTTAGTAGTACTAAAAATAATTAATTTTTGATGTTTAACTAAATGTCAACAAATTATATGTTTTTTTATTTGGTTGAAAGTTAAGATATTACATTTTCAATCCATTTTCCTATAAATGAACATAATAATAATAATAATAATAATAATAATAATAATAATAATAATAATAATAATAATAAACCATAAACTAAAATATTAAATATTAACCTTAAAAATATATATAGTTTGAACTTTGAACAATTTAGGGTTATTTCGCTCAAACGATGTTGTTTTTGAGTAAAATAGCCCTTAAAAAAAGAACAATAGTTAATCGGTCGATTAAGCAGTCTAGTCGGTGCCTATGAGGTGTAGTAGGCGCCTAGGAGGCCTAGGCGGTCAACGCCTAAGCAGCCTAGGCGACACTTAGGCGGCCTAGCCGGCCTAGTCAGTCGCCTAGACCACCGATTAAGGTGATACGCTAGGCGATTGGTCGGCGTCTAGAACGAATTTTTGCAACACTGTTAAATACTCAAACTTGTTATTTTGGTGCATCTAAACCTAATAGCATGTTATCCAACTGGAATAACTGGTCATTAGAATTTCGGCGTTAATTCCAATAATAATTTCAGCGATCGCAAAAATTTAAAATTAAAAAGAAAATAAAAAAGCCGGGTGGCCTTCTCCACCGGAAGTTGCATTGTTGTTTTTGATGGTGGTGAACAGTGGTTAGCGGCAATCAATGATAGTCCATGGCGATAATACCCTAAATAGGACTTATTTGACTCATTTTGACAAGTACTAGTATTTAATTACACTTCTTAAAGTTCAAAGCCTAATTTCACTTTCGAGTAAAATTCAAGAGTCTATTTGATTTTTTTTTCTTTATTTAAATCACGTAAATACATCACACTAATGGTAAAATTAAATCCAAATTATATGACATGATCAAACCACTTTAGAAAGATGATATAAGATCACAAGATCCTTGATTATTCCGTACATATATGAAATAAACAACGATAATAGATGTAGCACAACTCAAATTTGAGAGAGAATTTGAAGACTATTACTTGGCCACACTATTATATTATCGCCTTTTCAATTTTTCACTATTTTCTAAGTATATATACCCCCAACCCCCCTAGGCTAACTCCACCTATTTAATTTGTACTTAAATCAGAGCATAATTGTGTCTATGCTATACTCTCACTTGGTCACTACTCACTGTTATATTATCGTCTTTACAATTTATCACTATTTTTTAAGTCTCTAAAATTTCAATTCACTAGCTTTCAAAATATAATATAATAATAATTTAATTATAACATTTAAATGGTATATATTAAAAAAAAAAAGTTAACAAAACAGAACGATTTGATGCCAAAGAACTTGTGGTCTAGTGGCACCCGGTGTCCTGATTTATACTCCTACATAGATGATAGGAGTGGGTTCGAGCCTTAGTGAATACAACTATCGTCTCTTTGTCTTTGTGTTTCAGTATAAAATTTGATATCTCAGTGCCATGCCAGTGTGGGTAGCATATAGGGATACAAACAATATTACTTTAATTTTTTGGGGGTTTCTATGTGTGGGGATAGTGTGTGGGTAGCATATAGGAATACAGACATACAGTACAACATTACCAAATTGATAACAGTAAATTGTATGTTCAATCATAGTATTGGACAGGACCACCCATGTTGAAAGTAGGTAACAACGTTTTGCATGTGCTGCACCAAAACAAAGAAGATAAAGGGGGCCGTAATTAGTCTTCAA
>CM008345.1:9919394-9937623 GCA_002525835.2 Ipomoea batatas
TGTAGTGAATATTTGAATATGAATTGAATTGATTACTCTCTTTGTCAACTAATCCCCAAGTAGTTAATATAATTAGCTTCAAATTATTTAAAAAAAAAAAATTCATTGTATTAATAAAATACTTGGTAAATAAATATATAACATTATTTTGTATTATAACTTTGAAATTTAATTACAAGATATTGTAAAAATAAGATAATGGACAATTTAATGAATATCAATTTATAAATTTGAACGTAAAGAATCTTTGCATGAGAGAAAATAAAGACAATATAACTAATGAAATTATTTCTCTTATTTAATTTAAATTTTTGATAATGAATAATTTTTTTCAAATAAAGGCATTATAGACACATAATTCTAAATTAAAGAAATACATATGTATCATTTTTTGTTGTAGCTACTAATTTATTTAATTTAATAAGAGTAAAATAGAGTGAGAAACTTAATTATGCCAAATTTGATTGGGATAAGGTTCGAACCTAAGACCTTTCTTATAAAAATTAATTGTTAAGTTAAAAGTTAACGGAATGTTAACGGAGAAGAGAATATTTAACGGAAAACTTAACGGATAATCATATAATTAAGGATAAATTAAGAAATCTCAAGGAAAAATATAAATCTAAACAATCTGAACCATTCATTTGATTAAATAATTTGACCGCCATTTTTTCTACCCATTTTAGCCCTAACTCTCTTTAGCTCTTATTAGTATAGTAGATAGAAATCTAAAAACATAGTGGCCATTGTTTTTATTCTTTCACATTTCTTTATCCAATAAAATTTGTACACATAACAAGAGTTATACTCTATGAAAGTACATTTATCATTTTCCATATGCTACACAGTACACACTTCACCTTAGGTGACCATATAACAAAAATTGTTAGTGTGTCAATGAGGAACCGAGAGGTTAATTGGGAAAAAATGATGGTAATAAATGCATTCTCAATGTATGCTTATTAATGATAATATTTTATCCCATCACTATTTGCTTTCATCTCTAAAAGAAATAATGAAAGGTCGCAATAAGAAATCTCACACCAAGTACTATAAATCTTTTGTGATGATTTATTATTTTTTTTAAAAAACAAATTTCTTTTAGTACATACATTAGTGGCTCAAGTCATAAAATATACAAGCTTAGACATGTCATAGGATACCTTGCTCAAGTCAATAGTTAGAAATTATATCGTAACAACTCCTCAAAACATAGCTTGTTAATTTGTGTCATGTTTGTAGAGATGCGAATGTTGTCGCTCATCTTCTAGCTCGTTATGCTTTTCCTCATTGTACAAGTGGGACTTGGGTAGATTCCGGACCACTTTTTATCTCTTCTGCTGTTGTGCATGACTTGAGTATTAATTGAAAGTTTTTCTCTCTTCAAAAAAAAAAAATATTCACAACATGCAAACTATTTATATTATAGAAAAATTATATATTAAACACACTTTAATAATCGTAAATAGGTATAACAAAAACTCAAGATATATTTAGTTCACACCTTCACATCAAACCGAATAAATATACAAAGTAGTAGAGATTCAAAGTATAAAAAAGATATACTTAATAGTTTTTACTCAAATAATAAGTTGGTCGGATTGTTAACTTGATAACCATAAGGTTACAACTTACAAGTAAGTGTCACTCCCATCCAGAAGGACCTAGAAGCACGATGACATCACCATTTTGATACATGATCCGCATTTGGAGTGCCACATATTTCACTCAATCTGTTCAACTTTGAGACTCCAGCCCACTTAAGAGGTGATGTGGCACTGTCTTAAGGTTCCAGCATAGTGTTAGTTCCAACTCCCTGATGCATGGCATTATTGTTATTGTTGTTTCTTGTTGGAAATCTTCCCACTCCTCCCACTCTAGACATAAGTTGAACTCCAATCTCTTCAGCTTTGGAAAAGCAACACCACCTTCTTCTGTTACTCCCAAAAACTCACTCCCTACATATCTTAGCTCTTTCATGTAGAATATGATAAGAGTCTCCAGAGAAGGCAGTTTGCCTAATGGAGGCAAAGATGAACATTTTAAGCAATTCACGATTTGAAGAATCCGTAGATTATCAAGGGACAGTGTAATCCAAGAAGGGAGGTGGATTGCTCCATACCCATTAAGTTCCAAAGTTTGCAGTTCCGGGGGTGGTTTCAGAGCTTCCATCACATCTATTCCCACATCGACTCCAGGACTGAAATGCAAATGCAATTCTTTAATGTGCTTCTTGTTTCTCAATTCTGCTTTCTTTGCTTCCTCCACATCTGATGTGTTATTCAGATCGCACAAAAAGAATATGGACAACTCCCCTTTGAGTTGGTTCAGCTTCTCCATGTATCCCAACTTACTTGACTCTTTCCCCACCTTAAACTCACTTAAACTACAAAGCTGAGTTAGCTTTGCGATACCTTGGGGCATCATCTCCAGCCTCTTCGTGCCTCTGATGTCAAGGTGTCTCAACTTTATCAAATTGCCAATCCCTTTCGGTAACTCTTCCACATTTTCACAATCATTTAAATTAATGTACCTTAACGCAACCAAATTTCCAATCCTTTCAGGTAGTCTAGAAAGATGCTCACATCTTTTGAGAACTAAAGTTCGCAAATTCTCCAAAGAACAAATTGTATCGGGCAACTTCTCTACTTTGCTCTCACTTAAATTAATGTATCGTAGCTGACTCAAATCTCCAATCTTATTAGGCAGTCTAGAAAATTGCTCACATCCTTCAAGATCTAAAGTTTGCAAATTAAATAAAGAGTGAATTGTATCAGGTAACTCCTCTATTTTGCTCAGACTTAAATCAATGTACCTTAGCTGACGCAAATTTCCAATCCTTTTTGGCAGCCTAGAAAAACTCATACATCTTCTAAGATCTAAAGTTTGCAAGTTATATAATGAACAAACTGCATCAGGTAACTCCTTTATCTTGCTCCAACTTAAATCAATGTACCTTAGATGAAGCAAATTTCCTATCTCCTTTGGGAGTTCTTGCAACTTCCAGCCATGCAATCTTAATACTCTCACAGATTTCAGACCATTGAACAAATTAGAAGTAAGTTACGTTGTGCGGGAGAAAAGTCTATAGCAAAAAAGCTGCGAAGTTTTCCAATATCACAAATGGAAGGGAGATTCATATTCATAGTAGTGTTCAGCCATGACAGATGACGTAGATTTTCAAATCCGACCTTATCCTCGTGCTGGTCAATATTGTAGCATTCATTTTTTGTAAGAAACTGCGCAAAATCATGCACTATGTCATGCATTTTACAAGATATGATAATGTTGGAATCCATGTCATCTTTCTTCAAATCTTGGAAGAAAGAGCGCATTGCTAAAACCCCAAATAACTCCCTGCCTTCTGATTCCATGGT
Source organism: Ipomoea batatas (assembly GCA_002525835.2). Classification (NCBI taxonomy): domain Eukaryota; kingdom Viridiplantae; phylum Streptophyta; class Magnoliopsida; order Solanales; family Convolvulaceae; genus Ipomoea; species Ipomoea batatas. The sequence goes on from CM008345.1 coordinate 9,922,772, forward strand.
CACATAACCTTGTGCCATCCAAATTCTGATGAGCATATCTACCTTTATTTCATAATCTTTGGAAAAGACAGCACAGTATGAAAAACATTGCTTCATCTTTGGGTTCAAATCATTGTAGCCTAGATACAATTGAGGGAACAGTTCTGTTACCACTTCCTCCAACTCCCAAATTTTATTGTTTAAAACATTTTGCCAACCATCTCTAGTGTCTTTGAAAAATAGCAGGCTTCCCATGACCCTAGCAGCAAGGGGCAGTCCTTTGCACCTTTGAGCAATTTTCTAACCAATATCTTTCAGTTCCTCACAATCCTCTTTCCTTCTCCCGGAAAATGCTATCCTGCTAAGCAACAACCAAGCTTCCCAGTCAGATATTACATCCAACTGGTGCACATACACACTTCCCATCATTCTAGCAACCCTTTCATTCCTAGAGGTCACCAAGATTCTACTCCCGGGGAGTCCATCCTTGAGAGAGTTCTTCAATGGCTCCCACTTTGCAGACTGCTCTGTCCACACATCATCCATCACAAGTAGGAACCTTTTCCCAGACAAAGTGCTTTTGATCTTTTCCAGTAACAGTTGGAGTTGGGACAGATCCGTGGAGCTTTTAGTGATTGACTCAACAATGGCTTTTGCAATCTTGATCTGGTCAAAAGGGTCGGAAACACAAATCCACACCCTTTCATCCCCAAAATGAGTCTTGATCTGTTCATCCTCAAACACTAGTAGAGCAAGGGTAGTTTTCCCTATCCCTCCCGCCCCCACTATGGAAATCACAGGGGGACCATTTCTTGCTTCGTCTTCTCCAGATTTCTCCACTAACTTGCTTATTAAAGCACTGGCATCGGATTTTCGACCTTGAATCTCTGACACATACATCCACATCAAACGTAGTGGTGACTCGTTTCGATTCTTGATCAGAGTGTGATGCAGCACAAGTGTTGAATTTGAACTGATCTTTCTCTTTCGTAATCCGATCAAGTGTTTGGCTAATTCCTAAATATGCTTTTCTAAACCATATGTACTATGTAATATGTTAAAGTCCAATATTCTAAGGAATTTCACTAATTCCTAAATATGCTTTTCTAAGGCATAAATTTAAATTGCATAATTAAAAGACTAAAAATTATGCTTATTGGACATAAAACGCATATTACAAAAACATAAACTTCATATTCAACAACAAATTGCATAACAAATTATAGCAATTTAAAATACGAACATATTAAATAATAAAATTTAAATTCAATTTACAATTTGAATGAAAATTTCATTAAAGACTATATAATTTTCAAAACTTTAACAAATTGCAATTTGAATAAAAATTATAAATATTATAAGTAGAAGACCCAATTAATATAAACAAATATATTAGAGAGTAAAATAAATCAGGATTTATAAACACACACAAGCCCAAAACTTAAAATATTTTAATGAATTGGGTGAATTGGGTCAAGCCTAGACACAGATCCGGCCCAACTCTCCCCTTAGCAATCGTTATACCCTGCACCACGGTGCACATAGCAATGTGCACCACGTACGTAAAACGACGTCGTTTCGGTGTTAGTGGACTGGACGCGGACGCGAATGACTCAAGGAATTCATTATTTATAATACACATAATCATTATCTATAATACACCGAACGTTTGCCTAGAATACACAGAATGTTTGCTCAGAATACACAAAATACACAGATGCTAGTGGATGCGGACGCGGACGCGGACGCGAATGACTCCAGGAAATTCATTATCTATAATACACATAATCATTATATAGAATACACAGAACGTTTGCCTAGAATACACATAATGTTTGCCGAGAATACACAGAATATTGACACAAAATACACAGAGAACTCATCCTCCTAACATTCGAATGCACAAACACATCACAACTTGTGTTAATAACATGAATACACAGAATATTTACACAAAATACACAGAACTCATCCTCCTAAACATTCGAATGCACAAACACATCATAATATATGTTACTAACATGAAATCACAACATGTGTTACTAACATGAATACACATAACGGTTGCCTAGAATACACAGAACGGTTGCTTGGAATGCACAGAATATTAACATAAATACAGACCGATCGAAACGGGAAACATGATTTTCAAAAAAAAAAACGGATTATTATTTTACAATGCTCAAAACGACGTCGTTTAGGTACCATGGTGCACAGTATAATTTGCCTCCCCTTAGCAGCTGAGTTGCAAATTAACAAAACCAAAAACCTAGCTGCTACATCAAACCAATGCACGAACACAATGACTGACTGAGAGAGAGAGAGAGAGACGATTGCCAGAAGAGGGAGAGAGCTCACCGCAAACGAGTCGCCCGCACTGGCATAGCCTGAAGGAGAAAAGGAAGCAGCGACGTCGCCACGCCACCGCCGCCTATCCTCTTTGCCGTCTGTTATCGGTGCCAGCGCTTGCCAGCCTCGCCGTTCGCCGTCTCGGTCTCCAGATCCGATCGTCAAATCCAAACTCGGAAGCCGGTGAACCAATATGAAATCCAGGTTTTTTTTTATTATTTTGTTGTTCCGCCACTGCCCAATGGAGGTCGGTAGAAAAGAAAATGCACCGGCGACTGCTACCTAATGGCGATCGAGGTCGCCAGAAAAAGGAGGCGGGGACGCACCGACGATTGTTCGATCCTTGATGGTCACCGGTCAGAAAACCCTTCTCCCTTTTTTTTTTTAAATGAAAATACATTAACATATATACAATTATGTATGCAAAATTTGTATATATTTTTCTATGAAAATACACATTCATATATGTATAAATGTAAACTCCATCAATGTATCACAATTCATACACAAACCATAACAACATATAGATTTTACGAGAAAAAATTGCATTGCATATCATATACTGGAAAAATATATAAAATGCAATATCTACAACTAGGCAGAGATTAATAGACTCTGATACCAAATGAAAGCATATAATACAAATAGGACTAACCTCCAGCCATAGTTGTCCTTAGGATTGCCATGGTTGATGATGTTGAATGTCTTGGTAGTGGTAGGATTTTTGCAGAGTGTCTCCCACATATTCTCAGGTTTTAGTATAGATGGTGTATGAATGTTAGAGATAGTAACCTGAGCAGTGGGGGACCATTGCTTATATAGCCCACAGACCCATCAATATAGGCTTTGTAACGGTTTCCGTTACAACCGTTACATGGCACCACATAATGGTCTATTGAAGGCCATAACTTGCACCAATAATGTCTGTCGTCCTTAATGGAAAACTGTTACAATGAGCTACAATAATGGTTAAAGAGCTTTAACATTGTTGGGTTAAGAGATAATTGAGCATGCCATGCGGTTGTTAGGATCTCATATAGGCCTTTATGGTCCTGACCCGTAAATAGACCCTTATGAGCGTCTAAAATTTCTTTTAGTTCATGACCAATGCCCTAGTTGGTCCTATGCATGTGACCCACTATTAGGAAAAGAATTGCAATAGCTAAATGATGGGGTGAAATATCGGTAAGCCACAAACCCCCAGTTACTGGATCTAATCCCCCACGAAACATAAGAAATTCGGCATATTTTGACCAATTCAAGGTGAAAAATGGTGTTGCTCCCTCGGCAAAACTGGGATAAAGTTGAGCCATAAGATCTCGATTCAAGATAAGTTCATGAGGAAGTGGTATCTCTTTAGGATTGACTCTAGCATTTAGAAATTGGTTAATCGGTAAAGATACATGTTCTTGATGCCCCGCACAAGCGAGAGACCCAAGTCCGAGTAGACCCGCCAAATGGTGATTTAACATAGATTCTACATCTTGAAACCAAGCCAATTTTGGAGCCACATGAAAGAAGATTTTTTTTTTTTGAAAATAGGAAAGAAGAAATTAAACATGCCAACATTAAAATAAATTTGTAATTTAAAATTTTAATTCTAATAATATGATATCAAAATTATATACTACATTTATATTGCATAAATTTTTGTTCAAATTTTATGAATTTTACAACAACATTAAATAGTGTTTCAAAAAAAACAACAACAACAAGAAAAACTTAAAATGATCAGCTTAAAAAGAATAAGACTGATTTTAGAGTGGTCACCCGTGCGCTCAAGCACACGGTGTTTTTTATTTTTCTCTAACAAAATCATTCACTTGTAGGAAAAAAAAAAATTCCTCAAAATCTTCCTCTCCCATTAAGTAAAAACCCATGTTTAGTTTTTCCACTCTACAAAAATCCATAAAAGTGCACTGATGAGGAAGCTCTAAATTGTTTATTATTACTTAATTAAGTAATCATAAATTATTTTATGTTATTAAATTACAACTAGTATTCTTTCAAAAAAAAATTACAACTAGTATATTTACCCGTGTGTTGCACATAATAAATTTTGTTATAATATTTTAAGAATATTTGGATCGATATATAGTTATATAAATTATAACATCAATATTATATAATGCAAATGATGAAATTGGTTGTGTCGATTATGTTTTCTAATTTTATCCTTGCTTGAATTCGAGCAAATAATTGCGCAATAATACGTGAGATGCACGGATAAATTTTTTAATTATATATTTAGATAATAAAATTAAAGAAAATTATTAAAAAATTCTAATATTGAACGTGTACAATTATTTAATTATAAAATTAGAGTAAAAGTATAACTCAATTAATTGAATAATATATGACTCGTTGGTCTTCAACCTTCCGTCTCGGTTTAGAGTTAACCTCTCGGTTACTCTTCTTCTTGGTTTTGTTAGAGAGATGACCACTCGGGTTCATCTTCGAATCATAGATTTCTTATCCTTTGAGAGTTAACCCTTCAAGTTACTCTTCGGTTTGCTGATTTGACTGNTAACTATAGTGAATTTATCCAATTTAGTCATCGACTATACTGATTTTTTTTCAATTTAGTAATTAATTCTAATAGCCGAAGACTCAGTTGAGTAAAATCATCAAAGTTGAGAACATAATTAAGCACAAATTAAAGTTGTTTAGGACTAAATCGAAAAAAAAAATCACTATAATTAAAGACTAAATGGGTGTTAACTCCTAAAATGATTAAGGGCTTTGTATTGTTTTGAGCCTAACAACATATTTTTCAATTTTTAACAGCATAATGATAACAACAAGTGACGATTCCCTTTGGGCCAGCAGCCAGCTCCCGTGCCTCCCAGAGCGAATGTGGGTGGATCTAGACCGTTAAAGGGACAGAGAAAGACCCCGTGAACTTATTAAAAAAAAAAAAAAAGATAACAACAACAACACCAAAAAAGAAAAAGAGAGAGAGAAAAAAAAAAGAGAGAGAGGTGGTCGCAACTCGCAACATCTATTATGAGGAACTAGGATATTGATTCATAAAATTTAATTATATATTAAGGTTAAGGATCCATTTGAAAACGCGGGAATAATTTTTTTTGAGTACTATTGACTCTGTTACAATGTAGCTACTTTCTTAACCTTCTGAAGCACAAAGACTCAAAGAGTGCTCAGTTGCCTCCACTGAGGCTCGAACCCACACCCATCATCCATGTGAGAGTGTTCACCGGGACACCAGGTGCCACTAGACCACAAGGTCTTTGGCCTCGAAAATAAATTTATGTGTTTAGGTATTGAAGAAAAATAAAGTTACACGAAAATATTCATTTTAATTTTTAATTGACAGAAAAAATCTAATTTTGGCAGAAAATATCTTCCAAAATTTTTAATTCATAAACATTTTCTGAAGTTTTCTTTTTTTTTTGTATTTATTTTCCCTTCATATCTTTTCAAGCTAGCTAGTTTTTGAATTATTATTACCACCATCACCACCACCACTACCACCACCAACATGCCAACATCACCGCACTACCACTACACCATCACCAACATTACCACCACCAAACCACCACAACCATCAACACCACCAACACCACACAATCACAATCACCACTTATTATTATTATTATTATTATTATTATTATTATTATTATTATTATTATTATTATTATTATTATTTTGAAAAAAATAATATGTTTATTATTTTAACAGATCTAACAAAAAATTGAACAAACAATTTATTAAATATAATGAATTCAAACAAAAAGAATCGAAAATAAGATTCTAGATATAAATAATAATCTAAAGAATCGAAAATAAAATTCTAAATAATAATAATAAAGAATAATAAAAATGCACTTTTTTATTCGAAACGCCCCATGACCTTTAACCAATTATGCGCTTCAATATAATTACCGGGTAATTAAGTGCTATAGCGTGCTTCCAATACTCAACGGCTTGATCGAACCAAGTCTCCGCAAGTTCAAAATCTCCTTGTTGAATGGCCTGTTTGCCCCTGTCGGAATAGGGTATCACAATCAAATATTAAAAAATTAAATAATTTTTCAAAAAATGAGTTATTTTCTAAAAATCTGAAAAATATTTTTCAAGTTGTTAAACAGAGCTAATGTGGATTATTAATTGGTTGAACTAAATGGGCAACTGAACAATTCAAGACTTCAAGTACACCAAGAAATCATCTCCTTTTAAATTAATCAAAATTATATGTAATTACCATATAAATGGTATTTTTTAAAAGGTTCTTGGGTAATTAATAAACATTGCCTTTAGTTTCCAAGCTCTCATCATGTGCTCCTGGTGCATCATTTTCATTGCATTTTTTTGAGAGTGGGATTCTACATAATAATTCCTCATTTCCTATGTAGGAAATGTAGTATTCGTGAAANAAAATGTCAATTTAACATTTCAGGGGAAAAAATTACCACTTTTAAAATAACTTTTTTCCCACTTTCAGAAGAATAAAACAAACATAGGCATTTCCCCTATTGTTAGAATTTTCTGAAAAGTAACTATCTCGGTTTCATATAGAAATTTATATATATATAGAATCTTTGAGAAAGACTTTTCTTTATAAAAAAGAAAAGACTTAATATCTTTGGGATCTGATCCTACACCGCTGCTCAAGACTTTAGTGGACCGACTCTATTACATAAGTTGATTCCTCATTTTTATCTCACATCATGAGATAGGTGTCTCCCATCCTGACATATGTACGCAGTTATTATTGTATTGGCCCAAAACCTCGCAATTTCATCTTTACGGTGCTGTCACTTTAATAACTCAGGGAAAAAAAGTGATATATGCACATAACTTAGGGTTGTTTTTTAGTACCACTGACTCCGTTTAACGGTCCGGATCCACCCACATTCGCTCCGAGAGGTACAAGGAGCTACCCCATTGGGTTAGTACCACTGACTCTGTTACAATGCAGTATTTATTGAAGCACAAAGAGTCAATATCGTCTCCGCTGAGACAACTCCACCCCTTTCATATGGTAATGCAACCGGATGCCACTAGACCACTAGATCTTGGCCGCAAAAATAGTTCATATCATATAATATAGGTAGAAAACTATGGCAAATTATATCATGAACCAAAGTTTATGCTACAAACTCGATCCATAATAATAAAAGTATAAAACTATTGGTTGGTAAAAAAAATTTAGGTATTGATTACTTTTGTATTTAAGAAAATACTTTTAAAAAACTTATAATTATTATTACTTTTGTATTTAAGAAAATACTTTTAACTTTTTTTATAATTATTATTGTACATGTAGAATTGTTAAAAACTTATGAACTTTATTTTAAATTATATGACAGTTACTATTTTCCTAATTTAATTTAAATTTCAAATATTAAATTTTAAATATGAAAATATATGTAAACGCATGAAGTATTTTATTTATGATACAATGATAAGACCAAACTTGTTAACCTCTTACAAGTTACATCGATAATACAGTTCGTTTTCAGCCATATGCTCTTTTGACTCAAAGAGAGCATCCTCAATAGTTTTTAGCACAAATTTTTAGGTACCTACTAAGAGAGCAGAAGAGAAAGATAGAAAAGAAGAAAAAAAAATCAGCAGCACAAATAATGCACCGACGGGCATGCACGCACCTTAGACACTCTCTCTTCTCCCTCGCTCTCATCCACATCAGTCTTAAAACCTAAAAAAAAAACATCTTAAATAGTTGTAATTTTTAATTTTTTTTAAAAATGTAACTAGAAAAGCGAAGTTGGGAGGGGAGGGGAGGAAAAAAAAAAGCTGAAAACCAAAAAAATGGAGAAAAGCGTCATTAAAGGCTGCATTGCGCTTCACGCAATCAATCAAGGGCACGAAAACCTGTTTTCCTATCCCACAATTCTAATAAAAATCAATACTTTGCAGAGAAATTCTCTCTCCTCCACATCAACCTTAAAACTTGCTTTCTCAAAAACCACACCAAATTTCTATTGGAATGACCTTACACCGATTATCTGGCTCTGTTGTCAGATGGCGCCATTGTCCCATAAAAGGAATAAAAAGATGGCTAAACAAAATAGTTTTTTTCTTTTTTTTTTTAATAATAAAAAGAGTTTCTTGTTGAACCGATTGTTCTGATACCACTTTTTCATATCATAGTTAAAATCTCGCCAATGTAAATAAGATTACCTCTATGGATAGCACTGCAATTCGACGGTGTACATAGTTGATCTAATAAGCACGCAGTTGTCTGGGTGGCACAGGGACTATAGGTGGATTTGGGATGTAGTCATTGGGGCCGAGATCGTCAATTGGTGGGCGCTGTTTGTGATGGTCAGTGACCGACTGATATGCCATTGCCAATGCCAAGGCCTGCATTTACACACCATATATACCAAACAAGTAAAAGGGACGAGCAACTCATATACATCTTTAATCCACCTTAAAATTCACTACTATCGTTCAGCTGTCTTTGATCCCATTTAAAGATAAAAGACAATATGATGCAAAAGTGATTTTCGATTGAAAGAATGAAAGCCGTACTTACAATATGGTCATGATCGGGAGGAGCATAAATGCCGGTGGTGATTGTAGATCTCCTCCGGGTATCGTTTGAAGGCGCGTTGGATATCTTCTTAAACCCTGTTGGGACAATAACCACGGGCATACCCACAAGATTGCCCACGCATACTTTCTCCCAATCAGTTGCATTTCCAATAAATGCATCCACTTTGAAACTCTCATGCACTTCCCGAATTAATTTCCCTCTAGCCCTTTGTGCCTGTCAAAAACCCGGAATAGTTAGTCGGGATAGTTTGTTGTTAGTAAGAGACAAATGTATCTTTGAGGTGACAAGCGAAACTCGCAGCCACTACCGAAAGTGTACACTGGGTAAATCTTGCCTTGTGACCCTAGCCAGCGAAGAACCACAAAGAGTTAAACCAGCCTAAGTTGCCCATAGCTGACCGGCTCAAACTAAGAGAGCTGAGATTTGAACTCCACTTTGTGGTTACAAATTTGTATCCTTAGCCATCTTGGCCCGGGTTACCCTNTATATATTCCATAACACTCCCTCTCAAGTTGGAGCATAGATATTAATCATGCCCAACTTGTTACACAAATAACTAATAACCCAAAATAACGAAATAACTTAATATCGAATTAACTCAAATCCATTTAGGACACTCCCCTTGAACAAAAGCTTTGCACGCCACCAATACCTAAGGACAGTTGGGTGAACTTGACATGGACCGACCAAGCTTGGGATTGGACACTACCCCTGCAATAGAAGCTTGGACGCCATCAATACCTACGGACAGTTGGGTGAACTTGATTTGGACCGAACAAGCTTGGGATTGGACATTCCCCTAAACTGAAAGCTTGAATCGCCGCCAATACTGCAACTCCGGGTGAACACAACGTGGACCGAACAAGCTTGAGATTGAACTCCCCCTGAACCGAAAGCTTGAACGCCACCAATACTGCAACTCCGGGTGAACACAACGTGGACCATACAAGCTTGGACACACAAGGTAAATAAGACAAACTCCAAACCAGATGACACAAATTCTTTATGAACGAAAGGGAAACATACCCCAAATGACAATGAGCATCAAAAAGGGGTTGACAACAACAAAACAAGCAATGAACTCCAACTCAGCAAACTCATTAGCAAATATACATATACAACTCTCGAACAAGAGATCACTTCTGATCTCATGTGGTTCTGAGATGGAAAACTTGTTCGAAAATAAATATGGCTTATGCCCGCAAGGCCAGCCGGCGTACACGAGTCAAGCCTTTTCAGGCTCAGATATACATATCCATTTTTAATGTACTACAGATTCATTTGTTAAAAGTTCATTTTTAGTTTTTTGCAAGTTCATTTTTATTTTTAGTATACTACCTAAAAATAAGCATTCAATACATTAAAAATGAGTTTTAATATTTTAAAAATAAAACATTTATCAATGATCTATCTTACGATGTGCATCATGATCCATAATATAACTCAATGGGGTAGCTCAAGTGGCAAGTGAGCTCTCTTTGTGGGGAAGAATTCCGGGAGAACCCGGGTTCGATTCCCACAAGTGACGATTCCCCCTGGGCCAGCTCCTGTGCCTCTCGGAGAGAACGTGGGTGGACCTGGACCGTTAAACGGACAGAGAAAGACCCCGTGAATCTACCAAAAAAAATGATCCATAATATAATTTGTTTAATCATTATACCATAGACCATGGTCCACCTAACAATACGGACCATCAACATAAGGTTTATTATTAGTAAACTAAATATTCATTTGTAGTACATTGAATGTTCATTTTTTGTGTCCTAAATGTTAATTTTTAGAATGAACTTTCAATACATTAAATATGAACATTTCAATATACTAAAAATGAATAATGTGAACCATGATTCATGGTATAATTCACCATTATTTTCCATGCAAGGGCAATCTTGGTCTAAGTCTAAGAAATCTAAAGTCTAGGTCATCTTGACCCTGGCTAAGTCACTTTTTAAATTGATCTATGACCATCTCTAGTCAAATTTAAAAATTATACTGGGGACAAGGTTTAAGGTGTAGTTTGATGGTAAATTACATTCATTCCTAAATACGTAATAATAAACATAGGTTTGGTGGATGACCTTATGATTTAATGGTACAAAATAACTCTCTCAAATGGGAAGTCATGAGTTTGAATCTCGGTGGGGTGATATTGACTATTTGGTATAAAGTTGAAATCAAATTTAAAATAATTTTAGAGTTTTTTAATAGTCCTCAATTTAAAAATAAAATAAAAATAAGTTAAGTGCAAATGTCCAATGTTCTATAAATGCAATGCCTCTGTCATGTTTGTAGAGAACACAAGAAGACAGATCCATGCCCCTCTCTCCCTCAATCCAATGTTCTACAGTTCCACCACCATTGCTTGCCTACAATATATACTTGTGATCCCAAGGTTAAGTTCATACTTGAAGTAGAGATTTCTATATCTGAACTACGAATCTCTCTACATCTAATCTAAAAATTGAAAGTTAAGATGGCGATTAAAGAAGTTGGGTGAAGTTGAGAGAGAGTTGGGATGATGGACATAGTAGAAGTCAAGAGAGAGGTCAGAGATGGATCCACATCTTAGTAAGGAATGAGAAGAACCATTCTTTCACTCCCAAGCCCGATAAGGAGAGGGTAATTTAGAACAAAGTTTTCGAGTTGTTGATTCCTAGGAGTAGTGATTCTTCCCCTATGCTGCTTATTGGCACTAATACAATAGGANCAAACAAAATCACATGTAAACTTGAAAATTTAATAATGATAAAATTTTAACTTTTAATTTCTCTTAGATGGAATGTATGAATGTGTCCACATTTTTATAGGGAAGCTAAGATGTCCTAATATTTTTTGGAAATAATCTTTTTCATAGAATTATATTCCTAATAGAAGTGGCATATTGACCTTTTAGGTTTGACCCAATTAGGGGCAACCTAAAAAAAAAATTAAATATTACTATATGTATTGAATAATTGAGTAACTTATAATTTATTCTATTGGAATCTTGGTGGCTAGGGATTATCTTTTAATCTTTGTCATGCAAATCACGTTGATCTTTTAATTTTCCATGTAATCATATTTTCTAATTAATATCATGAAAATAAGTATATATTGGTGTGTAAGTGGAAAAAGTTTGGTTCTCGATCTCAAGTTTGAATAATATTGTGAGTGACATAATATACAGTACCTTGTTAGGAGCTAGAGCCCTCTCATTATAGTTTAATGAGAGTTCAAGTTCCCTCACCAAAAAAAATGAGAGTTCAAGTTCCCTCACCAAAAAATTTGCTCAAATGCGGTTGCGTCTTCTCGTGGGGTCGATGCAATTTACACCACTAGTGTTAAGAAAATATACCACTAGTGTTAAAGAAAATATATTACTAGTAATAGGAAAATGCACAACAATGAAAATGCACAAAAACACCCTCATAAATCTCTTGCCCCTAATTGTGCATTTTCGAACACTATCATTTTTCTCATTACCTCTCGTGGGAGAAAGATCCCTCAAAGAAAAGAATTGTATAGTACGAAATAACATAAAACATATTTATGAAAAAATACAAACCTTATATTCCATATTCCAACTGTTCTTTTTTGGCAGGAATCGAATATTTCAATGTGATAATGAATGGAGTAGTATAGGAACTATTCTTATAAATTACGGGTTAGAAGAACTCGAGAAATTTTGATTGAATTGTGACACAAATTAGAAAAAAAAGATAGAAGAATCTTTCTATGATGAAAATAGACTACTAAAAACTGCCAATTTTTTATACATAACAGGTATACACTCTACAATCAAATAGAAAAATGTTTTCTGTGAATTTCTATTCAAATTGAGGAATAAGGGGTTTGTTGTTGAAAACTCTAGAAGGGGAATTTGAGAATTGGTTTGGTATGGAATCATATTATCTAATAGAATTAGAATTCGGATTTAAAGTATCCATTCAATATAATATAAAGTATAAAAAAATAGTATAAAAAATATAGACCATCGATCAGTTGATTCGTTCTAATTCATTGATTTAATCCGTTATCAAAATACGAGAAAGGGAAGAGAACCTTGTTTTTGCAAATATGAGTCGAATTGTTAAAAACAATTTTCGTTAAAAATTTGCTCCCCGAACGGCCGAACCTCAACGAAAAGAAAAAGTGTTCTTTGCGGTGTATATTTGCATACCTAGTGGTGTGTTTTTTTGTGATGCGTACCTAATGGTGCATATTTGTATTGTGTATTTTCTAACATTGAGTGATGTATTCTGTTCACACTAGTGGTGTAAGCACCGACCGCACGGGAAGGCACGGCTGTACCTGAACTCTTTTTATATATTTATATATATATAAGAAGTTTACGAACTTTAACTCTCATTAAACTATAATGAGTGGGCTTTGGGGGGATTTTCGTAAAACGTATACAATAATATCAACCGTTTATTTAAAATGATGCTTGGACAGATAGCTATTGAAAATAAGGGGAGAAACACAATGATATTGATATTTTAGTAATTATTACGAACTTTGGTCATAGGCAGGGGCGGAGGCACATGGTGATTACAGGGGGCCTTGGCCCCCCCCAAATTTTTTTTGGTTTGTTTTTATTACTATTATAATTTTTGTTTTTACCCCCCTCTACCTATCCAGAAGTAAATTTTGTAAAAAATATATATATTATAATGGCTTTTTGGCCCCCCTGCCCCCTCTAGCGCATCCTATTTTTCCCTTCCATTCTATTATTATATTATATATATATGCATATGCATTAGGTGGACTTGAAGACAAAAGGTTTGGGAAAGCACCAAGCAATATTCCATTTCGGCAGTCACAGTAGTGGAGAAAAAAACAAGCAGACAACAAGTAATGGTACTTTGTAAAAAGTCTAGATATTGTAGTTAAATGGTAGTTAAATATCTCTTAGAGCACTATACTTTTACGGCTAAGGAAAATGAAATACACTACAATTGTTGGCCCCCCGCGCCAACAAATCCTGGCTCCGCCCCTGGTCATAGGCAAACTTGAAAAAAATTGTGTACCTAAAATAATAACTTTATCATCGGATTGAGAAATGAGGATGGAGAGCTCATTAATGATACGACAACTTGCAAGGCTATGGTCTACCACTGTAACACCCCCAACAACCACAATAAACAAAAGGGTCTTGAGTAGGTGATAATCTTAAGTCATGGGATGACTACTTTGGTGTTTTGATGATCCCTACTTTAGGGACCGCAACTTCTGTATTTATTATTGCCTTCATTGCTGCTCCTCCAGTAGATATTGATGGTATTCGTGAAATTACTCACCTCTATGCTATACAATTCAATAAGCCTTATAAAGTCTCTTGTATAAATAATGGTGCAAACCCACTTTCCAAACCAATGTGGAACAAAAGCTACTTTAAAGTTTTTCCCTTCATTTTTCCAGTTCAAATATGAGTCAATTTTGAAAACCAATTTCTCATTCACCCATTATCCATTTTGAGCGTACAATATATCATTCTTTGTCTAGCTATAAAAAAACCCGATCCACTTTGATCATACCCAAATCGAAAGTGGACCACATATATATTTGAACCACAAAATAGCCACTTAAAATGCTATTTTATGCTATTTTTTTCCAACAAGTAGTTATGCATACAAGAGTAACTACCATGTTAAGCCTAAATCAGTTCATACATCCATAAGTCCAAAATAATAATAAGGGTCACGGACTCGGTGTCTTATCACCATACTAACCAAAAGAAACTAAGGGTGTGTTTGGAAACCTAGAAAATGATTTCCGAGTTTTTGGTATTTGGGAAGGAGTAGGAAAATATAGTCAATGGAAAACAAGTTATGGTCAATGGAAAATAAGCCCTTTTTTTTTTTTAAGGAAAATGACTTCCCCTTTTTTTTTGGGAAGTCATTTTCCGAAGCTTCCTTCTACCCAGACGCAGTCCTAGCTTCATTCCGATTTCTCCGTCAAACCTGTCCCCTTCTTTTTGCCGATGAGCAAAAACGTA
>CM008345.1:9982047-9993767 GCA_002525835.2 Ipomoea batatas
GCTCTCCTCCGATCCCCTCAGAAACATACAACTCCAGATCCAACACCAATTGAGTTGCCCGCACATGCATGAATTGAGGTTCTCATGCGGGCATACATACTTGCATTAAGATGAGGAGAAAGTAAAAATTCTCACTGATAACAAATGGCGGCCTTCTAAGTAAAGAGTCTTAATTTCTCTCAAATGAGGCAACAATCATCTTCGTTCAAACGCATGAAAAACAAAAGCAAAATCCAAGCTTTTAAGTTTTGGAGTACAGATCTTAAAATTATTGATCCCAACACAAAAACGGAAAAAAATTAAAGCCTCCAAAGTTATTTTGACAAAATTTCCTTTGAATTATAAATAAGCTAACATGATTCCGGAGTACAATTAAACTGGTCAATGATGAGTATAATTGTGAGTGTAAAAGAGGGTGTACAGTGTCGTTCCGCTGAGGATTGGGGCTATGGCACGTAATTGTGTGAATTAAGAAATTCTAGGCACTAGAACAATTGAATAAAATAGAATCCAAGTAAATTAATAACTGAATAGGGGAATTAAAGGAAATAAATTGACTAATGAATAAATTGAATGATAAGAAAATGGGTCAGATTAGGGGTATTGCAATCTTGATGTTCTAACAACACAGAATTAGGAAAACAAAATTAACCTAGGGATTTATGGGCAATGCACAACAAGAATTCAATTCAGCTACTTTCATAATCAATAAATAGAATTAGGCTAAGATTGCCCCACTTTCGTGATGCATCAATCATAGTCTTAAGCACCTAAGCATTGTAAGCCCCCAAATTACCCCTATTCTCATAGTAGGAAAAATTAGGTTGAAATTGGTAAGACTCGAGGTCTCCACCCAACTTTCTTTATAATGAATCTCTCTCCTAAGCTAGCAATCAATTGTGGCCATCAATTAACAAGTAGAAAAGAATCCCCAATTCAACATAAACCCTAGGTAAATAATTCAATCCCTTTATGCAATAATCACAAAACGAACATCAAGACTAGCAATAGATCCCTAATCTAAACCCATAAACGAACTACTCACTCATGATTAAAGCGAACAAAACAAAACAAGATTAAATATTGAAATCATAACAGCGAGTCTAAAGAATAAAAGAGAGAACTTTACTAACAATCTTGTAGAGTAATTCCAATCCAAACAATGATTCCAAGCTTGCAAACGAATTCAAGAAGGTAAATCTGTGATATTCTATGCTATGGAAAACTCTAAAGAGAAGGAAAATTGTACTGAACTAAACTACGGCTCGAAATACCCAAAAAGACAGCAAAACGCGACTTTTAATACTGGACAACAGTAGGGTCACGGGCACCCTCACGGCCGGGATCGGGGCCGTGAGGTGCAGTGACCCACTGTTGTCCGTGCCTCTTCTGGTTGTCTTCTGACTTCTTTCGTGCTCCATTGCTCCTTTCAGACCTTGGATAGATTCCTATGCTTCGAAAACTTTACCAACATGACCGAAAATCATTCCTTTGCTACTCGTTCGTGAATAAACTAAGACTAAGCAAATGTAATACACAAATGAGTCTCAAATTCATCAAGGTAAGGGAAATAAGCAACAAAATCAACTAAATTATGGAGCAAATAATAGTATAAAATCATATGTATCAGTCAACTAACTCAAAATAAATTCATAAGCTTTGCTTGCATGTAGGCAAAACAACCTGAACATTATGCCTTCCTTGATTACTTGCATATTTATTGCAATTGGAAATCTCCGTATGGCTACTTCAAACATTTTCACACTCTTGTGAGAGACAATAGTAGCAATATAATGGCCTAAACTGTGCAGGGTAATTGCTACAGTTGGTTTCTCTCGTCATTCAAAAAAAATATTCCGTTAACACAGAACTTGAGTGTCTTAATTGTTACATTTAACAAATGAGAGATCCTCGAGCATAGGAAGATAAGCATCATTTCCTGGAAAGCAAAGGAGTAGCGTATAATTTCTCATTCTTCCTTGAAGCGGAATAACAGTGTGTGAACTACAATGGTTGTGGTACTTGCTAAATGATTTGCAAGTTACCCTTGACAAACCACAACAGTTTTTTGTTATAATAATTCAGCGGTCGCCATTGCAAAAAAACTGTGTTTATGAAAGAACGAAAAACATTGAAATCGATTGTTTTCAAGGGTCTGATCATACTTTTTATTTTTCAGCATAAAAATCTTGAAGTTGTTGCACCGACGTTTCCAACTGCACTAAATTTGCAAGTAATCAAGTTGGACTATTTGTGTTTTCCTTGTGTATCTCTAAAGGCACAAATTGTCTGCTTGGATTGCAAGTCTAATTCTTAATGCAATTAGGAGTTTAATGTTATGTCGGAGCTTCAATTTTTCCTCATGCATCCACAAAAAGATCAGAAGAAATTGTTGACAGTTATTAACAAAAGCAAATATAGGAACATTCTTAACTGCCCACAATGCTTGCTAATTACAAATACCTCAGTCTAAAAGCCTAACACCATGGGTATCCCATCCAGTCCTCACTCATACGCGCAGAGTCATTGCCAGTGCAGACATTTTGTGCGTTTGGAGATGCACGAGGGAAACGTTCCAACTCCCTTTGGATTTTTCTCATCTCGGAGGCATTCGTATGCCAAGACTTCATAATAACAACTCTTTCTAGCGCAGGGGATTTTGAGAGCAATGTTTTCATAAATAGCATTTTGAGTGCGGATTGATGATTGAATGCTTCAATCTTAATTGTGTTAAGCATATGCAGCTCTTGAATAAATAAGCAACCGTTTCCATCCTCCAAAAGCCTTGAAGCATCTTCTTGGTCATCCTTCCTACGGAACTATAACTCAAGAAGAAATGAAAAACAAGCACAGCTGAGGACATTTGAAAAAGCAAAACAATAAGATGATTGCCAAATATAAACTCTACCTCAACCGCCATAATATGCAATTCACATAGGTTGGGGCATTTTTAAGTAATTGCATATAAACGGTGAGCTGCTTCCGACAACCAAAATTTAATTTATATAGCTTCAGCACTCGCAGATGATTTATTGCAGTTGGAAACACAGATGCACGCATACACTTGAAAAATAGGAAATAAGAAACAAAATTAGCCACCACAAGAACTTTAACAAAACAAAAGGTAAAGAATTATATCTATCCATCGATTTGTCAAGTAAAATGAGTTAGATTCTCACCGACAACGAATAGCCACACAACCTAAGAGTCTTAATGGTTTTCAAATGCGGTGCCAACCATCTCGAATCAACGTAATCATCAATAGAATTAATAACAGACAAGATTTCAAGCTTTGGAGGGCTGATCTCAAACTTATTGATCCCTTCACAATCCTCGAGAACCAGCTTCTCAAGCTTAGGAATACTAATACTAGAGACAATTCCATTAACACTATGCATAAATGTAACATTGAAGAAAGCTAATGAAGTGACATTGAAAAATATACCACAAGCGGCAAATCAATAAAGACACCTTCGACTATCAGTTTCTTAATAGTCCTGTAAGAGAGTAAACAAAATTGCAGCTGATAATCTGGCCCTATATCACTATATAAACATAAGTTAAGTTCCTCCACACCTTTTGTTGATAGAAAAAGACACCACCTATCAATATCATATTGCTGCGGCAACGGCAAAGGATCAATTTCACCGTCTATATGTAGAGTAAATTTCTTAATAGGCCCACCACGGGAAAAGAGGATATTATTGATTATGTTCACGGGGGTTATATCGTCATCATATTGGGACTGTTGGAAACTTTGCACGAATTCGGAATCGAACATAAGCCGCTCATGCTGCAACCAAACATCATTCCAGTGCCTTGAGAGAAGAGTCGTTCTTAGCTTGCAGCGTCTTGGGTGGGCAAACACTCCAAAATTCTGTCCTTTATCTCTACCGGAAGCTCACTTATTAAATCCCTACTTGCGTCCACTACGATTTTGAGTTGCCGAGCCATTAAATTGAAGAACAGTGAGGCGTCACTCGAAATCAAAACCTAAAATCGTTCTATTCTTCCGCTCTGATGTTTGGTTTGGTTAGGGTTGCGGGTTAGGAAATCCGAAGGGAAACGGAGCAGCGTAGAAGACGCCAGATGGAGAAGACTAATTTAAGGCCGGCCGGCGGTGGAGCTGAGTGGAGACCGAAAGAGTATATTAGGGCTGAATCGCAGGGCTGAAATCCATAATTTGGTAAAAAAAATACGCTTAATTGATAGAACTGAAAATTTTTGGTCAATTACTTTTTAATAAACTTATTTCAGTTCATCATTTATATATATTGACTAATTTTTTTTATGTCATGTGCAAAAACATATGCCCACTATTTATGTTTTAAAAAATAATTAACAAATTCTTATTAATTAAAATTAAAATTAAAAAAATATTTATTATATTAATCTAATATATAATGTCTACAAATATTATTCTTACTAAAGAATATTAAAAAAAAAAAGATATGGTGGATGCATGTGTATGGTAAATTTAATGGAAAAATAACATAATTTATAATCGTAAAAGTATTTTTGTTCAAAAAATTGTATAGTACAACTCTAAAAACACAATGTACCAAATGGTTTACACTAAAAACATGGACTTAAATTAGGGATATAACTTTAATTGAGACTTATTATGTTTTTAGATATAATGACTATTTTATTATGTGAAAGTATGAGTTAAAAATTCTTTATATAAAATTATCTAGGGAAAAGGTACAAATAAGCCATTGAACTATTTGGGAATTAGCAATTAAGCCATCAAACTCGAATAAGCTCCAAATAAGCCACTGAACTTAGGAAAACTTAGCAATTAAGTCATCGAACTCGAATAAGCTCCAAATAAGCCACTGAACTCAGGAAAACTAAGCAATTAAGCCACTAAATCGAGAAAAAAATAACAATTAACATTTTTAACAAGACATTTGTCTATTCCGGCCACCGGTGACCGGCGAAAACTTCCGGCGGCGGCGGTCGTAGGAAAAGCCGTCGCCGGTGGCCGGAATAGGCAAATGAACCGTAAAAAATGTTAATTGTTATTTTTTTCCGATTTAGTGGCTTAATTGCTTTGTTGTTCTGACTTCAGTGACTTATTTGGAGTTTATTTGAGTTCGACGGCTTAATTGCTAATTCCCAAATAGTTCGATGGCTTATTTTTACTTTTTCCCAATTATCTATTAATAATAAATATACTAAGAGTCAATGAAAGTAAATGTATAACCGGAATATTGGAATCAGTCTAAGTCGCAAGGCTGAAAGGCAAAGGCAAATTGTTGAACTACTAGGGCGGCCTAGGGATTCATTTTTTAAAAGAATTTTACATTATATATTTATTTATATATTTCATATATATATAAAAGTTGATCAATGTGGACACTTTTTTATGTGAGAAGTGTGAATCAATCTATATATTGCGTTAAGCATTTTCATATAACAAGTCTCTTTAAGGTAGGGGATTCCAAGAGCAGCATTCTCATAAAAAATGTTTTACGTGTAAATCCACTAAATGAATCAATCTATATATTGTGTTAAACATTTTCGGATATATTGCATTAAAACATTTTCAGATCTTGATTAATGATGTTACCATCTGGATTTCACATAAGCCTTTCAGTAGCTTCAATAATGTCATGAGAAGGACATAATAATGATGTTTTGGAGCTTTGAGTCCCTTCACATTCATCCAAAATCAGCTTCTCAAGATTAGAAATAATGTAAACTAAATTCAACACCATCAAAAACTAATAAAGTGACACCAGGAAATACACTAATAGCATTCATTGGCAAATATAATCAAGATTATCTATATGACTTGGTGAGGAAGTTCAAAGATTTGGGAAAGAGACCAGTGCTAATTTCAAAAAATATATTTCCACTATGGATAAGCTAAGGCAGTGAATCTGGATTATAATCTTAAACATCTTCAAGCAAGAATCCTTCATAAGCCTTGAAGCAGCATCTTTGTCAAACCACCTACCCAACTATAACTCAACAAGAATGAGAAACATGCTAGAGAAAACAAAGAATCAAAACACAAGCTAATATTGTAGACAGCAGCTCTCAAAATAAGTTAGTATGTACCAGTAGTTCACGTAGCTTGGGGGATCTTTCAAGCAATTCCAAAGCAACAGTGATCTCCCTTTCACGACCAAAGCCTAAATCTATCACCCATATAACTACTGATGGTCATTCCACTTTAGGTGTTCACCTTCACTTCCAGCACAAAATTCAGCAACAGAGAGTGGTTTGCCAGATGAAACTCAAAAATGAATCTCATAATATTCTGAACCAAAGACATAATGAGGCAGTCAAATTTTAGTGTTGGAAACATGCAATGTAAGCTGAAATTCAAGCCCTTCAGGACAAGCATTTATTAACAAAAGAAAATATAGGAACATTCTTAACTGCCACAAAGCTTGCTGAAAACCTTAGAAAACATTTCAACTCCCCACACAACCTTTAATTTGCTTACATTTCTAAGCTGCAACCAAATAGAACCCATGGAGATTCACCATACTAAGTTTCTAAAAGATTAATACCATGGGTATCCATCCAGTCCTCATGCATACGCGCATTGTCATTGCCAGTGCAGACAATTTGTGCATTTGGAGATGCACGAGGGAAGCATTCCAACTTTCTTTGGATTTTTCTCACCACCTCGGAGGCATTCCAATGGCTAGGCTTCACAATAACAACTCTCTCTAGCGCAGGGGATTTTGAGAGCAGCGTTTTCATATAAAGCATTCCGAGTGCAGATTGATCACGGAAGTCTTCAATCTTAATTGTGTTAAGCATATGCAGCTCTTGAATAAATAAGCGACCGTTTCGATCCTCCAAATCGTTCATTTCGTTGTCATCCTCCGAACCAAACTATAACTCAAGAAGAAATGTAAAGCAAGCACAACTGTGAGGACATTTGAAAAAGCAAAACAAGAAGAATCATACATGATTGTCAAATATATACTCTACCTCATCCCCCAAAATCTGCAGTTCACATAGGTTGGGGCATTTTTTAAGCAATTGCATAGAAGAGATGAGCTGCTTCCGATGATAACCAAATTTTAATTCATATAGCTTCAGCACTCGCAGATTTATTGCAGTTGGAAACATAGATACACGCATACACTTNTCCTAAAAGGCTAATCCCTCTCTACCAGTGATATCCTTTTCAGATGATTATAACCACTGATGGTCATTCCACTTTAGGTGTTCCATTATCTGCAGCTTCACTTACACCACAAAATTCAGCAACAGAGAGTTGTTTGCCAGATGAAACTCAAATAAATTTCATAATATTCAGCCTAGAAGATCTACAAGACAAAGGTATATTCCTGTTAGATTACAAGATTCTCTGATACATGGCAGGTCTTCTTCACGCTCTTTACGGCCACATAGTATTCAACCAGTCCTCACTCACACCAGTGCAGACAATTTGTGCGTTTGGAGATGCACGAGGGAAGCATTCCAACTTCCTTTGTATTTTTCTCGCCACCTCAGAGGCATTCCTATGCCAAGATTTCACAATAACAACTCTCTCTAGCGCAGAGGATTTTGAGAGCACCGTTTTCATAAAAAGCATTTCGGATTCAGATTGATCACTGAATGCTTCAATCTTAATTGTGTTAAGCATCTGCAGCTCTTGAATAAATAAGCAACCGTTTTGATCCTCCAAAAGCATTGAAGCAGCTTCTTGGTCATCCTTCCCACGATACTATAACTCAAGAAGAAATGAAAAACAAGCACAACTGTGAGGACATCTGAAAAAGCAAAACAAAGAAGAATCATACATGATTGCCAAAAATATACTCTACCTCATACGCCATAATCCATAGTTCACATAGGTTGGGGCATTTTTGAAGCAATTGCATAGAAACGATGAGCTGCTTCCGACGATGAAACTTTAATTCATACAGCTTCAGCACTCGCAGATTAATTGCAGTTGGAAACATAGATACACGCATACACTAGAAAAATAGGAAATAAGAAACAAAATTAGCCACCACAAGAACTTTAACAAAACAGAAGGTAAAGAATTATATCTATCCATCCATTTGCCAAGTAAAACGAGTTAGATTCTCACCGACAACGAAGAGCCACACAACCAAAGAGTCTTAATAGCTTTCAAATGCGGTGCCAACCACTCGAATCAAAGTCATCATCAATAGGATCAATAACTGACAAGATTTCAAGCTGTGTTGG
Organism: Ipomoea batatas; assembly: GCA_002525835.2. Lineage (NCBI taxonomy): Eukaryota > Viridiplantae > Streptophyta > Magnoliopsida > Solanales > Convolvulaceae > Ipomoea > Ipomoea batatas. The sequence goes on from CM008345.1 coordinate 9,990,235, forward strand.
GCAGATCTCAAATTTATTGATCCTTCCACAATAATGGAGAGAAAGCTTTTCAAGCTTAGGAATACTAATACTAGAGGCAATTCCATTAACACTGCGCTTAAATACAACATTGAAGAGAGCTAATGAAGTGACATTGGAAAATATACCACAATCATTTACAGGCAAATCAATAAAGGGACCTTGGACTATCAGTTTCTTAATTGTGCTGCAAGAGAGTAAACAAAATGGCAGCTTATATTCCTCCACATCAGTGTCTAAACATATCATAAGTTCCTCCACACCATTTCTTGACAGAAAAAGAGACCACCTATCAATATCAAATTGCTGCGGCAGCGGGGAAGGATCGCTAATCTCTAGGCTAAATTTCTTAACAGGCCCAGCACGGAAAAAGAGGATATGATTATGTTCACGAGGGTTCTACCTTCATCATCTTGGGAGTTTTGGAAACTTTGCAGGAATTCGAAATCGAACTTAAGCCGCTCATGGTGCAACCAAACATGATTCCAGTGCCTTGAGAGCAGAGCAGTTCTGGCGGCGTCTCGGATGGGCAAACACTCCAAAATTCTGTCCTTCACCTCTACCGGCAACTCACTTATTAAATCCCGGGTTTTGAGTTGCTGAGCCATTGAATTGAACGAACAGTGAGGCGTCACTCGAAATCAAAACCTAAAATGGTTCTATTCTTCACCTCTGATGTTTGGTTTGATTTGGGGCTTTGCGGGTTAGGAAAGGCGAAGGGAAACGGAACAGAGTCGCAGAGGCCAGACGGAGAAGACTAATTTAAGGCCGGCCGCCGGTGGAGCTGAGTGGAGACTGGAGAGACAGAGAGACGGCTGAAATCCATAAGCAAGGCTGAACCCTTAATAATTTCTAACATTACACGATCATTACCCTACTATATAAATAAGGCTTTTAAAATTAATTTTTTGGACACTTTTAATGTTGATTTTCTTTAGACGTCGTTATTCCAGACGTAACACATCAACGAAACCACATCGATTGTCAAACTAACGTCGTATATTATCTACAACGTCGATTTTTTATTCATAACAGACGTAAAACCGACTTTGTATATTTATAAAAAAATTAAAAAATTATCTTACAGTGTCGGTTAATTGTAATTAACCGGCACGGTATGTTTTTAAAAACAAATTAAGATACGGTATCGATTAATTGCAATTAACCAATGCCATATGTTTTATAAAAAATTAAAAATTAAGACACAATCAATTAATTGAGATTAACTGATGTCGTATGTTTTTTTTTAAAATAAAGATACAGCATTGGTTAATTACAATTAATCGACAATTAATCGATGTTGTATGTATTTAAGAAAAATTAAGATACGGCATCGGTTAATTGCAATTAACTAACGTTGTATAGGTGTGTAACGTCTTTTTTTTTTTTAATTACAAAACATTACGGCGTCAGTTCTTTTTAAAGAACTAACGCTATAACTAATTTTTTTAAAAAAATGGACGGTTCTATGCAACGTCGGTTAGACATCTAACAGACGTCGTACAATATTTTAGTTTTATTTTTTTATATGTTACGACGTCGATTATTACAAATAACCGATGTCGTAACATTTTAAAATTAATTTAAAAATTTAATTAATGTTTTGACGTCGGTTTTGTATGCGATCGATGTTATATTTGCAACGTTGTATGTATTTTATGTAGTAGTGTTATATTCTAGATGGACATATGAGATTAATCTACACATTCCCATAGGGCTACTAGTTCTAATGTAAGCCATACCATATACTAAATATAGGTATAGCCGGTATAGTATATTTTATACGTACACATTCACAATACATATTATTTAGAAATATGTGTGTTAAATTGATTAATCCATATGAAAGTATTGTAAAATCCTTAACTTGTTTATTGCCCCCTATAAGTTTCTAGTGAATGTGATGAAAGAAAATTGTAGGCTATATTTTCATCCTCATTTCTTCTATTGAAACACTTGTCAATTTTTACAAGGCCTTACAAGTCCAGTTCTATTCGTAGATCGTTTAAGTGTTTAACAAACAAAAACAAAGAATAGAAAATGCTCTAGCTAATTCCCTAACATCATTGACAATCAGATCAAACGAAGAATGCTCTAGCTAATTCCCTAACATCATTGACAATCAAATCAAACGAAGATACCAAAGATTGATTTTGGATCCCATCCAACACCTGAAGACAATCAGTTTGAATCTGAACATCATCTACATTAAGATCCTTCAACCACTTTAAAGCTTCCCCGTCTTCAATTCCCAACTGGACAACTATGAAAGAATGTATGGATAATTAACATTTAACCATGGCTTATTGATTAAAAAGAAACTTTTATGTTGGTCACAAATTTATCAATATTAAAATTTTATAATTTGTGACAATTACATTAAAGTAACAATAGCTAATACATACATTGTTATAATTTATAATTTGTGGACTTGGAGTGAGTTTGAGAGCCCTCAGTGGGAGACTTGGCATTTGCTTGAGGAAGAGAAATTGAGATGTTTTTCAGGTGTAGATCCACTAAATTAAACCTGTCAATCATGATTGTGTTAAGAATCTTCGGATCCTGATTAATAATGCAACTGTTTAGATCCACCAAAAGTCTTGTACCCGTTGTTATATCATATAAACACAGCTATCACACAACAATAAATGAATAACACATACAATGAGAAAATTAATGAAAGCCAGATATATAGTCCATAGGAAATAGGGCTCATCAAAATGGAAACACCATTGCATTGAAGCCATAAGAAATACTTGGCTAAGCATAAGCACCCACATCACACCATGTGAAGTAAGTTCCAAAAAAGGCTAAAATCATGGTTAAACTAACTAGTCCTTACACATAGACCAAGTTTCAAAAAGGCTAAAATCATGGTTAAACTAACTAGTTCTTACACATAAACTTCACCCACATAAACTTCACCCTTGATGACAATTTGTGCGTTTGGAGATGCACGAGGGAAGCACAGCAACTCCCTTAGGATCTTGATCACCATGTAGCCATTTTTTCTATAATAAGATTCCGTAATAACAATTCTCTCTAGTATAGGGGATTTTAAGAGCAGCATTTTCACAAAAAGTATTTCAAGTGTGCATCCACAAAAATAATCAATCTTGATTGTTTTAAGCATTTTTAAATCTTGATTAATAATGCAGCTGTCTGGATCCTTCAAAAGTCTTGAAGGAGCTCCTATGTCATCATCTGAACACTACAACAAATAAAATAAATAACATGTACAACCATGAGGAAATAAAGAAAACAAAAATCACGACTACCAAATATATACTCTATATAGGTTTCTGTCTCATAAAACTTACTGCTTTAATGTCCAGTTCACATAGGTTGGGAGATTTTTGAAGCAACTGCAAAACACCCCTGAGCTGCTTTTCATTGGCAAAGTCTAAAGGATTCAGTTTGATTACTTGCAGATTTATTGCAGTTGGGAAAGAGGCTACTTCAACATCTTCTTCCCACTTATTTAAAAAAAAAAAAAAAGAAGAAGAAGAAGATAG
>CM008345.1:10088612-10102114 GCA_002525835.2 Ipomoea batatas
AAAACACTCTCATTATTAGAGTCTTCAAACTCTCTTTCTCAAATTCTCAATTTCTCCAAACTGTTCAACACTCAGCTCTCATTATTCCCACTCTCTACTGCTCTCTAATCTTTGAACTGACCCAATAATGCCGCAAAAAAGGGGTAAGATTTGACCGTATATCTTCTCCATCTCTAGATTTTCTTTTGCTGTTTTCCTTGTTTTTCTCAGGAGATCTAGAATTTGCAGGCCTTTGCATTTTGATTTTTTGTTTTTCTTTTCTTATTCGTATTTTTACTGTTTGGCTTTCTTTGAATCCAGGTTCTTGTAAATATTTCTACAATTTCAAGGATGTGGTTAGACTTAAAAGAATTTTGGAAGGAATTGGTATTCACGATCGCAATTTCTTTGTATAATTTAAGGTAAGTTATAGTTTTATATAATTTATATTGGTTTAATGAATTTATGATGTTTAAATATAGCATTTTAAAAAAAAATTGAACTCATTACATTTTAAAAATACTTTCCTGCGCGCATTAATGTTATTTAGTGTGAAAACATTTTCAATCACAATAGTTATGAGACAGACCTGAGTTTGAAACTTTGAAAAATTGACATAAATGGATACTTTTGATATTGTAGAAAGAAATGGGTAACATTTTAAATTTGGACAAAACTAAATCATAACCCCGAATGGGGTTGATTTTGACACTAAGCTAGATCCCAAAATATCCTTTCATGGGAATGGATCACAAAGAGAAAAAACCATCCCTGTGCAGATCGTCTATTGTAAAATACAGACGGTCTGCGGCAGGCCGTTATTCAGGGCGCTTTGTCCGATAGGGTCTAATTTTAACTTTAGATCCCACAATGTTGTGCATGGGTTTTGGACACCAGAAAGGATAAAGTGATATTCGGGAGTTCATTTTTTCCTTGTGTGATATTCTCTCCTTTTCACTGTTTTTGTTTTTAGGCGCTTTGAGTTGTTTTGTTTTTTGGGACTTTGACTTCGAGTTTTTTTTTTTTTTTTTTTGACTTTGNTGTTTTTAATTATTAATTAAATATGATTATGAACATATTTTTTTTTCTGTGCATTATTGAAATGAATCCAGAACCATGACAATAATGATTAGACATGATTTTGAATATATTTATAATTATTAATTAATATTGATTTTGAATATATTTATAATTATTGATAGATGATTAATAATTTAGTAACTTATTTAAAAAGATAAAAAATTATTAAATAATAATAATGATAAACATAAATTGATGAAAACTTCATTCGTTGTTATTTAAATGGTTAAGTTCCGGGTGCACCCGGGACCAATCGATCCGACCATCTTGACATTTCAACCTTCGCATCGTAGTAGGGCAATATGGACGGATCCGCACTATATGAGGGTAACATGCGGCTGGCTCGCTACGATACCGTGACTAATTGCGAGGCTATTAGTGATCCACGAGTGACGGAATATCTCCGTACAGCAGGTTTCTACGGAGTATCGCAGATGCCACGGATAAAACTAGACCATGCCCTTATTATTGCCCTTATAGAGCGGTGGAGACCAGAGGTCCACGGCTTTCACATGCCCTTCGGTGAAGTAGGAATAACACTTCAAGATATTGAAGTGTTATTCAGGCTCAAGGTCGACGGCCTTCCAGTGACCGGCAACGACTCGAGTACTAACGGTACAATTGCGCAATTATGTGTCGAGTTATTTGGATTTAACTCTTGGGCTGAATTCAGGACAGGTACCCGGATGCAAAGTTCCTCATTTCCAGAGGCACCCCTGCTAACCGCACACAGCACTGACGAACAGGTGTTGTTGGCAATGCGTCGGTTAATTTTTCAATTAATGAATGGACTTTTATTCCCTGACACATCCAGAAACAAATACAGATTGTATTTGTTAGGTTATCTTAGAGACTTGGCTGTTTGTAGCCAATACAGCTGGGGTAATACAGCCGAACCCCAGTTGTATTGGCATACGTGTACAAGACTTTGTGTAGAGCCGCGAGATTCGGAACTGCTACTGCTGGCGGTTGTTTGCTTCTTCTGCAGATATGGGCATGGGAGAGGTTGCCCATGGTAAGACCACGTAATGTTTTGCCAACTGCACAGTTGGGCGATATGCCTCTTGCATATAGGTAACTATCTTTACTGTGACTACAAAAGTTTATTATCGACCTGTATGTTTTTTTGATTGTATTTCCATATAATGTAGGTGGGTGTGTCCACACTCATGGGTCACAGTACCTAACCACAGAGTAAGAACATACCGCGATCAACTAGATCGCGCTTCAGAAGGGAGAGTAAGTTCGTTTAACGCTAGCAAATTGTTATTTACGATTATATAAAATATTTTAACACCTATTCTTTTTTTTTTTTCTGCAGTTTGTCTTTACTCCTTACGATGACTTTTTGAACCACCTCCTGTTGTACTGCAAGGCCGGGGCCGGTATATGGACAACTCATGTGCCGCTCATTTTCTACCACATCATTGAGCACCATTACCCAGAGCGGTTTTGCTGGCAGTTTTGTGCCTTGCAAGATGTACCTCCGCCGGTGCAGTACTCGCAACGATTGCATGACATTGACCAGCGTGGGAAAACAGGCACCGACTGGGCCCTAAAACATGACCGGTATGTAACTAACTAGAACGAGCGTCAGTGGAATCTAGTGGATATGAATTTGACTGCTGGTCCACAGGCCACTGACAACTACCGCGCTTGGTACTACTTGCATGGCCATCGAGTCATCGGTAACCCCATGCATCAGCACGATGTGGGTTATGTGAAGTGTGCATCATCACTAAACCAGGCGGTTAGTATTTTACTTTCATATTTTGCATTACAAGATGATTAGTTTTAGTTTGTGATTGAAGATGTTTTTAATTGTTCTCAATACAACTTTGATGTAGATACATGCTCTTCACCGGATGAACATCCGCGGGACTGCAGCTGTCAACAATCCCGATGAGTACCACGTTGCAGCCTTAATGGAATTGAATGATATCTCGTGGCTGGCATTGATGGGCAGCGACTATGAGTACTTGATGTACATCACGCCTGAAGTTCTACAAAATGCTCCCATGCCGGATGAGCCAATACGAGACCACGAGANTGATTCTAAAATTTGAGTCACTAATTTTCTAGGAACATACGTGTATTATTTTTATTTATTTCATAATTGAATTATTTTTTATTTTAAATATTTAAAATAATTTTATAGTAAAAATTTATTATTATTATTATTATTATTATTATTATTACTATTACTATTACTATTACTATCAAATGCCTAAACTGACAAACCACAACCTGTATTACTACTACTACTACTATTACTATTATTATTATTATTATTATTATTATTATTATTATTATTATTATTATTATTCAAATAATGTATATTCAATATATAAATAATTTACTTTTAGTATATTAAAAATGTATATTGTATTCAGGAAAATTACATTATTTGAGTTTTGAATGTACATTATTTTGTATAATGTACATTTAATACACTAATAATGTACTATTAGTATATATTAAGAATGTATTTTTGTTATGGTCTACATAATAATTTGCCCAATTTTTAGAATGAAGATGACTTCTTTACTGGATTAACTTATTTCTTGAATTGGGTTGGTAGTATTTTCCATTAATCATGTGTTTTGAGTTTTGGGAAAACTTTGGTATATCTCTGAGGAAGAAGATATATATAGGATAATTTTTGCCTAAGAAGAAATTGGAATCAGCTGATTTAGAAATGCTGCTCCAAGTCTTCAACAAGGGTATAAAAGTGAAAACAACAAGAAAATGTGAATTGCTAATCACTGAAACCTTTGCTTTTTTTTTTTTTGAAAACCTTTGCTTTTAATTTGTGGATTATTAATTGGTAAAATAGCAAATGAATGCATGCGTTTGAAATAAGAAAAAACAACAATTGGGAACAGCTCTGATGTGATTCAAAGTGGGGTGTGGAATCTTAACTATTCACTTGCCAGCCTTATTATCACCCATCATTTCCTATACTCTTTGTTTGTTTTATAGGCTATACAGTCCATTTCACTGTTCAGCATGTAACTGGACAATTCAAGTACAAGTACCAATAAAACACCCTTTTTTGTTTTTATTTTACTCTGTAACTTTTTACATTGCATGCAGTTCACCCGTGACTTCAAGTACCAATAAACCACTTTTTTATTTTTTTTTTTTATTTTTTTATTTTTTTATTTTTACATGCAGTTCACCCGTGTATGCATATATAAAACACTCTCATTATTAGAGTCTTCAAACTCTCTTTCTCAAATTCTCAATTTCTCCAAACTGTTCAACACTCAGCTCTCATTATTCCCACTCTCTACTGCTCTCAAACTCTCCACACTCTCTAATCTTTGAACTGACCCAATAATGCCGCAAAAAAGGGGTAAGATTTTCTTTTGCTGTTTTCCTTGTTTTTCTCAGGAGATCTAGAATTTGCAGGCCTTTGCATTTTTATTTTTTGTTTTTTCTTTTCTTGTTCGTATTTTTACTGTTTGGCTTTCTTTGAATCCAGGTTCTTGTAAATATTTCTACAATTTCAAGGATGTGGTTAGACTTAAAAGAATTTTGGAAGGAATTGGTATTCACGATCGCAATTTCTTTGTATAATTTAAGGTAAGTTATAGTTTTATATAATTTATATTGGTTTAATGAATTTATGATGTTTAAATATAGCATTCAAAAAAATTGAACTTATTACATTTTAAAAATACTTTCCTGCATTAATGTTATTGTGTGAAAACATTTTCAATCACAATAGTTGTGAGACATACTTGAGTTTGAAACTTTGAGAAATTGACATATATAAATGGATACTTTAGATATGATCATGGTTGCAGTAGGCGCTAGGCGCTAGTCGGGCAGTAGACTAGCGCCTAGCGCCTAAACGGTCTAGGCGGCGCCTAGGCGGTATCTAGGCGGCGACCTATAAAAATAAAAAATTAATTCATGTGTGTGGTGTATGTCATATATTATATTATATATATTATATATATTTCTCTTACTTCTCTTACTTATACAAATAAATAAATTTATATACATATAAATATAATAATAAAATTAACAAGGCCGACTCGCTCGAGTTAACTCGGCTAACTCTGCAGAGTTGGGCGAGTTAACTCGGCCAAATTCGGCCTAGTCGGCCACCAACTCGGCCTAGTCGGCCGAGTTAGGCGCTAGGCGGCCTCTTAGGCGGCCGGCCACCTAGGCGGACGCCTAGGGAGCAATTCGCCTCGGTCTAAGAGCGCCTAGGGCCTAGGCGGGTGCCTAGGCTGCCTAGGCGGGGATTTTTGCAACAGTGGATATGATAGAAAGAAATGGGTAACTTTTTAAATTTGGACAAAACTAAATCATAACCCCGAATGGGGTTGATTTTGACGCTAAGCTAGATACCAAAATATCCTTTCATGGGAATGGATCCCAAAGAGAAAAAACCATCCCTGTGCAGATCGTCTATTGTAAAAGCAGACGATCGGTCTGCGGCAGACCGTTTTTCACGGGTGCTTTCCTCGAGAGGGTATGATCTGGACATTGGATCCACGAATGTCGTGCATGAGAAGTGGTTCCCAAAATCCCAAAACAGGGTAAAGTGACATCCTTTAGTCCGACTTTGCTTTAAAGAAAGTCTAACTTAGTGAGTCCGTTTTTCCATGCCTATAATTCACGGGAGACTCTTTTTTTTTTTTGGACTTTGAGTTGTTTTTTTATTTTTTTTGACTTTGACTTTGAGTTGTTTTTTTTTTTGGACTTTGAGTTTTTAATTATTGATAAGATATGATTATGGACATATTTTTTTCTTTTGCTGTGCATTATTGAAACGAACCGAGAATCATGAAAATAATAATTAGACATGATTAGACATGATTTTGAATATATTTATAATTATTAGACATGATTAATTATTAATTATTAATTAGACATGATTAATTATTAATTAATAATGATTTTGAATATATTTATAATTATTGATAGATGATTAATAATTTAGTAAGTTAATTAAAAAGATAAAAATTATTAAATAATAATAATGATAAACTAATTTAATTTTTATCTTTCGTTTTATTTTGCTTATGGAGTATTATTTACTATGTAATGCATAATAGTTGTGTAAGTAGAATTGGGTCTCTTTAAAAACTTGGGAATTTGACAAATTTTATCCTTGCAAGGTAAAGAATGATGATTAAGGTAGGCAAATGAAATTGTTAATTTGTCCCATGTATAGTTGTATACCCGTGTTTCCTAATTAGTGATGCTTTTATGTTGAGTAATTATAGCAGTAGCCAGTAGAATATTTTGTCTTTATATTTAACAAGAAATTAAAAAAATAAATATTAAAAACAAACTGATATATTTATTGAACATTTTCTCTTTTTTTATTCCCAATATAAATAGTCTTTTAGTGAAAGAATAAATTTTTTAAAAAATTCATAAGACAAACGCTACTCTTAGCACACTTAATTTAACATTTTGATTAAAGTTAAGACGTCTAAATGATATATCTGTTAAAATTTTTACAGATCTATCATTTACCATACATGCGTTAATATTATTCAAATTAACCATTGATAAATTAATGATCCATGTCCGTTATTTTAACTCTTTTCTAAAGAATATTGAAATTTATAGATATTTAGTGTCAAAAGATTCTAAAATAGTGTTACCTCACTTGACTAATGAGGTTATAAATAGTAATAATATAATAGTTGGTGATTCCAAAAATAATTAAGATTAAAAAGTAAGAAAACCTCACAAAATAGGGATATTTCTTGACTATAAATATATTATATAAAATAAAAAAGTAGCTATCCTAGCAATAGTCGTTATTCCATCTGAGCATTATTTACTTTCGGCAAAAACTTGTGTGAGATCGTCTCACCATGAGACGGGTCGGGTCGGGTCGGGTCAAGATGCAAAAAAGTAACACTTATATGCACAAATGTCATACTTATATGCTCAAATCTAATACTAATCAGGAATAAAATTTTTGTTACTTATTAGGGTAAATGCAATACTTTTAAGGGAAAATACAATACTTTTACATTTCGATTTAAAAGTATTACATTTTTCCTAAGAAGTATTATATTTGCCCTTATAAGTGAGAGGCACTTGTCAACATTACTTATTATGAAAAATGTATTCCTTTTTCTCTTATAAGTAACAAAAATTGTATTTTTGATTAGTATTATATTTGAGCATATAAGTGTGAGATTTTGTAACCCCTCACCTATTCCGATAATTTTTGAGTTCGAGGAATAAATATTTTTAAGCTATAATGTTTACGAGATGAACCCTGGTACTTTCAGAGAATTTTTTTTAAGAATAGTTATTAATAAGTTACGATCTACGTACTAGGCACGAACCGTGAAAATTTTAGGGACACATATTTGGTTCGAATTTCCATAGGAAATGGATTATATTGCATAATGTGATTAAGTATGAACATTTTACTTAGTTAAGATTGATACTAGATGAGTTATAAGGATGTAACTTGATACGAGCCTGCGAACCGCTAAATTTCGCGATGTACTGAAAAATTCGTAATTTGGGTGATTCATATCGGGATTAATTTTAGAATAATTTTGGTATTAAGAATTTCCCAAATTAAGCTATTTTCCACCAAAGATTTATCTGATTTAATCCCTGACTGTCTAGAAAACCCATTCTTCAAAAATATCCTAAATTAAAATAATGATTTCTTTGGATAAGATCTTAGTAACTTAGCCTCCAAGATTTTTGTAAGTCTTCCCCCCCTTGGCCGAAAATTTTAAGGAGAGGAGAGAGAGTGTTTCTTCATCTCCATTGTTGATCTACAAAGAAAACTTCATAGCCAAGAATCATAAGTAAAAATCCTTCAAGTTCTCAACACTAGGTAAGTTATTGAAATATTTGGTTTAATGAGTTAGAGCTTTTACTAAGATTTAATCATAAAGTAAGAACTCTTGAGAATGTTATTATTATGATGAAATTGTTTAGGACCTTCGGTGGATTTTTGGGAATAAGGGACTTCAAGACTTGCTTCGGTTCTAAACCTTCTAAAAGGGTAAGGAAATTCCTTAAGTTGGCTAGTCACTTGAAAATGGACAATTGTATAGGTATATGTATTATGGAGTTAGGAATTTAATATGAAAACTATGTGTTAAGATTTAACTTCTTAGTTAATTTCTATGTAAAAATTTGTGTTTGAGCTTAATATATGCATGACTTTAACGTATGCATGCATGTATAAACTATATTTATGTCCATATAAATTACCATCAAGAAAAATGTTGAAAAATAGGTGTTTTTATGCTATTTTGTTGCCCAGAAATTTCCTGCCGTATGGGTGGACGCCCCAGTGGACGTGCGTCCACCGTGCGTCCACTAGTGTCCAGAGTTTTGAGACCAGTCTGTGTGAGCGGACGCCCCAGTGGACGCGCGTCCACCGTGCGTCCACTGGTGTCCAGATTTTTCGAAGACACGCCGTATGTGTGGACGCCCTAGTGGACGCGCGTCCACCGTGCGTCCACTGACGTCCAGTGTTTTTTTTCGGAAAATAAAAGATGAGGCCGTAGGTGTGGACGCCAGGATGGACGCGCGTCCACCATGCGTCCACAGGTGTCCAGCATGTTCTGTCCAGTTTTATTTTTCAGAAAATTTGGGTATGGTTTCAAACTATGTTTAAATTGTTTTCCACGGTATTATTTTTGGTTAAATGGCGAAGTATGCTGTGTTTTAATATTTGAAGATCTATGGGCAATTCAGCTTGATTTTGGTTGAAATAAATGTTTTGAGAAATGAAAAGAAAATACTAATTACGTACATGAAATAATGTTTTGGAAAATCTTAGTTTCTGGATATGTTGCAGAGAATTTGAGAAAGGGACCTACGGGAGGGCTTAACCGCCATGGCCCGGGGTTGGAACAGGGTGGGGACCTACGGGAGGGCTTAAATGCCATGACCCGGGGTTGGAATAAGGTTGGACCTACGGGAGGGCTGGAGTGCCATGGCCCGAGGTTGGGATAAGGAGACCTGCAGGGAAGGCTGGAGCATGCCATAGCCCGAGGTTTGAGAAAGGGGAATCGAGAAATGTTAATAAGAATGTCTCATGCTTATCCAGGGGGAAACTAAGTAATTAATTGAAGAAATGAATGTTATACTGAGCTGCGGTTCAGATAATTAAAAGAATTAGAGCTGCGGTTCTAATTGAAGAGATGAAAGGTATACTGAGCTGCGGTTCAGATAATTAAAAGAATTAGAGTTGCGGTTCTAATTGAAAAAGAGTGAAATTTTTGAAAATGGAAAGTTTATGAGAATATAATTTGGAATGATAGTTATGTCATTATTGTTGTTTTGAAGGAAAGTTCTATGTAATTTCCTTTCTATATATGTTGTTATGCTATCTTTGGATTGTTTGATTTCAGGTAAACTTCCAAAGTATGGGTAAAAACTTTATAAGCTTTTGTATTGATATCATATTTTAAAAAACCTTTGTCTACGCTTAAGTGACAATGGATTTTCTTACTTAGCCGTCGTGCTAACTACACTTCATTGTGTATCTTATCAGATGCAGTCTAGCGTGGGCTCCTGCAGCCCGGAGAACTCTAACAATTCGTTAGAGTTTATGTTTCCTCTATTTGATTACGAGGACTATGCACACTTTCTGACGGGTGACGACCCGTATGCTCCGGGCTACGCTCCAGACCCTCCGGCTCCAGTATATGCTCCAGACCTTATTTACGCCCCTGACCCAGTTGACGTCCTTGATCCGGTTCCTGATCTTGACCCCGTGTCTGCTACTGACTATGCTTTTGTTTCTGATTTACTGACGGACCCTGTCATGCCTTTGCTTCCTAGTAGCCCACTAACTTTCATTGATGCTGTTCAGGCGAGCTATGGTTTTTACCCTATTGAGATGATAGAGGAGAGTGACCCTCTAGAGTTTGTTGTGCGTTACCCTTATCCGTGAGACCCTAGTCCTCCGGAAGAGTGGGATGAGTGGATGATGATGATTGCCCCGTGCAACTTCCTGGACCATATCACCTGGTTTGCGGGTGAATGGCATCTTGTGTGGGGAACATTCTGTGGCCTGATATATCATCTCCTTGAGTAGGTTATGTCCCTGTTCTTAGAAAGGAATCAAACTCTTTTTGGGTGTATATATTTTTGATAGCTAGGATAGATACTAGATGGCTAGTGAAATCTAGTTTATCTTACGTTAACCCTGCTAAAACTTATGTATATATTAACGGTTGATCGATATATATATATAAATATATATATCTTTTGATGCTTATATATATCTGGAAGTGTATGTTATAGTTAGATTTAGTTGTGTGAACCAAATTCTTCTTTTAGCCTGTGCACTTAGAGCAAATTCTATTAGGAATTGATAGAATTCATTCTAAGTGTGACGGTAATTACTCCGGATGTACGGTATAGCTGAGCCGAGGTGTTACAGATTTGCACATATAAGTATGACATTTGCATGGTGCTTTGACTCGACCCAACCCGTCTCACGAATAAGGATCCGTGAGACGGTCTCACACAAGTGTGACCCTTTAGTTTCTGCTGGATTAGGTTCTATTAATATCAAATCAGTTGAAATCATGTCGGGAAGAAAAGAAGTTAGATGCGCGACCGGAAGATTAGGAATTCCCATAGAATCTTAAAATGCAACTGCATGCATGCTGTACAACTTTAAAAAGCAAATTTATGCATGCCAAGAATAGTTTGACCTTGTTTCCATCACTACACTGCTTTCCAATGCCCTATCATTTATTATTTTTTAAATCATTTTAATATTTTTATTTTAATAATTTATTATTAAAAATTATTTTAAAATGTCAATTCACCACCCATGTAAGCAAGTAAATTGATATTAGTAATTATTCGAATGACTATAATTTGTACTAATTAATTGTTATTCAGTACAACCATGGCAGGATACAGGGTGCACCTGGGACCAATCGATCCGAGCATCTTGACATTTCAACCTTCGCACCGTAGTAGGGCAATATGGACGGATCCGCACTATGAGGGTAACATGCGGCTGGCTCGCTACGATACCGTGGCTAATTGCGAGGCTATTAGCGATCCACGAGTGGCGGAATATCTCCGTACAGTAGGTTTCTACGGAGTATCGCAGATGCCACGGATAAAACTAGATCATGCCCTTATTATTGCCCTTATAGAGCTGTGGAGACCGGAGGTCCACGCCTTTCACATGCCCTTCGGTGAAGTGTTATTCGGGCTCAAGGTCGACGGCCTTCCAGTGACCGGCAATGACTCGAGTCCTGACGATACAATTGCGCAATTATGTGTCGAGTTATTTGGATTTAACTCTTGGGCTGAATTCAGGACAGGTACCCGGATGCAAAGTTCCTCCTTTCCAGAGGCACCCTGGCTAACTGCACACAGCACTGACGAACAGGTGTTGTTGGCAACGCGTCGGTTAATTTTTCAATTAATGAATGGATTTTTATTCCCTGACACATTCGGAAACAAATACAGATTGTATTTGTTAGGTTATCTTAGAGACTTGGCTGTTTGTGGCCAATACAGCTGGGGTTCGACTGTATTGGCATACTTGTACATGGCATTGTGTAGAGCCGCGAGATTCGAAACTGCTATTGCTGGCGGTTGTTTGCTTCTTGTGTAGATATGGGCATGGGAGAGGCTGCCCATGGTAAGACCACGTAATGTTTTGCCAACTGCATAGTTGGGCGATATGACTCTTGCATATAGGTAACTATCTTTACTGTGACTACAAAAGTTTATTTTCGGCGTGTATGTTTTTTTGATTGTATTTCCATATAATGTAGGTGGGTGTGTCCACACTCATGGGTCACAGTACCTAACCACATAGTAAGAGCATACCGCGATCAACTAGATCGCGCTTCGGAAGGGAGAGTAAGTTCGTTTAACGCTAGCAAATTGTTATTTACGATTATATAAAATATTTTAACACCTATTCTTTTTCTTTTTTTTTTTTGCAGTTTGTCTTCACTCCCTACAATGATTTTTTGAACCACCTCCCGTTGTACTGCAAGGTCGGGGCCGGTATATGGACAGCTCATGTGCCGCTCATTTTCTACCACGTCATTGAGCACCGTTACCTAGAGCGGTTTTGCAGGCAATTTCGTGCCTTGCAAGATGTACCTCCCCCGGTGCTGTACTCGCAACGATTGCACGACATGGACCAGCCTGGGAAAATAGGCACCGACTGGGCCCTAAAACATGACCAGTATGTAACTAACTGGAACGAGCGTCTGTGGCATCTAGTCAATATGAATTTGATTGCTGGTCCACAGGCCATTGACAACTATCGCGCTTGGTACTACTTGCATGGTCGTCGAGTCATCGGTAACCCCATGCATCAGCACGATGTGGGTTATGTGCAGTATTTTACTTTCATATTTTGCATTACAAGATGATTAGTTTTAGTTTGTGATTGATGATGTTTTAAATTGTTCTCAATACAACTTTGATGTAGATGCATGCTCTTCACCGGATGAACATCCGCGGGACTGTAGCTGTCAACAATCCCGATGAGGACCACGTTGCAGCGTTAATGGAATTGAATGATATCTCGCGGCTGGCATTGATGGGCAGCGACTATGAGTACTTGATGTACATCACGCTTGAAGTTCTACAAATTAAAATGCTCCCATGCCGGATGAGCCAATACCTCCTCAACCCAGGGATGCGCGCCGACAAAGGGAACACTTGCGCGGTGGTCCACGAAGGGGTGGTCGGGGTAGACGAGCAATAAACATTACGCTGCAAGAGCAAATGGCAGTCGCGGCTCAACAACAACATCAAGCACCGGCAGCCGAAGCGGATGAGGCTGATAATGATGGGGATGATAGTCACAACATTGATGAGCACAGTGCATTAGCTATTGTGGTCGCCCCGCAACGTGCTTATGGCAATGATCCTAGGTTCACCACATTTGAACATGGCCATAGTAGCGCGACACATGATTGGGGCGAAGGCAGTAGCGGTTATGTTCCGAGAAATACCACGTTCGACCCGCTAATGTCTTATGGATTTGGCCAATTCTCATCAACTCCCCACCAGTCTGTGGGGTATGGATTCGCAGCGTATGGCCAATCTGGGCATGACAATTATTACACTCCATTAAGTGCGGTGTATGATCCTACACAGCCCGGGTCGTCATCGCAAGTAGGTCAAGGTCTATTCCATGTTCAAGACCCGAGACCGTACTTCGATTCAAATCCTCTTCAACACCCCATCCACGACTACCTATTTGGATCCTCATCCGTGCAAGGCGGCGTTGAAAGCATACAGTCTCAACGGTCGCAGTCAAATGTTCAAGAAGAGCAAGAACTGCAGCAGCCAACAAGGAGGCCTACAAGACAACGCCGCCCACCGCTTTGTGGAACCGGATCCCGACACCAAAGGTAAAACATTTTATATGAATTGTCTATGCTTTTATATTGTGCAATTAACTAATGCTAATTTTTATTTAG
>CM008345.1:10178184-10206836 GCA_002525835.2 Ipomoea batatas
TATAAGATTAGTGCAAAAGTATCACTCGATTAATTGAATAATATATGACTGATTTGTCTACAATAACATATGACTTAACTAGTGTGGGGATGAGTTTTTTGGGTAGTTTTTTTACTGTAAGTGTTGGTTTTTGAAAGGGCCCACGGGTGAGAGAGAAAATAATGCCAAACGCAAACAATGCGCGCAATGTGAAGGGAGCTCGCCCAGTCGATGCACGTGCCCTCTTGCCTGTCTTCCCTTGCATTTTTTTTGAAATCCTGTTATGCGTCAAACCATTTGTAATTTTTTTCTTTTTAGTTTTTTCTCTTTGTTTCTTCTCGCTCATTGTTGCCTTATAAAAAACCATAAAAAATATCAAAATCTTCACTAGATAAACGTAATTAATCTTAAAAATCCTTACTAGATAAAATATAATAAAATTCACTAGATAAACGTAATTAAAATCTTCAAAAGAAACTAAAGACCACATACAATGATTAATAATCAACTAACAAATAAGGATTCAACTATTTTCAGTAATTAATCTTAAAAATCCTTACAATCGAGCTGCGTTTTCATATTTCTCTTTATTTAGGAATCGTAGGATAAGAAAAACCAACTCTTTCTTCAACTAACTCGTACATTGTCCTCCAAATGCCTCATGTTGAAGAAACTCCTCCAACTTAAGTTTTTTATTTAATAATATAAAATATAATAAAATTTGCTAGATAAACCTAATTGAAAACTTCGTAAGGAACTAAAGAACACATACAATGATTAATAATCAATTAACAAATAAAATTTCAACTATTTTGAGTAATTAATCTTAAAATTAAAATACTTACAATCAAGATGTTGTGTCATATTTCTCTTTATTTAGGAATCATAGGATGAGTAAAACCAACTCTTTCTCCAGCGCGGCCATGACAATGTATATCTGAAAATAAAACCACGAACTACTGCATGTAGGATTATTTTTATCCATATACTTGAATTCCTATGCTCTGTGTCACTTTTCTAACTTAGTGTGTGTACAGAGAGACACTAAAAGCATCCACACCTGTGGATTTTATTGGGTTTTTGCATATTGAAAAATCATGGAAGGGTTTTTAAACTAGTGTGGGGATGTGTTTTTGGGGTAGTTTTTTTTTTTTTTTTTACAAGTCTTGGTTTTTGAAGGGGCCCACGGGTGAGAGAGAAAACAATGCCAAACGCAAACAATGCGCCTAATGCGAAGGGAGCTCGCCCACACGATCCACGTGCTCGCTTGCCCGTCTTTCCTTGCATTTATTTTTGAAATCCTGTTATGCGTCAAACCATTTGTATTTCTTTTCTTTTATCTCTTTGTTTCTTCTCTCTCCTTCTTGCCTTATAAAAAACCATGAAAAACATCAAACTGATTACGATGCTCATCAAAAGATCTGCCATCCCCCTGTAAAGGTCATGGTTAAAGATAAAAATACTTGTAAATCCGTTGTCGAAATCTCCAAAGCCTTGGTGCGATCTCCTCTATATACGAAATTCAAATTTATAAGCACACATATATAGACCTTACTAGCCATGTAAATTGCCAAGTATGAAAATCAACCAAATCATCAACAACGTTACCAAAATTATAATTACGATTTTATTTTACCCGTGGAGTGTTTCGAAATAGTGAAACTTTCTAACTTAAAATAAATAAAATTTTCTTGGAAATTTAGTTATCGTCTATGTTGGTGAAACAAGATAAATACTTGTTTGCCTTTTCGAATTTCTCATTAATTACATTGTCCTCGAAATGCCTCATGTCGAAGAAACTCCTCCTCCAACCTACGTTTTTTATTTAATAATATAAAATATAATAAACTTCACTAGATAAACGTAATTAAAAGATTCAAACGGAACTAAAGAACACATACAATGATTAATAATCAACTAACAAATAAAGATTAAACTATTTTGTGTAATTAATCTAACAAATCCTTACAATCGAGCTGTGTTTTCATATTTCTCTTTATTTTGGAATCGTGGGATAAGAAAAACCAACTCTTTCTTTAGCGCGGCAATTACAATGTAGATCCTGAGAATAAAACCACGAACGACAGCATGTAGGATTATTTTTATCTCTATACTTGAATTCCTATGCTCTGTGACTCTTTTCTGACATAGTGTGTGTATAGAGAGACACTAAGTGCATCCACTCCTATGGATATTATTTGGTTTTTGCGTACCGAAAAATCACGAAAGGTTTTTTAACTAGTGTGGGATGAGTTTTTGGAGTAATTTTTTTACTGCAAGTCTTGGTTTTTGAAGGGGCCCACGGGTGAGAGAGAAAACAATGCCAAACGCAAACAATGCGCGCAATGCGAAGGGAGCTCGCCCAGACGTTGCACGTGCCCGCTTGCCCGTCTTCCATTAAATTTTTTTTTTTTTGAAATCCTGTTATATGTCAAACCATTTGTATTTTTTTCCTCTTTGTTTCTTCTCTCTCCTTGGTGCCTAATAAAAAACCATGAAAAATATCAAACTGATTACGATGCTCATCAAAAGATCTGCCAAACCACTTGTAAAGGTCACTGTTAAAGTACAAAATAATTGCAAATCAGTTGTTGAAATCTCCAAAGCCTTGGTGCAATCTCCTCTATATATGAAATTCAAATTTATAAGCGTACATATATAGACCTTACTAGCCATGTACATTGCTAAATAGGAAAATCGACCAAATAATCAACAACGTTACCAAAATTATAATTAGAATTTTATTTTTTCCGTTGAGTGTTTCCAAATAGTGCAACTTTCTAATTTAAAATAAAGAAAATTTTCTTAGAAATTTAGTTATCGTCTATCTTGGTGAAACGAGATAAATACTTGTCTGCCTTTTTCAATTTCTCATTAAGTACATTGTCCTCCAAATGCCTCATGTTGAAGATACTCATCCTCCAACCTACGTTTTTTATTTAATAATATAAAATATAATAAACTTCACTAGATAAACGTAATTAAAAGATTCAAACGAAACTAAAGAACACATACAATGATTAATAATCAACTAACAAGTAAAGATTCAACTATTTTGAGTAATTAATCTAAAAAATCCTTACAATCGAGTTGTGTTTTCATATTTCTCTTTATTTAGTAATCGTCGGATAAGAACAACAAACTCTTTTCTTCAGCGCAATGACAATGTAGATCTGAGAATAAAACTACGAACAACAGCATGTAGGATTATTTTTATCTCTATACTTGAATTCCTACGCTCTGTGACTCTTTTCTGACTTAGTGTGTGTACAGAGAGACACTAAGAGCATCCATACCTGTGGATTTTATTGCGTTTTTGCAGACCGAAAAATCACAGAAGGTTTTTTAACTAGTGTGGGATGAGTTTTTGGAGTAGTTTTTTTTTACTGCAAGTCTTGGTTTTTGAAGGGGCCCACGGGTGATAGAGAAAAAAATGTCAAACGCAAACAATGCGTGCAATGCGAAGGGAGCTCGCCCAGACGTTGCACGTGCTCGGTTGCTCGTCTTCCATTGAAAATTTTTTTGAAATCCTATTATACGTCAAACCATTTGTATTTTGTTTCTCTTTGTTTCTTCTCTCTCCTTGTTGCCTAATAAAAAACCATGAAAAATATCAAACTGATTAAGCTGATCATCAAAAGATCTGCCAACCCCCTTGTAATGGTCATTGTTAATGTACAAAATAATTGCAAATCAGTTGTTGAAATGTCCAAAGCCTTGGTGCGATCTCCTCTATATATGAAATTCAAATTTATAAGCGTACATATATACACCTTACTAGCCATGTAAATTGCCAAATAGGAAAATCCACCAAATAATCAACAACGTTACCAAAATTATTATTAGGATTTTATTTTTCCCGTGGAGTGTTTCCAAATAGTGCAACTTTCTAATTTAAAATAAAGAAAATTGTTAGAAAATAATCATGTGTGGCTCAAATTAGTCCATGAAGACCAATTCCACCCTCCACGTCGCATGGCAACATGATTCTTGCATGTTCTCCGAAGTACTTGCTTAGTCTTACATTTGCCACATTTCTCTCTAATTTTGCATGTATAAATAGAGTAGCTTTATTTGCTTTGTAAGTGCTCATCCATTACATCAATTCAATTGTTTTAGAAATTCATTCTTTCCTTTCACGTAGATATATATAATATATTCATTTTTCATTCCTTTGGAGTGATAATATATTATATATTATTTATTCATATTTCTTTAGTCATTTGATATTATTTCCCTATTATTTAACTTCTATAATTCTCAATTTTCGATTATTCTATTCCGCATTCTTCCGCTATATTCCTAACAAGTGGTATCAGAGCAGTTTAATTGAGAATTATTTTCAAAGATGTCGACTGTTACCAAGTTTGATATCGAGAAGTTCGACGGGAAAATTAGCTTTTCTATCTGGAAGGTTCAGATGGAAGCCGTTCTAACCCAGAACGGTTTGAAGAAAGCGCTAGCTGGGAAGAAGAAGAAACCGGCTACAATGATAGATGAAGCTTGAGAAGATTTGGACGACTAGGCACGCTCAACCATTCAATTGTGCCTGTCTAAATCGGTTCTACGTGAGGTGATAGGTGAGACGACTGCGTCAGATTTATGGGACGAGCTGGATTCACTCTACATGGACAAATCTCTGGCGAACAAGATGCGCCTGAAGGAGCGGTTGTACACAATCCGTATGACGGAAGGTACTTCAATTCAGTCTCATTTGGATGAATTCAATTCTATTTTACTGGACTTGGAAAATATTGATGTCATAGTTGAAGATGAGGATCGTGCTATTTTGTTGCTTGTTTCTCTCCCTACATCATACAAGCATTTCAAAGAAATTATGTTGTATGGTAATAGTCTTGATGTCCTAACTTTCGACAGTGTTAAATTGAACCTATTGTCCAAAGAAAAATTTGACTTAAAAACTAAGTCTGAGTACAAAGGTGAAGGCTTGACTGTTAGGGGTCGTTCACTTGAAATAGGGAGTAGCAATAAAAAATCTAGATCCAAGTCCAAAGGACGTAAGTCCAACAAATCCTGTAAGTACTGCAAGAAGCATGGTCATGATGTGACTGAATGCTTCAAACTGAAGAACAAGCAAGAGAGAGAGAAGAAGTCTGTTGAAGCTAGTGTTGTTGAAAGTGATTCAGAAGGCGATGTTATGTTATCTGTTAGCTCCGGTGACAAACAGTGCGAAACTGAGTGGATTCTGGACTTTGGTTGTACATTCCACATGTGTCCTCACAAAGACTGGTTCATCTCTCTGGAACCCGTTGATGGTGGAGTTGTCTTGTTGGGTAATGACACCCAATGCAAGGTTAGTGGAATTGGAAGTGTGCAGATTAAAACTCATAATAACGTTATCAGGACTCTAACCAATGTTCGGTATATTCCTGATTTGAAACGCAATCTGATTTCATTGGGCACCTTGGAATCTCTGGGGTGCAAATACATAGCTGAAGGTGGAGTTCTGAAGGTTATAAAAGGCTCTCTTGTTCTCATGAAAGCTTCTCGTTCTGGAAGCTTGTATGTGTTGCATGGTAGTACTGTGACAGGTTCAGTTGCGGTACCCTTATCGGTGTCTGATGCTGATCTTACTCAACTATGGCATATGCGTCTGGGGCATATGAGTGAGAAAGGCATGCATATGCTGAGCAAGAAAGGCCTCATCGGTTCAGGTACGGGTAAATTACAATTTTGTGAGCATTGTGTTTTTGGGAAACAAAAGAGGGTTAGTTTCTCTACTGCTACACACCGTACCAAAGATGTATTGGAATACATGCATTCTGATTTATGGGGACCGACTAAATTCCAGTCTATGGGAGGCTGTTGATATTTTATGTCTATTATTGATGACTTTTCTCGTAAAGTCTGGGTCTATTTCCTGAAACATAAAAATTAGGCATTTTCTATTTTTAAAAAGTGGAAAATTCTCGTTGAGACTCAGACAGGGAAAAAGGTCAAGAAGCTCAGGACAAACAATGGCTTGAAATTTTGTGAGTTAGATTTCACTGAGTTCTGTGCAGCACAAGGAATCGCCAGGCACAAGACCTTGCCTGGAAAACCACAGCAGAATGGTGTTGACGAACGTATGAACAGGACTCTGTTAGAGAGAGCTCGTTGTATGCTCTCTAATGCTGGGTTATGGAAGTGGCGTGATTTTTGGGCCGAGGCCATTTCTACTGCATCCTATTTGGTAAATAGGTCTCCACATTCATCCCTTGATTTCAACATTCCAGAAGAAGTTTGGTCAGGTAATCCTGTTGACTACTCTATGTTAAGAGTTTTTGGATGTCCTGCATATGCTCATTCCAATACGGGTAAATTAAACCCTAGAGCTGTTAAATGCATTTTCCTTGGTTATGCTTCTGAGTCAAAAGGTATCGTCTATGGTCTCCTGATTCCCACAAGATCATTCTAAGTCGAGATATCACTTTTGATGAAAATGCACTACTTTCTTCTGGAAAAGATCGTGTTATTCCTAGTACAGGTGATACGCAGAGTACTGGAGAGAAGGTGGAGTTTGAATTCAGGCCTATGAATAGTGTTACTACCTCGGATGGTAATACTAAAGATGATGCATCTACTAGTACCGCACCTCCCGTCGAGCAACAGCGAGAGTATTCTATCACCCAAGATCGGCCTAGGAGGACAATTAAAAAACCTGCAAGGTATGCTACTAGTGATGATGAAACCCACTTGGTTGCTTACGCACTTTCAGTTGCACAGGAGTTTGATGGTAATCCATCCTGTTATTCTGAGGTTGTTTTCTGTGCCAACTCGTCCAAGTGGTTGGTTGCTTACCAAGCCTCGTCCAATCGCTAAGTTCAAGCAGTGCTTGAATTTAGTCGTCTGTTCCAATTGTTAATTTTCAGTGAATTTGATCCATGGTGGGGATTGTTAGAAAATGATCATGTGTGGCTCAAATTAGTCCATGAAGACCAATTCCACCCTCCACGTCGCATGGCAACATGATTCTTGCACATTCTCCGAACTACTTGCTTATTCTTACATTTGCCACATTTCTCTCTAATTTTGCATGTATAAATAGAGTAGCTTTATTTGCTTTGTAAGTGCTCATCCATTACATCAATTCAATTGTTTTAGAAATTCATTCTTTCCTTTCACGTAGATATATATAATATATTCATTTTTCATTCCTTTGGAGTGATACTATATTATATATTATTTATTCCTATTTCTTTAGTCATTTGATATTATTTCCCTATTATTTAACTTCAATAATTCTAAATTTTCGATTATTCGCTTCCGCATGATTCCGCTATATTCCTAACAAAAAATTTCTTGGAAATTTAGTTATCGTCTATGTTGGTGAAACTAGATAAATACTTGTCTGCCTTTTCCAATTTCTCATTAAGTACACTATCCTCAAAATGCCTCATGTTGAAGATACTCCTCCTCCAACCTACGTTTTTTATTTAATAATATAAAATATAATAAACTTCACTAGATAAACGTAATTAAAAGATTCAAACGAAACTAAAGAACACATACAATGATTAATAATCAACTAACAAATAAAGATTCAACTATTTTGAGTAATTAATCTAAAAAATCCTTACAATCGAGCTGTGTTTTCATATTTCTCTTTATTTAGGAATCGTGGGATAAGAACAACCAACTCTTTCTTTAGCGCGGCAATGACAATGTAGATCTGAGAATAAAACCACGAACGACGGCATGTAGGATTATTTTTATCTCTATACTTGAATTCCTACGCTCTGTGACTGTTTTCTGACTTAGTGTGTACAGAGAGAAACTAAGAGCATCCACTCATGTGGATTTTATTGCGTTTTTGCAGACCGAAAATCACGGAAGGTTTTTTAACTAGTGTGGGATGAGTTTTTGGAGTAGTTTTTTTTTTATTACTGAAGTCTTGGTTTTTTAAGGGGCCTACGAGTGAGAGAGAAAAAAATGACAAACGCAAACAATGCGGGAATGCGAAGGGTGCTTGCCCAGACGTTGCACATGCCCACTTGCACGTCTTCCCTTGAAAATTTTTTTGAAATCCTGTTATACGTCAAACCATTTGTATTTTTTTCTCTTTGTTTCTTCTCTCTCCTTGTTGCCTAATAAAAAACCATGAAAAATATCAAACTGATTACGATGGTCATCAAAAGATCTGCCAACCCCCTTGTAATGGTCATTGTTAAAGTACAAAATAATTGCAAATCAATTGTTGAAATCTCCAAACCGTTGGTGCGATCTCCTCTATATAGGAAATTCAAATTTATAAGCGTACATATATAGACCTTACTAGCCATGTAAATTGCTAAGTGGGAAAATCAACCAAATAATCAACAATGTTACCAAAATTATAATTACGATTTTATTTTTCCCGTGGAGTGTTTCCAAATAGTGCAACTTTCAAATTTAAAATAAAGAAAATTTTCTTGGAAATTTAGTTATCGTCTATGTTGGTGAAACCAGATAAATACTTGTCTGCCTTTTCCAATTTCTCATTAAGTACATTGTCCTCCAAATACCTCATGTTGAAGATACTCCTCCTCCAACCTACGTTTTTTATTTAATAATATAAAATATAATAAACTTCACTAGATAAACGTAATTAAAAGATTCAAATGAAACTAAAGAAAACATTCAATGATTAATAATCAACTAACAAATAAAGATTCAACTATTTTGAGTAATTAATCTAAAAAATCCTTACAATCAAGCTGTGTTTTCATATTTCTCTTTATTTAGGAATCGTGGGATAAGAACAACCAACTCTTTCTTCAGCGCCGCAATGACAATGTAGATCTGAGAATAAAACCACGAACGACGGCAGGTAGGATTATTTTTATCTCTATACTTGAATTCCTACGCGCTGTGACTCTTTTCTGACTTAGTGTGTGTACAGAGAGACACTAAGAGCATCCACACCTATGGATTTTATTGCGTTTTTGTAGACCCAAAAATCACGGAAGGTTTTTTAACTAGTGTGGGATGAGTTTTTGGAGTAGTTTTTTTTTTTTTTTTAAGAAGTCTTGGTTTTTGAAGGGGCCCACGGGTGAGAGAGAAAAAAAATGCCAAACGCAAACAATGCGCGCAATGCGTAGGGAGCTTGCCCAGACGTTGCACGTGCCCGCTTGCCCGTCTTCCCTTGAAAATTTTTTTGAAATCCTGTTATACGTCAAAACATCTGTATTTTTTTTCTCTTTGTTTCTTCTCTCTCCTTGTTGCCTAGTAAAAAACCATGAAAAATATCAAACTAATTATGATGATCATCAAAAGATCTGCCAACCCCCTTGTAATGGTCATTGTTAAAGTACACAATAATTGCAAATCAGTTGTTGAAATCTCCAAAGCCTTGGTGCGATCTCCTCTATATATGAAATTCAAATTTATAAGCGTACATATATAGACCTTACTAGCCATGTAAATTGCCAAATAGGAAAATCAACCAAATAATCAACAACTTTACCAAAATTATAATTATGATTTTATTTTTCCAGTGGAGTGTTTCCAAATAGTGCAACTTTCTAATTTAAAATAAAGAAAATTTTCTTGGAAATTTAGTTATCGTCTATGTTGGTGAAACCAGTTAAATACTTGTCTGCCTTTTCCAATTTCTCATTAAGTACATTGTCCTCCAAATGCCTCATGTTGAAGAAATTCCTTCTCCAACCTACAATTTTTTATTTAATAATATAAAATATAATAAACTTCACTAGATAAATGTAATTAAAAGATTCAAACGAAACAAAAGAACACATACAATGATTAATAATCAACTAATAAATAAAGATTCAACTATTTTGAGTAATTAATCTAAAAAATCCTTACAATCGAGCTGTGTTTCATATTTCTCTTTATTTAGGAATTGTGGGATAAGAACAACCAACTCTTTCTTCAGCGCGGCATTGACAATGTAGATCTGAGAATAAAACCACGAACAACAGCATGTAAGATTATTTTTATCTCTATACTTGAATTCCTACGCTCTGTGACTCTTTTCTGACTTAGTGTGTGTACAGAGAGACACTAAGAGCATCCACACCTATGGATTTTATTGGGTTTTGCAGACCGAAAAATCATGAAAGGTTTTTTAACTAGTGTGGGATGAGTTTTTGGAGTAGTTTTTTTTACTGCAAGTCTTGATTTTTAAAGGGGCCCACGAGGGAGAGAGAAAAAAAATGCCAAACACAAACAATGCGCGCAATGCGAAGGGAACTTGCCCAGACGATGCACGTGACGGCTTGCTCATTTTCCCATGCTTTTTTTTTTTTTTTTGAAATCCTAGCATGCACCAAACCATTTGTATTTTTTTCTCTTCTCTCTTTGCTTTTTCTCTCTCCTTGTTGCCTTATAAAAAACCATGAAAAATATCAAACTGTTAAGGATGCTCATCAAAAGATCTGCCAACCCCTGTAAAGGTCATTGTTAAAGTACAAAATACTTGCAAATCAGTTGTTCAAATCTCCAAAGCCTTGGTGCGATCCTCTATATATGAAATTCAAAGTTATAAGCGCACATATATATATATACCTTTCTAGCCATGTAAATTGCCAAATAGGAAAGTCAACCAAATCATCAACAATGTTACCAAAATTATAATTAGGATTTTATTTTACCCGTGGAGTGTTTCCAAATAGTGCAACTTTCTAATTTAAAATAAAGAAAATTTTCTTTTGAAATTTAGTTATTGTCTATGTTGGTGAAACCAGATAAATACTTGTCTGCCTTTTCCAATTTCTCATTAAGTACATTGTCCTCCAAACGCCTCATGTTGATGAAACTCCTCCTCCAAGCTACGTTTTTTATGAAATAATATAAAATATAATAAAATTCACTAGAAAAACGTAATTAAAAGCTTCAAAAGAAACTAAAGAACACATACAATTATTAATAATCAATAAAGAAATAAAGATTCAACTATTTTGAGTTATTAATCTAAACAATCCTTACAATCGAGCTGTGTTTCATATTTCTCTCTATTTAGGAATCGTAGGATAAGAAAAACCAACTCTTTCTTCAGCGCGACCATGACAATGTAGATCTGAGAATAAAATCATAAACGACAGCATGTAGGATTATTTTTATCTGTATACATGAATTCCTATGCTCTGTGTCAATTTTCTGACTTAGTGTGTGTATAGAGAGACAATAAGAGCATATACACTTGTAGATTTTATTGGGTTTTTGCAGACACAAAAATCACTGAAGGTTTTTTTTACTAGGGTGGGGATGAGTTTTTGGAGTAGTTTTTTTTACTGGAAGTCTTTGTTTTTTAAGGGGCCCACGGGTGAGAGAGAAAACAATGCTAAATGCAAACAATACGCGCAATGCGAAGGTAGCTCGCCCAGACTATGCACGTGCCCGCTTGCCCGTCTTCCCTTGCTTTTTTTTTTTTTATGAAATCCTGTTATGCCTCAAACCATTTGTATTTATTTTCTCTTTTCTTTTTTCTATTTCCTTCTTCTCTCTAAAACCATGAAAAATATCAAACAGATTACGATGCTCATCAAAAGATCTGCCAACCCCCTGTAATGGTCATTGTTAAAGTACAAAATACTTGCAAATCAGTTGTCAAAATCTCCTAAGCCTTGGTGCGATCTCCTATGCATACGAAATTCAAATTTATAAGCGCACATATATAGACCCTACTAGCCATGTAAATTGCCAAATAGGAAAATCAACCAAATCATCAAAAACGTTACCAAAATTATGATTAGGATTTTATTTTACGGTCGAGTTTTCCAAATAGTGCAACTTTCAAAAAGTGCAGACGGAAAAATCACGGAAAAGGTTTTTTAACTAGTGTGGGGATGAGTTTTTGGAGTAGTTTATATTACTGCAAGTCTTGGTTTTTGGAGGGGCCACGGGTGAGAGAGAAAACAATGCCAAACGCAAACAATGTGAAGGGAGCTTGCCCAGACAATCCACGTGCCCGTTTGCCCGTCTTCCCTTGCTTTTTTTTTTTTTTTTGAAATCCTGGTATGCGTCAGACCATTTTTATTTTTTTCTTTTTTCTTTTTGTTCTCTTTCCTTCTTCTCTCTCCTTGTTGCCTTATAAAAAACCATGAAAAATATCAAACAGATTATGATGCTCATCAAAAGATCTGCCAACCTCCTGTAATGGTCATTGTTAAAGTACAAAATACTTGCAAATCAGTTGTTAAAATCTCCTACGCCTTGGTGCGATCTCGTCTATATTTGAAATTCAAATTTATAAGCGCACATATATAGACCTTACTAGCCATGTAAATTGCCAAATAGGAAAATCAACCAAATCATCAAAAACGTTACCAAAATTATAATTAGCATTTTATTTTACCGTCGAGTTTTCCAAATAGTGCAACTTTCAAAAAGTGCAGACGAAAAAATCACGGAAAAGGTTTTTTAACTAGTGTGGGGATGAGTTTTTGAAGTGTTTATTTTACTGTAAGTCTTGGTTTTTGAAGGGGCCACGGGTGAGAGAGAAAACAATGCCAAACGCAAACAATGCGAAGGGAGCTTGCCCAGACAATGCACGTGCTCGTTTGCCGTCTTCCCTTGCTTTTTTTTTTTTAAATCCTGGTATGCCTCAAACCATTTGTATTTTTTTTTCTTTTTTCTTTTTTTTTTCTCTTTGCTTCTTCTCTCTCCTTGTTGCCTTATAAAAAACCATGAAAAAATCAAACTGTTAAGGATGCTCATCAAAAGATCTGCCAACCCCCTGTAAAGGTCATTGTTAAAGTACAAAATACTTGCAAATCGGTTGTTCAAATCTCCAAAGCCTTGGTGCGATCCTCTATATACGAAATTCAAATTTGTAAGCGCACATATATATACCTTACTAGCCATGTAAATTGCCAAATAGGAAAATCAACCAAATCATAAACAACATTACCAAAATTACAATTAGGATTTTATTTTACCCGTGGATGTTTCCAAATAGTGCAACTTTCTAATTTAAAATAAAGAAAATTTTCTTGAAAATTTAGTTATCGTCTATGTTGGTGAAACCAGATAAATACTTGTCTGCTTTTTCCAATTTCGCATTAAGTACATTGTCCTCCAAATGCCTCATGTTGAAGAAACTCCTCGGCCAACCTACATTTTTTATTTAATAATATAAAATATAATGAAATTCACTAGATAAACGTAATTAGAAGCTTTAAAAGAATCTAAAGAACACATACAATGATTAATAATCAATAAACAAATAAATATTCAACTATTTTGAGTAATTAATCTAAAAAATCCTTACAATCGAGCTATCTTTACATATTTCTCTTTATTTAGGAATCGTAGGATAAAAAACCAACTCCTTCTTCAGCGAGGCCATGACAATGTAGATCAGAGAATAAAATCATAAACGACAGCATGTAGGATTATTTTTATCTGTATACTTGAATTCCTATGCTCTGTGTCAATTTTATGACTTAGTGTGTAAACAGAGAGACACTGAGCATCCACACCTGTCGATTTTATTGGGTTTTTGCAGACCAAAAAATCACGGAAATGGTTTTTTAACTAGTGCGGGATGAGTTTTTGGAATAGTTTATTTTACTGCAAGTCTTGGTTTTTGAAGGGGCCCACGGGTGAGAGAAAACAATGCCAAACGCAAACAATGCGCGCAATGCGAAGGGAGCTTGCCTAGACGATGTACATGCCCGTTTGACCTTCTTCCCTTGCTTTTAATTTTTTTTAAATCCTGGTATGCGTCAAACCATTTGTATTTTTTTTTCTTTTTTTCTTTTTCCTCTTTGCTTCTTCTCTCTCCTTGTTGCCTTATAAAAAACTATGAAAAATATCAAACTGTTAAGGATACTCATCAAAAGATCCTGCCAACCCCTGTAAAGGACATTGTTAAAGTACAAAATACTTGCAAATCAGTTGTTCAAATCTCCAAAGCCTTGGTGCGATCTCCTCTATATATGAAATTCAAATTTATAAGCGTACATATACAGACCCTACTAGCCATGTAAATTGCCAAATAGGAAAATCAATCAAATCATCAACAACGTTACCAAAATTATAATTAGGATTTTATTTTACCCGTAGAGTGTTTCCAAATAGTGCAACTTTCTAATTTAAAATAAAGAAATTTTCTTCGAAATCTAGTTATCTTCTATGTTGGTGAAACCAAATAAATACTTGTCTGCCTTTTCCAATTTCTCATTAAGTACATCGTCCTCCAAATGCCTCATTTTGAAGAAATTCCACCTCTAACCTACGTGTTTTATTTAATAATATAAAATATAATAAAATTCACTAGATAAACGTAATTAAAAGCTTCAAAAGAAACTAAAGAACACATACAATGATTAATAATCAATAAACAAATAAAGATTCAACTATTTTGAGTAGTTAATCTAAAAAATCCTTACAATCGAGCTGTCTTTTCATATTTCTCTTTATTTAGGAATCATAGGATAAAAAACCAACTCCT
Source organism: Ipomoea batatas (assembly GCA_002525835.2). Lineage (NCBI taxonomy): Eukaryota > Viridiplantae > Streptophyta > Magnoliopsida > Solanales > Convolvulaceae > Ipomoea > Ipomoea batatas. Next base: position 10,192,562 of record CM008345.1, read on the forward strand.
TCAGCGTGGCCATGACAATGTAGATCTGAGAATAAAATAACGAACGACAGCATGTAGGATTATTTTTATCTGTATGCTTGAATTCTTATGCTCTGTGTCAATTTTCTGACTTAGTGTGTGTACAGAGAGACACTAAGAGCATCCACACCTGTCGATTTTATTGGGTTTTTGCAGACCGAAAAATCACGGAAAAGGTTTTTAACTAGTGTGGGGATGAGTTTTTGGAGTAGCTTATTTTACTGCAAGTCTTGGTTTTTGAAGGGGCCCACGGGTGAGAGAGAAAACAATGCTAAATGCAAACAATGCGCGCAATGCGAAGGTAGCTCGCCAAGACGATGCACGTGCCCGCTTACCCGTCTTTCCTTGCTTTTTTATTTTTAATTTTTTTGAAATCCTGTTATGCGTCAAACCATTTGTATTTTTTTCTTTTTTCTTATTTTTTCTTTGTTTCTTCTCTCTCCTTTTTGCCTTATAAAAAACCATAAAAAATATCAAGCTGATGCTCATCAAAAGATCTGCTAACCCCTGTAAAGGTCATTGTTAAAGAACAAAATACTTGTAAATCCGTTGTTGAAATCTCCAAGGCGTTGGTGCGATCCCTTCTATATAGGAAATTCAAATTTATGAGCACACATATATAGACCTTACTAGCCATATAAATTGTCAAATAGGAAAATCAACAAAATCATCAATACAGTTACCAAAATTATAATTAGGATATTATTTTATCCGTCAAGTGTTTCCAAATGGTGCAACTTTCTAATTTAAAATAAAGAAAGTTTTCGTGGAAATTTAGTTATTGTCTATGTTGGTGAAACGACCAAATAAATACTTCTCTGCCTTTTCCAATTTCCCATTAAGTACATGATCCTCCAAATGCCTCATGTTGAAGAAACTCCTCCTCAAACCTAAGTTTTTTAATTAATAATACAATATATAATAAAATTCACTAGATAAGCGTAATTAAAAACTTCAAAAGAACTAAAGAACACATACAATGATTAATAATCAATTTACAAATAAAGATTCAACTATTTTGAGTAATTAATCTAAAAAATTCTTGCAATCGACAACATACTTATGAATTCTGCTTTGACCCTATCATTTCCTTTGTTCACGTATTTAAATAAATATTTAATAGACATGGACTAGTTGTACCATTCAACGTTATTATGTGCGTGATATTTTAGGAGCGAATATTTATTATGCGCGATGACGTAACAATTATCAAGTTCGATTCCATTCTTACAAATTGTGTGCGTATTGTCACTCCTTCTGTAGATCGGGTAACCATCTTTTTTCAAAATTGTATTAGTAAGATGTTTTTGGAAAATACTTTGAACATTTACCATCTACCATGCACGACGAATTTTTCCGGAGTTCTCCGCAGGGTCCTTGCAACATGCATTTGCTGACTGCGTCATGGTATTCAACATCAGTATCAGGGTCTGGTATTTCAGCTAAGATCAGGGCGTCATTTCATTCACAGAATTTTCCCTATTCATTGTTTTGGCAAATAGCAATATGTACTAGTGTGGGAGTCCTCTTTTTTAAATTCAATCATGTAGATAACTGCAAAGAAAACCCAAGAATGAAAATTGAAGTTTTTTTTTGAAGAAGAAAAATTGAAGTTTATAAAGGGAAATTAGAATTGATGATGGCAAATTCAAATATGTATTATTTTCAAATACCTCTACATATCCCGACAAATAGCTTGTCTATTTTGATGTCTTAAACACGCGGGAAAACGGTGTTAGGTCTATTCTCTGTTTTAAAAGCCATGGTGTGCAACATATGGCTCAATCTCAGGCCACTTTGGATTGCTGGTGAATGTAATGAATATTGTAGATAACCGATATGCTTGCATATTGCCATTGCATCTTGATAGTTCTAAATCATATACTTAGCTCCACCCAATGATGATGGGAGTATAATTCTTTTACCCCGAGCTGTGGGGTCTAATTCTCCTCTTGTCAACGCATCGCTCAACCCCTGATAAGCTTCACAATGCAACGCCTTCTGATGAGTTCTAAGGAAGTGTTTGTTCCATTAAGTATCACCAAAGTATAGGCTCTGGAGCACATGAGGAGGATCCTTCGTGCAAGTAATTAGATTTTTCCATCATAACAACACTTTATGTATTTTGGCAATGCGCGTGTTACATTTTGATTTGAGTTCTCTTGCTGCCAAAATAAATCCCACAATAATTACATGAATGAGCGACATCTCTAATGTCAAAATAACAATCTGGTAATGTACGTAAACAACTTACTACTAACACACATTATTTATAGTGGGACAAAAATGAACCGAATGAACTTTTGTATTTAAAGGAAAGAAAACTCACCATATCCATTATTTTGAGCCTCAATATGTTTGAAATCCAAGTTTAAATTATTCCCATTTGTTCTTAACGATAACCTACTGGAATTTATCACAATTGATTGTCGGAACACGGCTACGCGATGATGCGATTCTCTTTCCACTTTAATAAAATACAATAATGAATTGTTAAAATTATTTTTTAGTAATGAAAAAAGTGTAAACACACAGTGGGAATAACAAAAGGTAAAATTAATGAGCAGTGAAGTATAAATTACTATTCGTAACATTAGCTAATGGTTGGCGTGATGAAGATGTTGAGCTTGACATATTTGGCATATTCAATGAACGTTCATTGGACCGTGAAGACATGTTATGCATATCAACTCTAATTTGTTTTAATTTATTCAAACATATATAACATCACATTGATCGTATAGAATTTGCTTTTATTCAAGCATATATAACAACCCATTTATCATATAGAACAAATGAAGAAATAGGTAGTGAACTAATAGAGAAAATTCATACCATTTTTGACGACACTCGAAGGTGTTAAGGGCACAGTTGCACTGTTTAATTCATATAAACTGGGTTGCTAGCAACTGCAATTATATTTTTTGCAAAACAAATAATTGCATCAAATAAAGACAAAATAATATTAATACGTAAAAATAAAACAATTACTGAATATATAAAATACGATTAAAATATTACTTTAGTCGAGATGAGAAATGAAAAAAATTGAATATAACATATACCATTTGTGATTGCACTTAATGATGTTACTCTATTATCCACATTATTCTCTGGATCGGACTTTGACGAACATTAATTGCAACAATTTAACTTAGCAAATAAATCAAAATTTGCATATAGTTTAACCTATTATGTTATATTATATTTTTGAATAGTAGTACCTCTGCTGGGTATATTAATATGTGTTGATGGAGAGTAAACTGTAAATCCACCAAACAATGCATCATTACCAGCTACTGTAGTTATTTATATTGAGGGAGGAAAATTTATAACCGCATTTTATACATAAGAAAATAGGCGTGTAGGCTATTAGAAAAATAAATTTGCTCACTAATAAATCTCGGATGAACTAGATTAAATGCTGAAGAACCAACAATTGTTAGCAATACCGACTCATTTTCTATAAAAAAAAATGGACCAGTATTTAGACGATTCTCATTGAATAATTCGTACATACTTTAAATACACAACTAGAATGCATCTCATATTTGTAATATTAAATTTTATATATTAATTGCACATATATTATTTGGTGTACTTTGTTGAGTTTGAGTTGTATTATTACGTCGATGTCTCATGTAATTTTAATGTAGAATTATAGTACGAATATGAATTGTTTTACCATATTTTACAATATTACGTTGCATGGAAGTATATGTATTGTATTCTTACGATTAGTAATTTGAATCTAGAATTGTATTAGGAATCAGGGCCGGATTTTAGGGCGTGCAAGATGGGCAACAGCACAGGGCCCCAAAATTTTGGGGGCCCCTATCCAGCCCTGGGTTATGTTTTACATGTGTTTTTTTTTTTGAAAAGGAATACTTAATTCATTAAATCTCCAACGAGACAGTCAACAAGGAAAAAATGAGGTGAATCTAACCACTCGCCGCAACCTGACTCAGAAATGGCCTCCCTAGCAACAATGTGGGCGGCACAATTCGCAGATCGCCTAACAAACCCGAATTCGACATCATTAATCAGGGATGTCAATTCTTTAATATCATCCACTAAATAACCAAAAGCAGAATAAAAAGAATTACACTTTAAAGCATTAAACAAAAGTTGTGAATCAGTTTCCACGTCCACACCCCCCATACCGGTGTTCTTGAACCAACTTAGGGCCTCTCGCATGCTCAGGGCCTCAGCTTGCTTAACATCTAACGAGCCCGCCACATGCACATTCTTCGCCGCAAGGAAAGTACCATCATCATCCCGAAGGACCCACCCAAGACCCATAACATTATGGCCCTGATGTATTGCGACATCCGTGTTTAGCTTGAGCCTGCCTCGCTGCGGACGGATCCATCTATTCTGTAGCGCCTCACTGCTAGTAGCATGTGTACCCGAATTTTCCTGCGCCAGTCTCCAATTGTGGATGAAAGAGGCCGACCGCTGTATAACCATATTAGCATCAAAAGGGATGTTATTCCACACAAATTCATTTCTACTAATCCATAACCCCCAACACGTCATTATGAAGGAATCCAAATTATCACCATGCAATCCATCAATACAGCTAAAGAACCATGCAGGTATATCACTTACCACATGACCACTAAAGCCCAATCCCATTGCCCTCTAAATTTTCCTCACTTCGCTGCAGTTAGCAAAAAGGTGACATGAACTTTCCTCCACCACCCTACACATATGACACATCACAGCACAGTGAACATGCCTACTCAATAAAGCATCACGCGAGGGAAGAAAACAAGAAGCTAACTGCCAACAAAATACTTTAACCTTAGGTGGTACATGTAAAGCCCATATTTTATTCCATGCTCTATCATCCCGAACTTGAACCATGAGACACCGGTAACAGGACTTAACCGTATAATCACCTTTAATATCCCAATGCCAAGTCCATGCGTCTGGTGGTCTGCGACTGCTAATTGGAATGTTCAAAATTAGACTAGCATCACGGGCATCAAAAATATCACGAATACAATCCACATCCCACGTACCTTGTTCGTTCATCAAAGAGGCAACTGGAGCATAGAAAATTGACTCATGCAAAATTGTTTGAACATACGGATTATGTTTAGATAAACTTATTAAATAAAATATTTGTAGTTTGCATTATGTTTAGAATTTTGTTCATAATAAATAAAGTTTGAATTTGTTTTAGCTTTTTTTTGTATTTTTTCCTTTGCAATTTTTTTTCAATTCACAGTTTATTTATACTTTGATAGGGTCTCACTTATTTTTCAGCACAGGGCCACGCAAATCAAAAAACCGGTCCTGTTAGGAATAGGACAGTAGGAAAGAATTTAATCTAAAATTGTATTACGAATAGGAAAGTATATATTGTATTAGGAATTGTATTACCTTATTTTAAGGCACAATTGTAGTACGAATAGAAATTGGATTACCATATTTTACAATTTAGGCGGGAAGTTAAAATGGATGATTTTGTTTTTAATAATAATATAAATTGAGTCTAAAATCAAAGGATGTAAAGGGAATAGTGAATAAATTGCAAAGAAAAATACTATTGAAATATATTAGGACTCTCCTTGAGTTGCGAAAGGGGCTGCAAGTTCAATTGCTGATGTTCGTTATGCTACTGAAGTGTCTCAAGCTGCTCAGTACTCCACTTCCTTAAATACATCCATACTTCTTGAGGTGAGAAAGACGTACCGATTGAAGAATGAAAGTACCCTCTAAAGTCTTTTTTATTTGTGAATCAGAGTAAGAAAACTCCTGCAACAAGCAACGGCGGAGAACCAAGAAACTACCCGACCCCGTACATCTGTAACAGTGACAATGGTATTATTGAAACTAGCTTGAACATGAATGACTCCCTTTGGTATTCTACGTGCACTCTTACGTGAACCAATACCCCTACTTTAATCACACTAGAATTCTTTCCCCAAGCCTACCTTTTATTATTCTTCATTTGACTTGAACTCTTTGTATTCTTATAAGTACATTTTTATTTTAATTTGTAAATTGGATTGTTCAATTATAAAAATTTCTTATAATTATTGTTCTCATCTGGTCTCATATATGGTCGCCAACTCTGCCGCCGCTGGCCGATGACTCTGCATGGTTGCCAACTCTACCGCCGCCGTCGTTGATGACATCTTTCTCTCGCACCATTTCAAATATACCCCCCACCCCCTTCTCTAAGTCCACTTATCTAAAGAATTAATGTTCTCATTGAATAAGCAAAGCTTTAATTATTATTGGGAAATGACACTTTTTCCCCTATGTTATGTGCATATAACACTTTTTCCCCTGAGTTATTAAAGTGGCAATTTTTTCCCCTCAGTTATTTTAAAAGTGGTAGTTTTTCCCCTGTAATGTGAAATTGACATTTTTGCCCTTAAAAATAACTATTTCATTTATTTTTATTCTCTAACTAATTATTACTAATATGTATGGAAGATCATGGTTCAATACGAACCTAATCGAGCACTGTAGCTGACAGAGTAATCAGGCTAGCAGCATCCGACCCGGAACCACTAGCAGGACCTAGAGGCAAGACAGTTGCCGTTCAGACTACCCAAGAGACCTCACTCCTCAACATCAATGCGCAACGGTCTAACTCCTCAGCATTGATGACCAACGTTCAGCTCCTCAGCATTGATGACCTTCAACTCCTCAGCATTGATGCCCAACGTTCAACTCTTCAGCATTGATGCTCAACGGCTCCTCATCCCTGGGCATTAATGCTCCATTACTGAGCTGAAGGAAATAAAAGGACACACAAGACATTACTAAGGGGGGACTTCGGACGACACTTCTTACTGGACAAGACTACACTCAACTCACCTTATACACTGAACACTGCACTCAATACTGTACTCAAATACCAAAACACTGTACTCAACGCTATTCAAATACTCAATAATACTCAAATACATACCGGTAACATTATTACCGTCATTGGTGCTTTCATTGAGAGTCGAGATCATATCTCAGGCAAACTTCACACATCACAAATACTTCTATGGCATCACCTTCTTCAAGCAGTGGGATGCTCATCAAGTGGTGTTCGCCTCCTGCTCATCAAGCCACACTTTTCACAAATCACAAAACACCCAGCTCATCTCATCACTGTCGATGGTGCAATCCAGATCCAGCCCTGCTCTCATGGTTCTCATCGAGTGAACAATGGTCATCCCGGATCCAGCAGCTCTCATGGTTTTCATCGAGTAAACAATGGTCACCCCTCGGGTGATCTTCGTGGGAAACTCAATGGTCACCCCTCGGGTTATCTTCGTAAACATCTCAACAGTAACCGCGTGGGAGATCGCCGCAAGGGTGATCTCCATAGCCAACTCAACAACAACCACGAGCGCATCCTCCTCAAGTGCGTCTGCCTCCTTCACTTGTGCGTTCGCCTCTTGTAAGCAGTGGCGCTACCCAGTGAACGCTGCTCCCATCCAAGCCGTGGACTTCCAAGCAGTGGCGCTTCCTCACGTCCACGAGCATCGTCACCTCCTCAAGTGGTGTCACCTCCACGAGCAGCGTCACCTCCTCAAGTGGTGTCACATCCACGAGCAGCGTCACCAATAAATATGCCGAGGTCATCACCTCGGCTAATTTTGGNTATTCTTCAAGACTTAGGGGATTCTGATCTACATTTGGTATCATCAAAACCTATTACATTATGTTCCTAACAGCGCCGACAAAGGGAACACTTGCGCGGTGGTCCACGAAGGGGTGGTCGGGGTAGACGCGCAATAAACATTGCGCTGCAAGAGCAAATGGCTCATGCGGCTCAACAACAACATCAAGCACAGGCAGCCGAAGCGGATGAGGCTGATAATGATGGGGATGGCGGTCACAACATTAATGAGCACAGTGCATTAGCTATTGTGATCGCCCTGCAACGTGCTTATGGCGATGATCCTGGGTTCACCACATTTGAGCATGGCCATAGTAGCGCGACGCATGATTGGGGCGAAGGCAGCAGCGGTTATGTTCCTAAAAATACCACGTTCGACCCGCTAATGTCTTCTGGATTTGGCCAGTTCTCATCAACTCCCCACTAGTCTATGGGGTATGGATTCGCAGCGTATGGCCAATCTGGGCATGACGATTATTACACCCCATTAAGTGCGGTGTATGATCCTACACAGCCCGGGTCGTCATCGCAAGTAGGTCAAGGTCTATTCCATGTTCAAGACCCGAGACCGTACTTCGATTCAAATCCTCTTCAACACCCCATCCAAGACTACCTATTTGGATCCTCATCCGTGCAAGGCGGCGTTGAAAGCATACAGTCTCAACGGTCGCAGTCAAATGTTCAAGAAGAGCAACAACTACAGTAGCCAAGGAGGCCTACAAGACAACGCCGCCCACCGCTTTGTGGAACCGGATCCCGACACCAAAGGTAAAACATTGTATATGAATTGTCTATGCTTTTATATTGTGCAATTAACTAATGCTAATTATTATTTAGGCACGGATGAAGTCAACAGCCGATGGTGATTGTCTACATTGCTCGACTACATTAGCACTATGCCACTATCACCTCGAATTTATATATGTTTTCTATTATGTACTGTATGATAGTTGCAAACGAATTATTAAATTTGACTACGTGACCACATTCTGGAACTTCAAATCAAACATGCAATTGTGTTGTGCTAATTTCTGAATTAATTAATGCGCTTTATTATTAAGTTCTGTATTATTTAATTTGTATACATAGTTTGTTATTGTTATTGGATCCTGTGAGTTTGGACTTTAAAATTCCTATCACACTGCATAGGATTTAGACCACAAGTTAATAACGTTGTCGGATGCACTCACATAATATTGGAAATAGAGTCGCGGAACTCATTGATCCTGCCACAAGTGACTGGAACCTTCAGCTAATTAATGAGTACTTCAATTCTCGGGATGTGAGACTCATAAGCCAAATACCCGTGTCTATGAATCACTCCGATCAATGGTTTTGGAGGAAGGATTTAAAGGGATTATACTCAGTGCGCAATGGGTATAGAGAGCTGTATGGAGAAGCTATACAACCTGACAGCTGCAATTTCAAGTCATGGAACCAGTTATGGAGGCTCAAAATTCCCCCAAAAATTAAGAATTTCATTTGGCGGTGCGCTTGTAACATTGTACCTGTTAAAACAGTCCTCCTGCAAAGAAGAGTCGAAATTCCTCCTTATTGTCCCCTCTGTCACAAAGAAGTGGAGTCTAGGTCACATTTATTTCTGGATTGTGAGTTTTCTAAGCCAGTATTGAACAATACTATACTTCCTTTACATATTCTTGAGGCTAAGCTAGTTTTGAAAGTTGGCTTTCACAAGTTGTTGATTTAGATGATGAAAATAAAAGCAGGAGTATTATTGCTATTTTATGGACTGTTTGGAAGAACAGGAATGAATATGTTTGGAACAACAAACAGTGGAATGTAAATGCAATAAGAATTTATGTGACTAATTGCATCAAGGATTGGCAGTGCTGGTGTGATCTTCAGAAGGCAAATACTTCTTCCATTCCCCTCCAGACTGTTCAAAGAACTCAGGGCATTGATGCAAGTTGGGTCTATTGTGAAGTTGATGCATCGGTCATAGAAAATTCTGCCTCTTTCGGCGCTGTAATTCGCACTCATTCTGGTTTGTTCCTCGCTGCTATCTCCAGCCCTTTGAGACCGGTAAATGAAGCCCGATTAGCCGAAGCTCTTGCCATCAAGGAGGCTCTTTCTTGGCTAAAGAGTAAATAGTGGCAGAAAATATGCATCCTAACCGACTGCCAGCAAGTTTGTCTTAGCTTCAGTGATTCTTCTCAAGATTTATCATACGTTAGTACTGTGATTAGAGATAGTCTTTCGATCTCTTCTTTTTTTCAAGCTTTTAGCATTAGCTATATCAATAGATCAGTGAATGTGTGTGCTCACACTTTAGCCCGGGATGCACGTTCGTACACTGATCTTCATAGTTGGTTTGGTGCCCCCCTCATTGTATTTCTCAATTGATTAGTTGAGTTTGTTTCTTTCAAAAAAAAAAGGATAAGGTTTTTCGACGTGTACACGAAAACTATTTTTAAAAATGTTAACAACGTGACGCGGTGATTTGCAAAAAAAAAAAAAAAAGGACTCATCATATCTCTTATAATATGTGAACAAGCAAAAAAGGAAAAGCCAAGTTTATCTTTCAAAAAAAATAATAAAAACAAAGCCATGTCTTTTTTCTTTGGCAACTGAAAAATGGACTCAAGGAGTCCATCTTTCTTTAAAGTAAAGATGGACTCCAGCATGCCACTTTACCTTGTTTAGAATCCAAAAACCATGCAAACACTTTTTTGGGATCCAGTGTCAATAATTTGCTCCGTCGAGATTATGACTCTCAAGGGGGAATGCAATGGCTCCGGCGTAACACCTCCGACGACGCTTGCAGAGTTCACTATCATTCATGATGCTAGGGTAGATCGCCGATTCATCTGATTATTTTTTTTTTGTGTGTTTTTTTTTTAAATAATTTTTTAATCCATGTGACTACTTATCTCTAAGGGTGTGCAAACTATGAAAAAAATTCGGTTAACGGTTAACCGACCAAACCAAAAAAGTTTTGTTAATCATAACAAAATCGATTAATTTGGTAACACAAATTTCGTTTCGGTTAACGACTAAAGGTATAAAAATAAAATTTAGATTAATTCGGTTTGGTTATTTCATTAATTTTTATTAAAGAAAATGTACCAGCAGGTCCAGCAGGAGGTAGATAGGAGGCAACTTGTGAGGATTAGGAGTATAGGCCGCCATAATAATACATACAAATAAAAGTATCCCTCCAGCTGGATGCTGGTGCAATATACGATCAAAGTTGCTATGACAGATTAATTATTGTACTGAACTCTACTGGTCCTCACATACTGAACACAACATAATCACCCTACACTGCCCTAGGTAAAGTTGTTCATATTTTTAGAAGTAGAAACAAGCTGACAACATAAATTACCAACAGTAAAAATAATTTTTCATGTTATGGTAGTTTTCCCTTTATTTTCTTCCAATAACAACTCCATAAAGCCTTGAAGCATGCCACTGCTTATTACAGATAGAGAAAACTCCCAAATAACACTAGCTACTTAAAACAAAGGAAATGCCAATTCAGAGCTTGAAATGCAACAAGGCTGAAGTTCCATCAAGACCCTTTGCATGAAAATGTGCTACATACTCCTTAACTGTGGTTTCCCTATACTTGGGTGGATTCTCATCCGACAATAGTTCCTTAATTGGTCCATAAAGCCGTGGCAATGGCAACAAGAATGTGCTAAAGAAACATGCCACTGATATCCTGGGACCACAGTGGTTAGCCAGCACTCTGTGTTCTGAGCTCTTGAACCTATCATTCGTCACAAGCTGCTTCCAGTAAAGAAATAATACAGTAAATTGTTTTTTTCAAAAATAGGTCAAACGAGTTCAAAATGTCAGCTTTAGCACAAATTTAAATAAACAAGTCAAGTTCTGAGTGATAATTTATTAAAGAGCAAATTCTCATTTTGGTCCACTGACTATATGAGTCCTGTTAATTGCAATTCACGACTTTCAATATTATTAATTTTATACCTTGACTATTCAATTTTCATCAATTTTAGTCACTTTGACCAAATTGGAGGCTAAATTTCGCCCAAAAAACTTGATACTCCAATAAATACTCTTAACAACAAAACAATGCCAGCGTGTTTTTAAGAGTATTTATTTAAACATTAAGTTTTTTCGGCGAAATTTGGCCGCCAATTTGGTCGGAGTGATCAAAATTGATAAAATTTGAATAGCCAAGGTATATAATTAACAGTTTTGAAAGTTGTGGATTGCAATTAACAGAACCCATATAGTTAGTGGACCAAAATGATAATTTGCTCTTTATTAAATGAGATGAAAGCTAAGGTAAGGCTTGCCTGGAGAAGATCTCCAATGTTGACAACTAGAGCTCCTGGGGAAGGGGGGACATCAATCCACTGGTTCTGGTGAAGAACTTGAAGGCCACCTGTACGATCTTGAAGCAAAATTGTGAGAAAATCGTTATCTGCATGCTTGCTGGTGCCAAAAGTCAGGTCTGGTTCTGGACAGGCTGGGTAGTAATGCCCCAAAAGAGCTAGCCCCTTGTTGCACTCAATGTCTTTGAGATAGTTTGGATGGAGGCCTAAAGCCTCTGATAATAGTTCAAAACAAACACCCCCTAGTTTCTCCACTTCTTTTGAGTATTTGATAAGAATATCACTGCATCAATGGTTAATTAATCAAATTACACCTAAGGATCAATTTTGAAGTTCAATGGCATATGCTTAAAAGAAAACTAGTCTGCATAAAAGATCAGGCTAAAAAGAGAAACAGAATCCAGCATGGCTGAAAAAATCGCTAGGCACTCCTTAGGACGCCTAGTCGGAATTAATCAGCGCCTAGGAGTTCGTGTATTTTTTTATTTTATTATTTATTTTTTAAAAATTTGTCTAAGTATTTTTAATTTTTTAAAGACTAATAATTATAAATTATATAATACTTTAATAGTTAATACTAAAATATTAAATATTAACCTAAAAAATATAAGTTTGTACAATTTAGGATTATTTCGCTCAAAATGATGTTGTTTTGAGTGAAATAACCCATTAAAAAAAAAGAACAATAGTTAATCGACCGATTAAAAGGCCTAGTCGGTCTAGTCGACGCCTAGGCGGTGCTTTGGCTGTCTAGGCGGAGCTTAGGCGGCCTAGGCGGTTGCCTAGCCGGCCAGCCGCCTAGACCACTATTTAATGTGATACGCTAGGCGGTTGACCAGCGCCTAGCACCTAGGCGGGATTAATAGACGCCTAGGCGAAATTTTTGCAACAATGCTATATAGAATAGAAAACACAAAGAAACCTGCAAATAGGGGGAAGTTGTTGAGGGTGAGGGGGATTAGGAGCCATGTTGCAGTAAAAAGTATCCCTCCAATTAGCAGCTGGTGCAGTGTACAGATCAAAGTTGCAGTTGTACACTACCCTCCTTGATCGATCTCGTGTATACCATTCCTTCTTCACCTCCGTATCTTGCTCATGGAATCCTCGTACCCCGCTCATGATTTCCTCCAAAACATTACCTGGGATCCCATGATTCACCAGCTGGAAGAATCCCCATGTTGCAGATGCTTCTCCAACTGCCTCAACAACCTGTCTGCGCTTCATCTCGTTCCCATGAATGCCTTCAAGGTCTATTATTGGGATGTTGTGTTTGTTGGCAGTGGAAACTGAGGAGTAGTTTTGGGTTGTTTTTGGATGAATGAATATTCGTGGGACTTTGGTTATGCCTGCATCCACAAGACCCTTAACACCAGCTTTGGTCTCATCCAAGGCTTTCAACTCACTTTGCCTATCATATGTCTCTCCATTCTCATGGTGAAATTGGTTCAACTTTGTTGCTTCCATTTTAACACTATTTTAGATGTAGCCTTAGCTTGCTCCCAACCTCAAACATATATACTGAGGAACTTTGTACTGACTTTTTAAAAGTAGGGAAAACGTGCTGTTGGGAGGTTTTTTGCTTTGTAGTAGGTAAAATTTTGGAAAATGGATCATAAGCTCAATTTGGTAGGGTATAGGAAATTCTTGGAAATTAAATAGATAAATATAAATTAAGTAAATAAATTACTAATATTTTATAGAGTTTATTACCGAAATGGTCCCTCGACTAAATTGGTAATTTTTCAATAGTCAAGGGACCAAATTAGTATATCATAAGACTTTTAAGTTTTTAATCTCTGTCTAGTATTCTTGAGTGATTCCTTTGTGTTGTGAAACTCATTCGCGGATTCTTATTCTTGGGACATATTAGTTAATATCTAAATGTAATACTTATACCTTAATGGTTAATTAATTCGAATCCTGAAATAATTTTCTCCATCAATATTTTTTAAAGAAAATGTGCCAGACTACCAGCAGAATGCAGATAGGAGGCAACTTGTGAGGATTAGGTGAATCGGCCGCCATAATACATACAAATAAAAGTATATATCCCTCCAGCTGGCTGCTAGTGCAATATACATCAAAGTTGCTATGTCAGAAGAATTATTGTACTGAATTCTTGTCCTCACCTACTGAAAACAACATAATCCTACTGCCCTGGGTTAAGTTGTTCATATTTTTAGAAGTAAAAATAAGCTAACAACAAAAATTACCAACAGTAAAAAGAATTTTTCATGTTATGCAGTTATGGTAATTTTCCCTTTATTTTCTTCCAATAACAACTCCATAA
>CM008345.1:10207964-10220902 GCA_002525835.2 Ipomoea batatas
AATCGATAAGTTTGACATGCTATGTTATAACTTTTTAAAGTTCAAATTCTTAATTATTTTTGTAAATTGCACCAAATAGCTAGTTCACTGAACTTTAACACTTTGTGCAATTGGACTATTGAACAAAAAAGTGTACAATTAAGACATTAAAACAAAAATTTTGCAATTAACATTTGTTACCTGTAATTCAAGATAAAACAAGCTAAATTAATCAGTTGGCATATAATATGATTGATTTTAAAATGATAATACTTATGTGTGTGATACTAACTTGTTAATCTGATGAACGATTGATTTTCTGTTCAATTGTTACAGAGAGAGATACAGTCCTATAAGAAGGAGGACACAAAACTCTCCTATTCTAATGCTAGTACATTATTGACTAAGTACAAGTATAATAATAAAACCATACACAATATTATAAAGAGTACTAATAATATGGTTAATACTCCCCCTCAAGCGCAAGGTTGCAGAGGTGAAACATTGAGCTTGTCCCGAAGCAACTGGAACTGTGGTGTCGGCCAACTGATCACGGGTCGAAATGAAATTAACCACCAAGTCTCCAGAAGCAACCTTGTCACGCACAAAATGGTAGTCGATCTCAACATGCTTTGTGCGGGCATGAAAAACATGATTGGCTGCTAAATAAGTAGCACCGAGATTGTCACACTAAAGAGTTGCCGGTTTCCCTAAATGGAGCCCTAACTCGCAGAGCAACGACACTAACCAGGTGACCTCAGCCGAGACATCCGCCAATCCTTTGTATTCTGCCTCTGTGGATGAACGTGCCACTGTGCGTTGTTTTTGAGAGACCCATGAAACAAGATTGTCACCAAAGAACACAGCGTAGCCACTAGTAGATTTCCTGTCAACCGGACAACCGGCCAAGTCGGGGTCAGAATAAGCATGCAACTCGGTTGTCGGAGACGATACAATACGCAGCCCCAAGTCCTGTGTGCCTTTGATGTAGCGCAACACCCTTTTCAGCAACCCCCAGTGCTCCCCAGTTGAAGAGTGCATGAACTGACATAGGCGGTTAACTGAATAGGACAGGTCTGGTCGAGTGATGGTGAGATACTGTAAGGAACCCACAATTCTTCGATACTGAGTTGGATTCTCGAATGGATGTAGGGATGGAGTAGCAGACTGAGTGACGGCCGCTGGTGTGGCTAGAGCTTTGCAATCGGTCATACCGGCACGGGTTAAAATATCTCTCATGTACCGACGCTGTGACAGAACGAGGCCTTTGCTATCGATGAGCGTCTCGATGCCCAAAAAGAAACTTGGTGTACCTAAGTCTCTGATTTTGAAAGTCGTAGACAGCTGTAAAAGGAGAGTATCTATCAAGTTGGAGTCATTGCCCAGCATGATGATGTCATTGACATACACGAGCAAAAACACCCGAGAGGCGTTCACGGTGTAGTAAAAAAGTGAGACATCGGTCTTCGAGGAATGAAACCCGGTTGTGACGAGAAAATCGTGAAGACGCTTAAACCAGGCCCGAGGAGCTTGTTTCAAACCATATAGAGACCGCTGTATGTGACAAACGTGGTCAGGATGAAGTCGATCTTCGTAGCCAAGTGGTTGCTTCATATACACGGTTTCAGCTAAATGACCATTCAAGAATGCATTGTGAACGTCTAGTTGGCGGAGAGTCCAGGAGTTAGAGACTGCAAGAGAAAAAAGCAGTCGGACTGTGGTTGGCTTGACTACTGGACTGAACGTGTCGAAAAAATCCTCTCCGGCAATCTGATTATACCCTTTAGCGACGAGGCGTGCTTTGTAACGCTCTACTGAACCATCTGCTTTGCGCTTAGTGCGAAATACCCACTTACAACCGACAATGTCCATAGAGGGAGTAGCCGGTATTAAGTTCCAAGTGTTTTTGTGTAAAAGCGCATTGAATTCTTGGTCCATGGCGTCACGCCACTGTGGATGACCAACCGCTTAGGAATAGCATGTAGGATCAGTGGTGGTGTTAAGAGCGTAGAATTGCTCCCCCGTGCCTTTCGTCTTGCGCCGTGTCCTCATAGTATGCCCTCCTCCTTGGACTCGTCTTGTGTCGGATTGAGTCTGTGAGGATGTGAACGTGTTAGCACCCGTGGTGGCTTGGGCCGGAGAACCGAATGAGGACGGTGGCTCAATAGGCAGCGGATCAGGTTCCGCAGATAGTGGTGGAGCTGTGTGCAGCGGAACAGGCGGAGTTTGTGAGATAACAGGCGCAATTTCCCTGTGCGATGCACGAACTTAAATTTTATAATTTTTTACGAATAAATGTCAATTGTATTTGTATGAATGTATTTGTATTTGTCAATAAGTAATGTTAGTACAACATTAAAATAAAATGAGTAAAATATTTTATTTACAACTTATTGAATACCTCTTTGTAAACTACATTGCACAGGTCGAATTTGCAATACTATCTAACTCATTACAAATCATAAACTTGAGTCCCTTAGGGTTACTGACTATAGATGCTGCTACGTATAACTGTCCGTGTACAAACACTGATTTTTTTAGTAGCAGTCCTAGTGAATGATCAATGTTTCTTAACATCCCTGGAAAGCATACTTTTAGCGTCAGTAAATGGTTTGAAAAACCCGACTATTGTAGCAATCGGATCATCCCACATTATAATATATTATGACTTATTATTATTATTATTATTATTATTATTATTATTATTATTATTATTATTATTATTATTACCTAAAAGACCCATAGATCATAGCATATCCATATTATTTTTGTTGCATAATGCACTATTTCTATACAATATCTCTCATTTCTACTAACCAAAATGCTTTTGATCTGCTAGCATGTATTGTACTACACCTCTTATGTTTAATGATATTATACAGGTAATATTTGGATTCCAAGAGCTTTCTTGTTGAAGCATTTCCTTCAATTGAATGTGTCTCCTTCTAAAGATGAAACTGAAAATATTCTGAAGAGTGACATTCTTGCAGAAAAGGTATCATTCATCTGTCTACCTTTTTTCCCCATAAATGAGTAACTGTTTTCATAATCTTAAAAAACTAATGTCCAGGTTTGTTAGAAACAATTAGGGTGCGTTTACTAACTGGAAATTTTCTCTAGCTTTCTGAAAATTTTGAAAACTGGAGAACAGAAAACATGTTTACTAGCATAGTTTTCTATTTTGAAAACAGGAAATAATTTTTCAGTTTTCTAGAAAACTGAAACACTATAAAAAAACTGTTTTCTAAATGGAAAACAACATCATCTATTATCTATTAGACCATATGTCATTATAACCACATTCTCACCATTATCTACTTACATATTTATTCATAACTATGATTACATTTATTATCATTCTTTTACTTATCATTATCTTCTATCTTTTCTATTTACATTATTTATTTAAACATAACTTATTTGATTATGCTTAAAATTATACATCATTCACATTATCTAAATTAAAAATTAAAATCTATACCACGCTTTATATTTTGATTGAACTCAATTGATTATTGGTTTTGGTCCAGATATCAGATATCAAAATTTCACACACATATTACTGTTAGGAATTAAATGTAATAGTTTTGATGATACAAATTGTAATTTTTATTAGTCCCCTTATTTTATTTTTGAGTCTAGTGTACAATCTCCAAAAGGTCCAAGTCTAAGTCAAAGTCATACGAAATTGACGAGAATTAGACTTAATCAACATATTGTTACTTATTAATTTATGCTATGAAAGTCATCAAAAGATGAAATGGAAGAATGGACAAGGAGCGCACAGCACAAGCCAAAGGTTTTTGGTTCAAAACCTAGGATCAACATTTTATAACGATGGAAGAAGGACAACTTTCAGGATGACAAATTGAACAGTAAAGCTGGTTTGAATTTATTAAGAACATTAACCAATGAGTTCATATGGAGAATAAAGAAGATTTGAGAAGAACATTAACCAATGAGTTAATATGGAGCAATGGTCAAAGTATTTGAGAATGAGTTAATATGGAGCAATGGTCAAAGTATTTGAGAATGAGTTAATATGGAGCAATGGTCAAAGTACTTAGTGTGAACTAGAACTAGAAGGTCTACTTAGGGGTGTAAACAAATCAAATAATTTTGATTCGATTCGTGATTCGAATACGAATATTTCGAATACGAATTCGAATACACATTTTGATTCGAATGTTATTCAAATACAAATACAAATCAGTATAGATTCGATTCGAATAGTATTCGAATATTCGAATATATATATATATACACACACACACACACTAGTTTTTCTTATGCGCGATGCGCAAAAAATATGTGCCCAATATTAGTATTTTATATTAAAATTTTAAATTTATTTAAATTTTAATATAGTAAATAATAATAATAATTATAATAATAATATAAAATATTTTTATAAATTGAATATTTATATTTTAAAAAATAACTAACATATAACTCTAATATTTAATGTGTATATATTATTATTATTATTGAAGAAGATAAGAAAATATATGGTGGATGCATGTGCATAGTAACAATAGTGGAAAAGATAACGGAAGTTATAATGGTAAGGGTATATTTGTCTAAAATATTATGTAATACAACTTTTATAACATAATGTACAAAAAAACTTAACAGAAAAAACGGACATAAATGAGGGGTATAACTTTCATTCACATTTATTATGTTTTATATATATATATATATATATATATAAACTAAATTAGTAAAGGCATAAACCCTAAGCTAAAATAAAAGTGAGAGGGCCGCTTCAGTCTTCCCAATAATAGAAATTTTTGTTATATTTTATCTTAATTTATTGAAAAATTTAGAAAAAAAATTAAGATAGTCATTTCGAATTCGAATATTAGAGTCGAATCGAATATATTCGAATAAATTGGTTGAATCGAATACGAATCGGAATTTAGGATTCGAACACTAAACGAATTCGAATTCGAATATTCATCAAAATAATCGAATTCGAATCGAATACTGAAGTATTTGACCCTATGAGCGAAAATGCGGAGGACGATACGTTTAGGATTCGAACACTAAACGAATTCGATTCGTTTACACCCCTAGGTCTAGTGTTTGAATCTTACTGTGTTTGGAATTTACTTTAAGCAGGGAGGAGGACGATACTGGAAGTTGATGTCCCTATGAGCGAAAATGCGGAGGAAAAATAAATTTGGGTAACAAACCTTGGAAGTTCCCAGGGTCTATCTTTATAGTAAGGCTGGACGTAATCTTCCCTTGTGGAGTGAAGTGGGATGCTGAAGATACAAAAGTGAACCGTAGGATCTCGTCTTACCCCTTAACCAGGAACTCAAGCTCAAGCCGGCCGTAACAAAAAATTTTGTCCAAAATTAAATTTTTGGACTGAGATTGGAGCCAAAATTAAAGTTCAATTTTGGGATAATAATTCGAAAATCCAAGATTAATTTTTGGAGGCAAATTTCGATTTAAGCAAGTGAAGACCAACTTGGAGGTGTCGGTGAATTTTTTGGTGATAAAATTTATGCTCAAGCAAGAGCCACCGAGGAAATTATTTTGATCAACTTGATAATTCAGAAGAAGAATTTGCAAAGTTAAGTGTACACACTTGAAAAGTCAAAATTGGAGGCCATCTTGATAAGGAAATTCAATTCAAGATCTGAGAATGCAATTGGACGAATGGGCTTCTTACAAGAGGAGTAATGGCATAGGCCAAATTTCAAATTCATCTGACAAAGGCCACAATGGAGAGCTTCAGAACAAGTTGGCAAATTATTTCAAGATTCAAAATGGACGATTAAGATTTGAAGATCTACAACGGGTAGATAGCTTCTTCAAGCTATAAATACCCATGCAAGACTTGAAGACAAGCACCTCTCTCACCTCTCTTATTCACTCATCTGGTTACGTATCTGAGATATCATTTGAAAGAGGAAAAATTGAGTGTGTGCTAAAAGTGAGCTATTATTTTGAAAAAGAGAGAAGAAAAATTGAAGAGTGCAAGTATTGAGCTGATAAGAAAAATTCAAGTCTGAGAGAGAAGAAGAAAAAAATACTTCTTTGGAAAACCATATCTACTGTGAGCAGAAGGAAAGGAGAGCAGCAGGTGCGACTTGTGAAATCCGAGTTGAGTGCGAGACACTCGGAAGGAGCGTGGCTTTGTGTGAGACGCTCGAGAGTATAGCATTGTGCGGCATACTCGGAGGAGTGCAAATTTGTGTAGGACACTCGGGAAGACTAAGTGTAGCTGGGTGCAAAACGCTTGGTTGAGGAGCGTAGCTGGGTGCAAGACACTCGTGAACGTAGTTGGGTGCAAGACGTTCGGGTTTGAGTGTGGCTGTATGCAAAGAGCATTCGGAGTAGCAGATGCTAGAGGGCACTGATCCACTATTTGTATTTGGGTGATTGAAGATAGTGGAAATCTTCCTTGGAGTGAAAGGAAGAAGTGGAGTAGGAGAATTACACCATCTCTGAACCACTATAAATCTCTCTGTCTCTTTACTTTACTTGCACCATATTTATTCTTGCATGCATATCCCGTACTAACCCACTAACTGATATATTTATCTGGGTGTTACAAGTCATACGTGTGCATGCATAGCATTACATTGCATATTTTATTACAAGTCTTCATATTCAAAGTGTATGTACTGAGCATTTCAATTTCCTAGAGCTTATTTACTATTCATGCACTATTCACACACTATTTCTTACTATTCACATTTATTTGTAAGGGATTCCTCCTGATTCATACAAACTCATTTACTATTCATTCTTTATTTATCATCTGGGTTTGCTATCTCTTTGTGTGCATGCAATATATTTCTTCATATCTGATCAAGTTATTTATAGCACTTTACGTACTATTATTCCGCTGCGAACTCTAAGTTGTTTATTTGCTTTATGCTTGCTACCTAGAGTTGAAATTATTAAAGTGTTATAATTTTTGAAATTGTTGAAAAGTCTATTCACCCCCCCTCCCCTTTAGACTTTTCCCACCCTATCGGGACCAACAATTACTATATTAGAATTCAAAATAAAAATTATATATTACATACATGTCATTCAAATGAATATATCCAAACATATTGTAAATATTAGCTCAAAAAATATTAATGTTATCTAAACTAAATTTTTTGTGAACTTAATAAGTTATTGGTTCAAATATATTTTTATTTATGTTATATACATACATAAATTTGGTCTGGATGTCAAATGTAATTTTTATTTTTTTTTACATATATTGGCCTTCAAAGTAAAATATATATTTATTCTATTTAAACCAAATATATCTTAAAATATTTTAAATATAAGGTCTAAAAATAACTCGAAATTAAACTTATTGTTAATTTTATAACGTTAATTTGATAAAATAAGTGTTAGTAAACAAGTTTTCTAAACAGAAAACAGAGAATGAAAACTGAAAAATTGAAAAACAAAAAACAGAAAACAGTTTTATGTTAGTAAACAGACCCTTAGATTTTATATACATTTTTCACATTTAAAACAAAAATCAAATCCAAGCACATGGGTAAATATGAAATTTTTTAGATTTTTTTAATTTATTCAGATTATATGCATTTAATTACATTCTATACCGAATTCCATAATTTTTGATGGACATGCTAATCTCACATATCATTCAAAGAATAATTCATTTGCCTCAAATAGCCTTACCCATAAATACTACTTGTCTATTTAGCTTCTTCGTGACCTGCAAATATGCAATTATCCAATACATGTTTTTGTAAAACAAAAATAAATATGAAATGAGCAAACAAAAAAAGTTTCATCTATTCTCAGTATATGTCCTCCTTGTCACCAGTGGCGGATCTAGAAATTCTTTTCAGTGGGGGCGAAACACATGGTTAAAAAAATTGCTATGCGCTCTGTTAAGCCTATATGTGGCTAATATTCTCCTTGGTAGTTTGTTAGCTCTATTTCCATTCCTGAAGACTAGTTTAGTTGTAACTTCTCACTATTCCTTCTCCTTTGTACACTATTTATAGTGGGTTAATTTTCAGTATTGAATACAACTTACAATTAGTTTATACTCTAATATGGTATCAAGAGCCTGAATCTCCTACGCATTTTTTTCCCTTCTTCCTCATTCCCTTTATCAATCTTTATCAATGGCCTCTAGCTCCTCTTCTGCATCCACTGACCAAATTATTCACCTTAATGCTCCTACCAACCTTCCCATTAAACTCACTACCTCAAATTTCCCCGTCTGGAGACGCCAAGTTCAATCCACTCTACTTGGCTTTAATCTCCTTGGTTATATTGATGGTACAACTAAAGAACCAGCAAAGTTTAGTGATACTGCTCAAACCACCCCAAACCCAGCCTATTCAATCTGGTATCGCCAAGACCAGATCATTGTTAGTGCTCTTCTAGGGAGTTGTTCTGACACAATTCAACCCCTCATATCTTCGGCGACAACAGCCCATGATGCTTGGACACGACTTGTTGCCAGTTACGCAAGTGCCTCACGAGGACGGATCATTTCCCTCAAGGCCAAGCTCACGAAGAACCCGCGAGGTTCTCGGTCTATTACGACCTATCTCAATGACATGCGAGCCATAGCTGATGATCTCGCATTGGCTCAATGCCCAATCAAGGACGAAGACCTGGTTGTTTACATATTGACGCAACTAGGGGATCGGATGAATACAGTCATATAATCTCTGTTGTCCGTGTTCGTAAAACTCCCATCTCATTGGGAGAATTAGCAGATGTTCTTACGAACCGTGAACGACACTTAAAGGATGCTGATGAAACACGTCAGTCCATGTTGGCTACAGTTAATGCCACTCAACGTGGTTCCTTTACTTTCCGGAACAATCAACAATCTACGAACGCCCGGAGGTTCCGCACCAATAATAATGGTACTAACAGCATTCCCAGACCAAATTGGCAGCAAGGTGGCAACAACCGAATCGGAATTGTGTGTCAGTTCTGCAATTTTACAGGCTATGAAACACGGGTTTGCCGTAAGTTAGCCTGTTTTTTAAAGGAACATAACGTTTTTCCCATGCAGGCAACTCCGTCACCTACAGCTAATTCCACTGTTGGGTCGTCGCCACCATGGCTGTTCGACAGTGGTGCTTCTCACCATGCCACCCCGAGTTTAACTCCTCTACAGACTTTCTCTGAATACAAGGGTCCTGATGAAATTCGCCTAGGTGACGGTAATTCTTTACAAATTTCTCATATTGGTCAGTCTACCATCCCCACCCCCTCTTCCGTGCTCACTCTCCAAAATGTCCTGCGTGTCCCACAATTGCATAATAATTTACTATCCGTATCTCAATTATGCAAAACTAATCGAGTGTCCGTTGAATTTTTTGATTCCCATTTTATCGTGAAGGATCTTCAAACGGGGATAGCACTGTTACGGGGGGCGAACATTAATGGTGTTTACTTTGGGCCTCTATCCTATGAGCCTACAATAAATACTATACGTTTGTCACGCGTTTCTCAGTGGCACCATCGGCTGGGTCATCCATCGAATAAGGTGTTACAACTTGTGTTGCAACGCTGTAATATTCATGTTCCTGTTTCCTCACTACATCAATTTCACTGTTCATCTTGCAGTGTACATAAAAGCCACAAATTGCCATTCTCAAAAAGTACACTTGTTAGCACCAAGCCTCTACAATTAATTTATACTGATATATGGGGTACTTCTGATAAATCTGTTGATGATTTCAGTTACTATGTTATTTTTATTGATCATTTCTCAAAATATGTTTGGTTGTATCCTTTAAAACATAAGTCAGATGTTTTTACAATTTTTCTTTAGTTTAAACGGTTGGTTGAGAAATTCGTTGGGGTTCCGATTGTCTCTGTTTACTCAAACAATGGGGGCGAGTTCATTAAACTAGCTCCATTATTTAGTGCTAACGGTATATCTCACTTCACTACTCCACCCCACACTCCTGAACATAATGGGACAGCCGAGCGACGACACAGACATATTGTCGAAACATGCATGTCTCTTCTAAACTCTGCCTCCCTGCCAACCTTGTATTGGTCTTAAGCTTTTCTCACAGCCGTTTACCTCATTAATCGGCTCCCCACTCCGGTGTTAGGTAATCAGTCTCCTTTTCATGTTTTATTTAACCAATCCCCTAATTATGCAAAATTACAACCGTTTGGCTGCCTCTGTTATCCGTGGTTACGACCCTATAACACCAAGAAATTGGAGCCAAAGTCACGTCCCTGTATTTTTCTAGGCTACTTTAACACCCAATCAGCCTATAAATGCTTTGATTTTGTTTCAAATCGACTCTATGTGTCCAGGCATGTGCTGTTTGTACCTAATGTGTTTCCTTCTCGAGACCAGCAACTTGAGTTACGGGATGCAACAGGTTTCCAGAATACCTCACCTAAACAGGTCTTGTTCAAGTCGTCTTCTTCTTTTGCAATGGATGTGCCTTCACCCCTAGACACACCTGGTGCCCCTCCGGACCCACCGCCCTCTACAGTGTTGAGTACACATACTGATAACAACAACCAGATGAATTCTAGTAACAACTCACCGTCCAATTCCCCGTCTGCTCCTGCCTCGTCTGCTTCTTCTCCGTCCAGTTCGTCGCCCACTGTTTCTGAAAATGACCAACCAATAAATCAACCCCCTTCCGAACTCACTACTTCTGCGTCTCTACAGACCGACTCCACTACCGGACAGTCTGGTGTGCGTCGGTCAACCAGAAATCGTCGTCCTAATCCTAGGTACACCGATTATGTTATCAACCAAACCACAGCTCACCCCTTACCTCCTAAAAGACCCTCAGTGGAGGAAAGCCATGGATGAGAAGTTCGAAGCTCTACGTCGCAACAACACTAGGCAGCTTGTACCCCGAGGAGCCGGTGTCCCGATCGGTTGTAAGTGGGTGTAACGTGTCAAGCGCAAATCGGATGGCTCGGTGGATCGGTATAAAGCGCGACTAGGCGCTAAGGGATTCTTGCAGACTGCTGGCCGTGACTACTTTGAGACATATAGTCCAGTTATGAAACCTGTCACCATCCGTGTGGTTCTGACCATTGCGTTACGTAATCGCTAGGGTCTACGACAGTTGGATATTAATAATGCGTTCCTAAATGGAACAATATATGGGGAGGTATACATGGAGTAGCCACCAGGTTTCGTTGATCCTCTCTTCCCGAATCATGTATCCAAGTTAACTAAAGCTCTGTATGGCCTTAAACAGGCACCTCTGGCGTGGTACCAGGAGCTTTCAAAATTTTTACTGCATTGTGGGTTCTCTAAGTCGCAGGCAGATGCTTCGTTATTTATTTATTCCGCTAATGGTGTCATTGTTTATTTCTTGGTGTACGTGGATGATATCTTGTTAACAGACAACAATACTCAGTGGCTTGATAAGTTTATACGGACCCTCTCGGTACAATTCGCTCTTAATGACCTAGGTGCCTTGCATCACTTTTTGGGTGTGGAGGTTGTTCCTACTGTTGATGGAATTTTCTTGTCGCAGAGCCAATATATCACTGATATACTGACATAGTTTAAAATGGATGGTGCAAAGGATGTTTCCACACCATTGGCTGCTTCAGAAAAGTTGTTGCCCATGCAGGTTGACAGTGCTCGGGCTGATGCAACTCAGTTTCGCCGCCTCCTTGGTCTACTTTAGTATTTGGTGATCACACGACCTGATATGGCATTTGCAGTTAATCAGCTCTCTCAATTTATGCATGCACCTTCCGAGTGTCACTGGCAGGCTGCTAAACGACTTCTACGTTATCTCAAAGGAACAATATGCCATGGTTTCTCTACTACCGCGTACCTAGTGTACCTGGGTGGCAATCTTATTTCCTGGAAGTCCACACGTCAGAAGTCCGTCTCTTGTTCGTCGATTGAAACCGAATACCGAGCCTTGGCGAATGCAATTGCAGAGGTTCTCTGGGTTAAGAGTCTTTTACAATAACTTAAGTTGAGTCTGCCTAATCCTCCAGTCGTCTTTTGTGACAATTTGAGTGCCACCTACGTTTGCAAAAATCCAGTCTTCCACTCGCGCATGAAACATCTGGCATTGGACTAGTCCTTTGTTCGAGATTTGGTTGCTAATGGTACGCTGGTTGTGCAACATATTCCCTCAACTGCTTAGCTGGCGAATCTTCTTACCAAACCACTTGGTCGTCACCGTTTCCTCCACTTCTGCTCCAAGATCGGAGTCTCCGACGGATCCTCGATCTTGCGGGGGCGTGTTAAGCCTATATGTGGCTAATATTCTCCTTGGTAGTTTGTTAGCTCTATTTCCATTCCTGAAGACTAGTTTAGTTGTAACTTCTCACTATTCCTTCTCGTTTGTACACTATTTATAGTGGGTTAATTTTCAGTATTGAATACAACTTACAATTAGTTTATACTCTAATACGCTCCTCATAAGCGGCAATTAATCAGTGCTTATGTATTTTTTTCAAAATTATTTAATTTTTTTAAAATTTTTTAAGACTAATAATTATAAATTATTTAATACTTTAATAATTAATACTAAAATATTAAAAATTACAACCCTAGATGGGATTTTTGCAACACTAGCGAAATATTAAAACAAAAGAAATAGTCATAAATATTGTTGGATATAGACGAAAAATAAAACACATCATAACTTTATAAAAATATTAATAACAAAATATGAAACAAGATTAATTTGACAAAATAATTCAAATAGAAAACACATTATAAATTACAAATCTCAATATTAATTTTTTTAAAATATATATATATATAAAGCTAATTTTTTTTAAATATATATAAAGCATTCAAAGAATTTATTAAAATAGAGCCATGATGACCATGCTTGCTTCTGGCAAGACTCAACCCCTTACCCTTACCTAGGGAAAGCCACGCACCAACCAACTCAACCAATTGTTTACTTATATCTATTTTCATATACTTATATTTAAAACTGAACTATACATACATACATATATATATATATATA
>CM008345.1:10313424-10330181 GCA_002525835.2 Ipomoea batatas
GGCCAGGAGCGAGGGGCCAGCAGAGATAGTAAGGCACGTTATCTTTGGCTATTTCAGCCAGAAAACGGGACTTCTCGTGCACTTGGAAGACTCCCAACTCACCCGAATCCAAACAAACGGAGGCAACGCTGTCTATTGGGAGACCACAATCAATTCATTTCTCGATGACTATAAGCCCGTCGAGGGCATCGTGATCGCCCATTCTGGGCGATCAGTGGTAACCCTCTTCCGCTTTGGCGAAACAGCCACGAGCCACACGAAGACGAGGATGGAAGAAGCGTGGACCATCGAGGAAGTGGCGTTCAACGTCCCCGGCCTATCAGACGAGTGTTTCATTCCTCCCGCAGAGCTGAGATGCAGTTCCACCGGTGAAGCTTGCGAGCTCTCTCAAGGGGCGAGAACGAAGAACGCCTGCAAAGCTACAGTTTCTGCACTCGATAAATCGCACAGTGGCAAAATCAGCAGCGTCACATTGGATGAATATTTGAGGTGAAGATGATTATGGAAGTTTTAAGTTTCTGTATTCCAATCTGGCAATCTGTACATAGTTACTCACAGGATTATTTAGAGATTACTTCTCCAAAACTTGTTGGTTTTTCAGTTTGTAATACTTCCCAGGATGAATTCCAATTGTAAGGCTGGGGATTTTGTA
This sequence comes from Ipomoea batatas, assembly GCA_002525835.2. Taxonomy (NCBI): domain Eukaryota; kingdom Viridiplantae; phylum Streptophyta; class Magnoliopsida; order Solanales; family Convolvulaceae; genus Ipomoea; species Ipomoea batatas. The sequence goes on from CM008345.1 coordinate 10,314,077, forward strand.
TCTTCTATAATTCTGTAAAATTCTGCCCACTAGCATCCTCTGAACTGTGGTTTCTGTGAATAAAAAGTGGATTTAAATTCTTGAATGGTTCTTATATATTGGATTGATTATGGTTGGTTTTACGGTTTTACCGGGGCGCTAAAGTCTTTCCTGTGAGAATAAGTATATAGAAAAATGTTGTATTAAAAATATCATTGATTTCAAAGTATCAATGTGGTTAAAAGATGTGACTTTTTTCAAAATTTTTTTATATAATTTCAGACATTTAATACAACGACTAAATTAATGATAAAATAAACAAATGTAAGCACCAAAAAGACCGACTCAGGATGACCTCAAGGGTCAAGTACTTGACATCTACCAGTCTGTCACATGACTAAGGACGAGAGAAAGGACTTGACACCTGTAACTTGGTCGAGTACATGAAAAAGACTTGACACTTGTGACTTTGTTGAAAATAGAGACACATGAAAAAGACTTGACACTTGTCACTTGGTTGAAAATAGAGGACACCTACCATATGAGGATCATAGGACATGAGAAAGACTTGACACTAATCGCCTAGTTGAGAACAGAGGGGAGTTGACACTTGACACCTACCATTGAAAACAAGGAAAGGGAGTTGACATTTTCACCAACAATAAGACATGAAAAAGACTTGACACATGTCACTTAGTTAAGAATAGGGATGATGAATTGACGCCTCTCATATGACTAAGGACAGGCGACACCATTGACCTGGTCAAGAACATGGAATAAGGCTTGACACTTGTCACATAACCGAGAACAAGGAAGAGGACTTGACACTTACCACCTAATCGAGAACTCATTAAAATTTTTTATAAGAGATTCAAAAAAGATAATAATTTCATTTTCTCCAATAAACTATTATGACTTCTCAACCATAATCCCAATCAAGCAAACAATTTGTTTCTTTTTTGACTATTCAATTCAACCAAATTATATGGTTTTAAGCAGACATAAATTTGCAATGAGTGCCAAGGCCGTGGGTGTGTAACAATGCATGATGGGTGATTATTAGCAGAGGGTCACGCTGTCGCTATATATGCAGTGGAGTGTGGACGAGCATTATATTATATTTTTTCACTCTTTTAAAATATACATTTTTGCACCCACTCTAATGATTTCTAAACCGTTGACGCCGTTGGTTGTGTACTTAGAAAAATTTGGGCATGAAAGTGAACCATAAAGAGAGAGATGATTAATCATTGTACCGCCCAGGTTTCTGTGCTGTCTTTACACACCAATATATTATGGACGCATGCACCAACGCCAGGAAAATGTTAACCCTAATACACAACTCATACACTCCGCTTAGCTTTTTAATGATTGGATAAGTAGAAAAGAGAGAATTGGCATATATAGACTAGTGATAGATTTAATTAGCCCGGGGTACGAATTTATAAACCCGTTAAATGAATAATAATGTGAATGAGTAGAAAATAATAGTCAATGACCTCATAGGTAGTCTAGTGGCGCCCAGTTACACCCCATATGGAAGGAGGTGGGTTCGAGCCTCAAAGATAGATCATGTCTAATGTCTTAACGAGACAATAAGGAAGCTTTTTATACATGCTAAATCATATAACCGCCCCCTAACACGGTGGAGCAGTTATAACCCCGCTTTGACTGCGCATGGCCCTAAGACTGGGTCCGCAGTTTGACCGGCCGAGGCCATATGGTTGAGCCCCCATGGCCGAGGCCCTATAGCCAGGGCCTCGTAGCCGAGCCTACATTACTGAGCTCTCATAGCGGAGACTCGTAGCCGAGTCCTCATGACTGAGCTCCCAAGGCCAAGGCCCTTTGGCCGAGCCCCCATAGCCAGGGACTCGTAGCCGAGCCCTCATGGCCATATGGCCGAGGCCTTGCCCTAGGGCGATCCGGGTCAAACACGAAGCTCAACTTAGGGGTCCCGGGTCCGCCCGAGTCCTTCTTGCTCCGTCTTCCAAGATCAGTTTGCCCCATTCTAATATATTCATCATTGTACCGATTTTGAAAAAATAAGAGTCATATCTAATGGTTCAATTTGAATCCTTTATATATATAAACCTTTTTTTTAGAAACTTGGCCCCCTGCTCTTGTGTCGTTACCTTAGCCATACATGGTCAGGATCGGACTAGCCTTGGATATAGTATTACTATATTTAATTATTTATACAGCAATAAAGATGAAATTAGCGTTAAAAAATGAAATTATAAATTTTATATCTCACTTGCAACTTAAAATAATAAAACTTCTTCTTAGGAGTAGCTCAGTTGGTTCGACCGATCACTTTAAAGTGTTGCTTTAATGGTAGTGTAGGGATTAGAATTCACTGAGAACTTAGCTAGGGATCATTGGTGACCTTGACCAATCAGAGGTGATGAAGGTCCCTTGTACACAGAGTACACAAGCAAGGGTGTGGCAACCTAAGAATTGACGGAGCAACTCACAGTTTATCTCCTCCAAGCTCCAGCCGTATAAAATAATAATAATAATAATAACAATAATAATAATAATAAGGGTTTTGGGCTTAAAAGGAATCAAAGACTATTAAGGCCACAGCAAATCCACCTTATATGGGCCTAAAGTTTGATTCGGGCTTAGTATTCAAGTTTCTTAGGTTAAAGGCCCTTGGGATAAAAGGCAAATAAATGAATCCAAAATCTAGTTTCTGGCAACCTTAATCAGCACTTTTTTTTCACACCCCCATGCAGCCATTCAAAAGTTTTGAATCTGCACCAAAACACAATTAAACACTCATAACCCATGATCTTAACGAAGCACACCTCTTACAAGATAATCTGCAACTCTATTATATATATTCTCGATAAACATGGATGACTCAAATAACTCGGGCCGAATTTTAAGGCGTGCAAGATGTGTAACAGCATAGAGTCCCAAAATTTTGAAGGGCCTAGTCTAGCCTTTGGCCTAATAATTAGTATATGCATTTGTGCTTGGCTCAAAATTAAATTTTTTACATTTTTTCTCTTTGCAATTGAGAAACCCTAAGTTTTTACCATCGAACTGAGTGATTAATCCCCTTGGTGTCCTGGAGATTTGGTTAACAAGAATTAAATCATATTTGAGTCTAATCACTCATGCTAAGATATTTTTCCATTAATTAACAAGAATTAAATCATATTCCACTCATTCAGTCACAATGTTACCTTCCGGGGCAATCAAATAAAATCTTTAATCATATTGTCGGGTCATAACTTGGAAGAGTTCTGAGTTTCTGAGTTCTCCAAGAAAAGCACAACCACCTTAGCTTAGTCGTTTATTGACTAATGGAAGTTTCGAAACCTGAGATGCAGACTTAGATTTGATCAGTAGATTTCAGATTAATCTCCTTAATTAATATACAGTTCAGTCTTAAACTAATCTGCCTATTTTCCACGCCCACACAATTATCAATGAACAGAGATTAACTAAATGCTTTCCGACGAATCACATGTCGGCCTTCTGACCTCTGAACAGAATGATTGGTTGGGCAGCTCAACATTTTTTTATACGATGATCTTGTGTTAATTAAGGTTAATTGTCTGTTTTTTTTCCACTTCTGATCAATTTAGTATAGCCGCATTTTCTCGAGACCTTCCCCATTTGTACTTATATTCTATTTATAATGTGTGTCTATATATATATATATATATATATATATATATATATATATATATATTCTCATTTATATTTGGCTGTTTTTACTCATAAAAATAGATTTGTGTAATTTACATTATATTGACTATATATAGTCATATACAAAACCATGTAATTGAGTAACACCGACTTATAACTTTTAGGTTAGAATTTTGTATATGTTTGATATCTAATCTGATGCCTACATCGGACAAGTTGGGTAATCATCAGTAGGAGTTAAGATGGCTAGTGACAAAAGTTTATCTAAATTATAAGTAAAATTAGATTCGAAGATGATAGTTAAAGCAATTCAGAATGAGGCACTGAGAAGGACGACTACACATTGGTTTTGGATTGCATTGCGTTACTTTGGCAAGGTTGACCGATTTTTGGCGTCTCACTTACCGGTAAGGAAACATATGTGCAGATTATTTGACTAACCTTTTTTTTTTTTTTGAGAACGATTATTTGACTAACCTAAGTCAAGTTAAGGGAGCAATCAGGGCAAAATCATTTTTAAGTTCCCTCCAAAAAGTATTAGACATATGTTTAATGATATAGATAAGATGAAATATGAATCTCATAGAATTAGGGTTTAATATCGTTAAATTAAATTTGTGATATTGTTGTATTACATGTTAATTTTACATTTTCAAAAAAAAAAAAAAAAACATGTATGGCAAACAGAATGAACATAGAAAATTGGAAATGCGGAAGCATTGAGAAAAGGAAAGGGGACCAAAACTTCACTTCGGATATGAAGGAGAACATTCTTAAAAAGAAGTTCTAAGTGGTCCCTTCTTAAGCCTCATTGCAACAATTTTGTAACATAATAAATCTATATAGAAGATGTTATGGCTTTTTAAAGATTGAACTTTCTACTGATATGTTCACATTTGCAAGAAATCCTATCTTTCTAGGTTATTATACACATTTCAAGTGTGGTACCATGTTACGACATAGAAAATATATATAATGGTCCTAATTCTATACCCCGTGAAGCATGTATAGTAGGTTGGGGTAACAATCTTGTAGCCCATTAGAATATCATAACTTTTATTTGTGTGTATATGTTATGAATGTCTCATATGTACTGAGTATAGCGAAGCGGAGTGACAACACTTGTCTTCAGGGTTCGCTGACATCAGTCAGACAACGAACCACTATATATGTAATATATATATATATATAGTTACTTGAAGTGCATATATAGTTGTATTGTATATTTAACGAATTGAAATTATATCACATATTTTTTATAAAGAAAAGATAATATAATTTGATCAAATATAAACTATACGGACAAAGAATTTTCATATATACATGGGCTATCTTTCATCTTATCATTTTTCTTCGTACGTGCATGTGATATTTCTATGATTAGAAACAAAAGATTTCAAGAATCCTGATTGTTGGCATCATGACAAAACACAAAAAACCACAAGTTCTGGAGAATTATGTCCTCATTGGAATCTAAGGTTTAGATGCTGAGGCAGGCATAGAAAACAAGCTAAGTAAAACCAGAAACATTTATAAATCCAAACAGGATTCACATATATAAGATGATACATCAGACAACATGTCTGTAAAACAATGATGAAGTTTACTTCGATTTTTCTAATATAATTTATCTCTCCTGTAGTCTTGCGTAGTTGTGATCGAGCTATTATGTCTAACAAAAACTGAAGTACAATAATTTGAAGCACACTGTACAGTACAGAAACAGAAGAGAACAGGAGAAGAACGAAAATGACTCACCATTTTGGATATAATATTAACGACAGCTCTCTTTTATGGTAAAAGTAGATGCTACCTTGAAGCCTGCACCATGTCTTTTCCACATAAAGACAAAATACCTTTTGCAAGAGAGAATGAATTCATGAACTCATCAACCTACATACAAAGGTGTACATTTATTTTTAGCCTTCATATTTCCTTTTTTCTTTTTAAATAATCTACAATCAAAGTAATTATAGTTTCGAGACTAACACCAAACTGTAAACTTCTATGCACAAGAAGTACAACCTAAATCTACAATGTTCATGGCAGTAATCAAACTACTTCACCGGCCTTGTTGCTGGAAGTAATGAATAACTTGTGTATTGATGCTGGCTGCTTTTTTTTTTTTGGGTGGTTTAGTTAGGGCTTCCATTTATATCACTCATCGCGCCACGCTGATCACTAACAAGAGGTCGCTGGCGGAGGTACGTTTAGTTTTTATCATTCGACTATAAGTTCATCAATCCAGGCCAGAAACCTTTTAAAAAGTTTAATTACGAAAACAATCTTGAAATGTAATGAGATTAATTCGACGACAACAATAATATATACTATATGGATAAGAAGTAAGAAGATTAAAATACTCCTCAAGTAGCTCAGTCATTAGACCAAGTGTCCAAGTGTAGTGACAACTTGTTCCTGTAACAATCGTAGATGAAATTAAGCTGCCTACTAAAGTTGGAAAGTTCCCTTTTTAGTGCGCATTTGTTAACTAAAAATAATAATATTTTCATTCTCATGCGCCGGTGCCTGTTTCCACTCACAAAAGCTCATCAACTTACACAGTAAAACCCTAACAAATTAAACCACAAAAACACAACCCAGAGATCATACATACCCTAGAACACAGCAAGATCAGACAACCTTAATTAACCTCGTATCATCATCATATCAATGAATTCTCCTAAGAAAATGGAGAAAACCCCAGGCTGTTGTTTCTTCTGCATCATGAAGGAACAAGACCCCACAATCAGAAAACCAAAACTCAGAGCCTTCTTCAAAGCCCTGGATCATTTGGTCCAAGATCAAGAACTTGTGGTGGTGCTAAGTGGGATATGGAGCATTGCCATGACAAACCCTAACGACGGCGAGCTCCCGGCGGCCGGCGTTTTGAAATGCATGGCGGAGCTGATCAAGAAAGCCCTGGAAAACGCAGATTGGCTAATGAGAGACCAGAACATTTACGTCCCATACTATGCAGCCCACATCATAGGCTCTTACACCATGAACAACGCCGAATCCGCCGCGAGAGCGGCGGATTCCGGCGTTGTCCCGCCGCTGGTGGCGCTTCTGAGGGGGAAGATGACATGGGTGGAGCAAAGGGTGGCCGTTAGAGCGCTCGGGCACCTAGCAAGCTACGAGAAAACCTTCGAATCCGTGGCGATTTTCGAGCAAGAAATTGTCAAATTAGCCATGGATTTAGCCTCCACATGCTTAGAAACCGTGTATAACGAATTTGTGAGCATTAAAGATAGAGTGAGATTTAAATACCATAGAGATTTGGTGACAAGAGGGGTTGGGGGATTAGAAATGGAGAACAGAAAAGCTGAGGAATGGGCCTCTCAGCTTCAATGCTGGAGCCTTCATCTCCTCAACTGTTTTGCAGTGAAAGAAAGGAGTTTAGATCTCATCTGCACCCCAAAATTCTTGAGGGATTTGAGTGGAATGTGGGGAGGGTTAGTAAACCACTCTTCTCCTGGGGGTATAGGGCTAATCAGAGTGCTTTGCTACAACAAATTTGGGAGAAAATGCATATCAGAATCCCCAGAAACACTCAAAACTCTCTGCAATCTCTCAAGATCCTCAGATGATTGGCAATACATGGGAATTGATTGTCTCCTCCTCCTCCTATCTGATGTGGATACTAGGTACAAAGTACTAGAAACCTCAGCTTTGTGTCTTGTGGATTTGGTTGAGCTTAGAACCCTAAGGGGGAGATTAAACCTCGGCGAAACAATCACAAGACTACTCCTGAGAGATTTCAAGAAAATCAGATCAAGAAAAGTGAAAATCCTCAAGAATTCAGAAGCTGAGAGGGCTTTGGAGGAACTGTGGGGTTTAAAGGTGGAGAGGAGGAAAAGAGAGCAATCTATGAGTGAAGAAAAGCTTGATGAGAAAAGGGTAATGGCTACTCTAATGAAGCAACAAGGGCACCATAGTTTCAATTTGGGGAAATTCTCAGAAGCCCTAATCACATACACAGAAGCCTTGGAGTTTTGCCCATTGAAACACAGAAAAGAAAGGGCTGTGCTTTACAGCAATAGAGCACAGTGCAGGTTGATTGTAGGGGAGATTGATGGAGCCATTAGCGACACAACTCGGGCGCTTTGCCTCTCGAATCCTCCAAACTCTCATGCCAAGAGCCTGTGGAGAAGATCACAGGCTTATGACATGAAAGGATTAGCTAAGCAGAGCTTGATGGATTGTATAATGTTCATCAGCACTTGTTTCAGGTCTGAATCTGCAGCTAATTCCAAGAAGGGTGTGAAGGTCATCCCTTATTATGCTGTCAGGATGATCACCAAGCAGATGGACTCCACGTGGCTCTTCTCCAACTGCAATGGAACACAAAAACACAACAGCATTGGTGATAATGTTGATGACAACAACAAAAGCAAATGCAAAACCAGAAATTGCAGGCAGAAAGCTAGGTAGGCAGGTTTTTCAAGGCCTGTTGAATGATTGATCATTCATATATGATATGTAATACATGTTATATATATGATAATATGAGATTTGGGGCAACCCAGCCAAATTAGTCGACCTGTTGACTTGGTAACCATAGGATTACAAGTCAACTTAGAACAGCCTATTGGCCTTCTTGATTTGAATTAACAGAGTTTATCCAATATACACCCTCAGATAGTGACGATAGGTTTTGGGGGCAACCCCAGCCAAATTGGTCGAATTGTTGACTTGGTAACCATAAGGTTACAAGTCAACTCGGAACGGCCTACTGACCTTCTTGGTTTGAACTGACAGGGTTTACTCAATGCACACCCTCATCAGGTAGTGGTTGTAGGTTTTGGGGGACATTGCTAGCTAAGTTGATCGGGCTATTGAATTGGTAACCATATAATTACAAATTTGACTCTAAGTGAGAACAGCCTATTGACCTTCTTGGTTTGAGCTGGCGGGTATCCCATGTCAGTGCACACCCTCGGATAGTGACTGCGAGTTTCTCTAATTTGTTCTTTTCTAATAACCCATCTGTGTGGTTTGATGTTTCTGCAGGATTGCCTACTATCTTGAAGAAAGCTGTGATGGCTGAAACAATGTGAGTCCAGATATGCAGGTAGCACTAAGCATAAAATGTTGATATAGTGGCATTGCCACAGAATATTTGTACCATTTTTATATGCAGTCAACATGGTGATTTAATTTGCCTGAATCCTTTGTACTATATATTAATTTGTTTCTTTTTTGTCTGGTAACATATGATGGTACAAATTAAACTGCGATCATCAGATCACCCATTATTCTGCAGATCTAGCTTGGATGTGGGGTTTGTGGTAAGGACCACAAGTCCATATTCATTAAACAATTACCAGAAATTGGAATTTTAGTTGCAATTAAACAATTAGCAGAAAGTCATCACTGGTTTCATTATATTTTACTTATACTGTCTTCTTTTACTTTTTTTTTTTTTTGCTTTTTAGGGTTTCATATTTGTTAGGTTTAGTAGTCGCTCTCTCAGTCTCTAAGTTAAGGTGTCCAAAAGGAGTGACCAAGTAAGTGAAATATGATTCTCATACTTGGATATTACAAGTTCGATTCTTGTCAATTCTTTAGTATCTAGTGCTCAAAGTGAGATCGAGAATGTGTAAGACTATATATAGAAATAACTATGTTCTAAGACATAATAATATATAAGTACTGCATAGGAATGGTAGGATTACAATTGTTAGACAACGAATTCAAATTCGAAGACATACATACAATCCTATTTTAAGGAAAAATGTTCAAATAAACCATTGAACTTTATACAAAATAAATAATAATAATAATAATAATAATAATAATAATAATAATAATAATAATAATAATAATAATAAGTTCTTGAACTTTAAAAAGTTGCATTGTAATTAAACACACCAATTTGTCATTTTCTTTTGCATTGGGGGTCCAAGAGCCGGTTATTCACTGGTAACTAGGGTTTTCAAAACGAAAATATAATTGGGTAAATCTAATTTTAAAAAAAAAATACAACTAATTCCTTAAGCAAGCTAAATTTGTGCAATTAGACCAAAAGTAACTTACTAACATGTACTCCTTGTCCATTGTTGATGATTTGGTGGTTAGTGTTAAAAAAATATTGTTTTTTAACAATTTTAAATTATAAAAAACTAATCATTAATTTTTATATCTGACCCGAAACTAAATAGGCTTTCAATTCATCTCTCGCCCGTAGACAAAGACCTTTTCTTTGTCTCCGCTTGGAGATGAACTTTTTTGCCTTCGGCATATATAGAGACAAAGAGGTTGCCTTTCGCACTCCCGAGAAAAAGTAGCTTCTCATCTCTGACTTGGAGATTAAAGAGGTGGTTTTTTAAAATTTTATTTTCTTTAAAATTATTAAAAGTAAGTATTTTGATTTTTAAAAATTAACCACCACATTAGCTAGATCTGGAGCACAAGTCACTCTTGGTCTAATTGCATAAATTTTGACATGTTTGTAGAGTTAATTATTATATTTTAAAACTTAAATGATTCGATTACATTTTCATGTGTAGTTATATGATTAATTTGAACCTTATTCGTTTTATTTACTTTAGAGATGTATATTCCCTAAAAATTTCTTAGTGATCTTTTGGAAAAGTATGACAATTGAACTCGATTATTAGCAACAATAAGTAAGAGGTGTCGTATTATAATTGTATATATTGCCATCAACACAACTAGTATGTCACTTGTATGATGCATATATATATGAACTAAAGATAATAAGTATTGATGTTATATTACGATACTTAAAACTATTAGTTTTAGGGAAAAGAGTCAAATAAGCTCCTGAACAATAGCTGAAAAGTCAATTAGATCTCTAAACATACATTTAAAAAGTACAATTAAACTCTTTAACATGTTAAATTAGGACAAAGAAGCCTAAAAACCGGTAAATGACATGGCAGGTCATTTACTCAGGCAAAAATCCGGCGATCGGCGACGGCAAACCGGTCGCTGGACTCCGGCAAAAGGCGACCAAATGGTCACCTTCCGGCTTCCGCCATGGAAGGCGACAAAGGTCCCCATCCTCTGGTGGAAGCCGACCAGATCTTACACGTCTCAATCAATTTTCTAAAAATAGTCTCAAGTTTGAAATTTAGATTAATTAGAAGTATAGTACCCAAAAAAAATAAAATTGTATTTCATAGTTGATGAACTTGAAGGGTACAAGAAAGTAGGGTTAATTGGAGTCTAAAACAATTGACAGTCTCAATCAAAAGCTGCAACTCATCCTTCAGTTTCTTTTTCTTTAAAATCAAGTCATCTGTAACATAATTGTCTTCGCACATCAGTCAGGAAATCAAGAACTGGAAAAGGTAGAGTTCTGAGTTCAGTTCATTTTGCATATGCTGATATGCAAAGGCAATGCAGTGTTTATAACTTGGCTGAAAGTTTTCCAGCAGATCGCTGCTGCTACTGTAGTTTGAAGCCTCGTTTTATGATAACACGACGAGGGAGCTTGGTTGCAGCAAACTGTTATTGTCACACGTTTCAAAAACTCGGTCTCAATATACCTGCCTTAGCTCCACCTTCTTTGATCCTCTTCCTCGTCTACTGGAGTATACCACGAAGGCCTTCTCTTCGAGTTGCTCAATCTGTAATTCAAGAGCACTTCTTCGTTACAGATTGGTCTAGTAGCCACGAGAACGAGAGACTTCAGGATGGGGACATCTGCTCCGCTGCTATTTGATTTCCAAGATTTGAACCAAAAGCTGCCTAGTTTCCTCATGTTAACCTCTCCATTTCCAAATGAAATATTCGGAATGTAAGGTCTCAAGTCCTTCTCGGTTAGTGGGAAGTCGTAGGAGCAGACCATGACATTCGGGGCCATGTCCTTGGCTGGATGATTGGCAAAATGTGCAAAAGCTAGCGGGTTTCTCCTCTCCAACACTTCACCTTTACGTCCTATACTCGTACCGTCCAATGGTTTACTAAGCATCCTCCAAACTCGGTCAGAACCGTTTTCAGCACCTTGTTTAATTGATGTACCGTGTGGGGCACACGATCCATCCCATATTTCACGAGATTCTCCGCCAGCACCCCAGGGCTTTGCATTGATCACGGACCCATCATACCTTGTGATCAAGTATGAATTCTGTGCATCAACTCTTGGATATCCGGGGATGTAACGGTAGTATGCTGGAGAATAGACTACACCAGGATAGAATGCTATAACAGCACCCAGCTCAGCTTCACCGTTTAAAAATAAACCTTTGCCAGCATCTTCATGTGGAATTTGAGATGGTTTTACCTCAAGAGTATAGCCAATGAGCTCCTTCAACCTCTGAGAAACCTCTGCTCGGTTTAAAGCCTTGGTTTCAGGAACAGCTGTACTGCAAATTTGTGCGTGATTAGATTCCAAGGAGCTAGCTACTCATAGCAAACAAAGTTCTCTGAGTGAACATGCATAAAGGTACTGAATGAAAAATACAAGCAAGAGGTGAAATAAATAGTTCATCCAGAAATAAGCATGAAAGTGTTCATGTTAGTGTCCAATTTTTTGTCATTAATAACTGAGAGCCAGTGATACCAGAAATCCCCAGAAGAAAAAGCACACTAACTTTAAAGGTGCACAGCACAACACAGTTTTTCATTTTTGTGGGGATACATTCCTTATTTGGCTCCCTATCTTTTATTCTCTTCAACACTTCAAACCCTAAACTATAAGAGTGGCTATGTGTGGTCACTCAACCATCCATAGTTAGCCACTCCATTATTAATGCTGTTAAATTTGGATGGAATCCATGGAGGGCTAAGTGTAGGCTAACTTTGTATAGTTCAATGACTAGTCATGGCTAACTTCATCATCCATTGTTAGTCCCTCAATTATGCATATAGACAAAAGTAGCGCCTCCAACAAGTTGTCGTTCTTAGTATTAAAGGTTGAATGAGTCAAGGATGTTAAGTAGAGACCAATATAGGAACATATCCTTCCTATGGTGTTAAGTAGATAGCAAGGTGGGTTGTGGAAGATTTCAATATAGATCATGTTTTTTTGAAAACAATATATATAGATCATGTTAAGAGTCCACATTGATAAAATATGAGAGAACATATGGGTTTATAAGGTCATGGGTTAGACTAGCTAATTGATTGGATTCAATCTTTTAGTGTGGTTTGGCTCATGTCCATTATAGCCCAATTGAGTGACCCTAGCCCAACTTAGATTTCGTAAGCCCGCTTGTTCGGTCCACGTGGCATCCAGAGCTTTCGTTTCAGGGGAGGGGTCAATCTTAGATTATAAGATATCACATAAAAGGTTGGTCCTAGTGCATAAGGCCAGCACAACCGTCATGCCAGGTAAGGAGAAGTAAAGTTGCATGCAAGTTAAAATAAATATTAATTCTCAAATGAAATACACAAAATGAAGAATTATTGAACTTGAGAGAAAATACACAAAATGATGAATTATTGAACTTGAGAGAATAATATGATAAAATGGCACTTACCAGGGCAATTATTCAAAGGAGAGCTTCCACCAACAGCGAAACTAAGACCACTACGACGAGGAGGATTACTCCTTTCTGAGGGTGATTGAGGCTCAACAGGGCTCTTTGAAACAGGGACTAAAATTTCATCCATACATGTGCAGAAGGTTTCAATTTGACAGTGAACATTTTCCTGAACCTGCTTCTGTTGATCGTCAAGGGAGGCCTTGCTAGCCATATCAATTATCTCTTCTGCATCTTTTTCATCAGCACCCTTTCCCAGACGATTGTGGCTGAAAATATTGGATTATCATGAGAAGTTGAAACTGTAAAATGTGGAAGCAATGACTGACTCGTCCTTCACTTGAAACATATCAGCATACTTTAATTTAGAACGATATAAACAAAAATTAGCTATAACAGACACAAAGGAGAGCCTGAGAAACTAAAAGAGGCAGTGGGCATGTCAAAGCTTGACATCTCTTAACAAACAAAAGTATATCAACGACAAATTGTATTTGCATGCGAAAGGACTAGCCTTCTCAAAGCTGCCAATGCTTACACATTATGAAAAGAAGGAACTACTTTTTTTTTCTTTTTGTAATTAAGAAAAGGAAAGTAGTAACTTATTAGCCATAAGCCATGTGTCTGCCATCTTCCATAAACAAAAACAAAATTACATATAAAACCGAAATACTAGTTACTACTACAATAAAATAACATATCAAAACCTCTACCATCTAGGAATAAAAAACAATGGACATATCAATGATACTTGCACAAAAGTTCTTATGTCTAATTCTCATCCTTTTCTCTTTTATGGTTGTGAAACCATTTCAATCTTATTAAAAGCTCAACATGCAAATATATACCCAAACGCTACTGAAGATGAATCTGATTACACCTTCATGAAAACAGAAGCAATTGCATCAAGGATCATATCCGAGTAGTACTAATTAGAAGTTAATCAAATTATAAAAGCTTTTATAAGATGAGCAAAAGTGGTTGGCCAAATCTCCAAAACTTGCAAATTTCACTCAATACAAGTACACAGCATGACTAAATAGCTTTAAAAGCTGTAAGTAAAATAAAATGATAGTCCATAGACCTGCCATATCCTGCTAAGATAAGTTCCACCATTTCACAAAGTTAGGAAAACATGGAGATAATCTGCTACTCACCTAGTATAAAGGAAAAGGCGATTTATATCTGTCTCAAACTGAAAATGCCTTGGATCTCTTGCAAACGTGGGGCTTTTTGCAAGAACCTTCACAGCCTAAAATTAGAGCAAAATTAAAAGATGAGATTTTTAGTTCAAATTGATGGTTTGAAAGGCCCCTTTTTTATTCATATTGTGTGATCAAAACAAAAACATGCCAATATCGGATAAAATCTTAAAAACTAATATCGAGTTTTAAGCATATGAAATCTATGAAATTTCAGATGGAGGACGGGAGAAAGATGACCTGTTGAAATTTGTTAAACAGAAAGGCCATGGAGAAGCCGCTGGTCTACTTGGTAAAACACCCCACTCGCTCCCCTGAGCTGAATTCTGCGGCAGCTGTAACTGTGGAGCGATAGATCGACGGTAAAAGAAAATCCGGAGGAGCAGTTTATAATTTTTGAAATGTTAGGGCAATCGCGGCTATATATGAATTTGGGGAGGACAAATATTTACGATGGTGAATACATTTTGCTTTGAATTTAACAAAAATGCCATTTGGAGGAATATTGAGGCTATTCACCAAGCTATGAATAATTGAAGACCATCATAAATGACCCAAAACATTGTCAAGGTTTGATAAGTTACATAAAATATTGAGCTTGAAATCATTGTCGATTTATGTTAGGCTCATAAAAGCTGATGACCCCTTCCGAGTATTAGTTTAATAGATGAAAAGTTTCACTTATGGCATGTTTAGTTGGATGGAAAACCAATTCCATGGAAAAAGTTATCCAAAAAATTGAGGAAAATAGGTTATTCTCTTGTTTGGTTGGATGGAAAATGGTTTTCATGGAATTCCACTTCTTAAAAGTTAAGAAAAGAGTTTTCAAAAAAAAAAAAAGTTAAGAAAAGAAATTCTTTGGTTGGACTAGGTATTTTGTTTTCCAAAGAGGGTGGGAAGAAAATATTAAGGCTTGGACTATTTTACCCTCAACAAAAGTTATTAATTACATATGTATATATATTATCACTATTATTACTAAGGGCATTTTGGTCTTTATATTCATAATTCCTTACCATTCCAAATTCAACCAAACAATGAAATTCATATTCCCAGTAATTTCTTTTCCACCAACCAAACAATGGAATATGTTTTTCTGGTAATTTGTTTTCCATGAAATTTGAATTCCATTTCCTTCAAATCTTTTCCAGCGAACCAAACGGACTGTTAAAATTTATTTTCAGTGACAATATTGTTAGGTTCTTTTGTGCTTTAGTGTACAATTCAACATTGAGTCTCAAAATTAGATTAACTTTATTTACTTCCTATAGGTTCGGAGGCAAGTTTATGAAGTTCAAGATATAATGCAACAAAAGTAGGAAAACATAGGTTATCAAAAAATAATAAAAGTATTAACACGGATAACTCAATTAGTTCACGAGTGATAAATTGTGAACAAAGACACATTATCAAGCTCTAGCAGTCACAATATGAAAATTTCACCTAATGTGGTGGACACCAGACATTAGTCTTCTTCTCACCTAATAAGTCACTTAATAAGTCACTGAGACTGAGTCACCATGATTTACTTTTTCACTATCTTATCGGACCAAGGTGTGGATCTCTTTTGTGGGCAAAAAAGAATAAAAGCTAATGACTACACAAAAACCAGTGGCAAAAGCCTAAGGGTGCGTTTACTAACTGGAAATTTTCTCTAATTTTCTGGAAATTTTGAAAACTAGAGAACAGAAAACAGAAAACATGTTTACTAGCACAGTTTTCTATTTTGAAAACAGGAAATAATTTTTCAGTTTTCTAGAAAACTGAAACACTATAAAAAACTGTTTTCTAAATAGAAAACAGCAT
>CM008345.1:10353283-10367091 GCA_002525835.2 Ipomoea batatas
TGAGAAAGAGAGTGATTATTTATTTTGTACTGTAAAGATTGATTTTTTCTTACTTTTCTTTATAGTTTATTTACATTGTACCCTAATTTGATCTCTTAGAAAGACAATATCCCACACACAATTATGGAACATGATATTTGCACCAGATCTTAGCTTGTGCATGTGTCATAATCTTTCATGTTGGTTAGTGAACTGCCCATCCTACTACAAGTCAAATAAATCATGTTAGGCACTATAAGTGTGGAGATGGATCCGTTATGCTCAAGAGTCAACGATAGGGACTGACTGGGAGGTTGTTAGGGTGACTCGCGATTTATCTCTTCTAGTGACTCCTACACAGAGGTTCTTGAGACTTAGAATTAATATGGCTTAAGCTGGGAATGTATTAATTATAAGATTTAGTGCAAAATATTTGGTGCATGCAGCATTGTCCTAGATTTATGGAAATGAAATTAAATTGTCCTACAGGTTTTCAGTAGCTAAGCAGAGATTAAATCTATGGCATTAGGGTTTGTTTTGTGATAGCATATGGGCTAAGTATGCATTGTTATGAGGCACTAAGTTGTGTTGTAGGCTTGTAGCAAGTAGCTTCCCTTGCATTGGGGTGAAAGTTCATGGAATATCTGCATGCACTGATGTTTTAATGAGTTCATCGTTTCTTCTGTTAGAATCGAGAATTATTGGGTTAGTGCTAGAAGTGAGGCATTTTATTCCGTGTTTTATTATTACATGGCAATATAGAAGTCTAAGCTTTTTCTAGAGATTTGTAGAGATTTCAAGTAAATATAACATCAAATGTAGTCGTTCGTAAGATCTTTGTGTCATCTCCCGTCTCTGTTTGTCCTTTGTCGTGGATAAAAGATTAGTAGGCAGGAGATGGGAAGATCTTGCCTTAGCACTGGCCTTGATTGTCGAATCATTCCACATCCTTTTGGTCGGGATTAGATAGTAGTCTGAGAAGGCTTGCTTATTCTGGGTAAGGATACGTTTCCAACAACATTGCAGAATTTCATTTGTAATGTGGCGAAGAACATTCAAAATTCACTTGTGTGGTTCCTCGTTATGAGTACATACATTCACCAAAACGTTTAGATTATTGTAGTCCCTAGTCAGTACTTCAAAATCCACTTTCGTTGCTTGAGCAGATTCACTTGTCTGCCTATTTCCCGATATTACTACTACTGACCTTAAACATATATCAGATTCTGCAGCTTTGACATGGCCGGGGAATGATATGACACCAACAGCGATTAACAACCGGAAGCTGATGAAGGTACAAAACTACAAATCGATTTGTATACACGTACAGGAAGATCATATCATATCCCCTCCCTCTCTTTGTTCCCCGCATTTTATTTTGCCGTTTCTGCTTCCACTCTGCAGGATGCTAGCAATGCCCAAAGCGCTTATAATGGCGATGGAGGCAAAGCATATACAGATGATTATGGTCCAATCGATCCAGTGCCAAATTCGAAAGCTTCAGTGAGACCGGGACCCATACAGCATGGTACTCCTCTCATGCCTTATATTCCTATCCCATCGCCCCCTCCAAGTTCCTCAGCATTTTTCGGGATTCCTTAGACGAACTCCCGATCTCTGCTTCTGTGTAATCTATGGTGAAAGGTGTGATAACTATTAACTACTACTCCATGTTAACTACTTATGGCTTATCAGACCATGCTTTGTATGATATTGCTATGTTTTTCTTGTAAATTCTGGGTGGTGCTATGTGTGTATTGTTAAGGATTGCAGGGTTTGCAATTCTTGATTCTTAGTCCATGGCCTCTAAATTATGTACTTGTATGTTTGAAGTTTGAACTTAATGGAGTGAATGCTTTATGTTGTTGCACAATATTTGTTACATATATTTGAATATGCAATGGTTTATGGGGCAAATTATACCGTGAATCATGGTCAAAGTTGGTTGGACAATTGACTCGGTAATTAAAAGGCTGGTCCCGAATTCGCTTTTCTATGGGAGCTGTTTATTAGACTTCTTGGTTTGAACCGGACAAATATGAACAATTTAGGTTAGTTTATCTCCTTAGTCTTTTTACAGAATAAGTTTTATTCATAGCACATTTTTGGGTAGCGACTACATAAAAAAAACTTGTAAACAAAATTAGACAATAATTCAATTGATGTGTGGAGTGATTGAACTTGACCTAGAAAAATATAAATTTCTTCCCCTCCAAGAAAAATGATTAGCAAACATGCTTCACAATGACGCTTCATCTTTGGTACGCTCTAAACTTTTGCTTCTAATTATTTCAATCCTATCCTATCCTCCACACATGCAAATGCTCAAACTTATAACTCATACCCCACACCCCCACAAGTCATTCACACTTGCAAAACTATTTTTCTTTTTTGTCAAACCACGTGGTGTACATGCCCAGACTAATTCTCGTTCGCACAAAACGGCCTAATTAAAAAATAAAGTGCACGATCATTCACGCCAACCAAGCTGGTTACTACTTACTTGCAAATCTAATTTAATACGGAGTACAAGGCTGAATCACATCTCCAAAGGTGGTTTTGTGGTTCTCACTAAGACTTTTGTTGAGGAAGTAAAATATTCAATCAAATATTCATATAATCTACGTACATTAAAGTCATGTAATCTACGTTAGTTTTTCATTGTTGGTCCACTCCACCATCCTCATCTTTTTCACAACATTAATTATCAAGTTGACTATGCTTCATATTACACATAATTTTCATAATTTTTACACCGTCTGTTATGAACGCTTATGAGTACCAAATACAGACTAACATTCTTTTCGGTCGCTAGTAAAACCATTATAAAGGACGGAAGGTCACTACAAGAGCACAAACTAACCAATCAAATTTCAAAATCTCATTATATATATCTATATTAAAACATCATCTCATTAAGTTATAATAATTAATTTTAAAATTTAAAATCTTCTTCTCTCTGTACATTTAATATTTTCAAGTCATAATTATTTTTAAATTTGAATTTTCTCTCTCTCTCTACATTTAATATTCATTTCAATTAAATTATCTTTTTTTTTCAAATATTTAATTTGATTGGTTAGCTAGAACACTAAATATACAATTTTTTTTGAAAATAGACTAAAGACGATACAATTATGTCTTCAAAATAAATTTACTCAATTTTCATGAACCTTTGTACACAGTAGTGTACAGATTATTGTTAAATTTTGAAATAAAATTGACTTAATTTATCTCCTCATGAACCTTGACGGTAAATTTATAGAATCCAAAATATAATCAAGCAAAAAAAAAAAAAAAAAAAGACTGGATTATCAAAATTTTAACTGAAATAACGAATCTATTTTTGTACTTGAAAATGTGTTTATCCCCACTGGCGCGTTAACTTAAAAATCCGTGTTGTATGTTAACTGCTACCGCCAACCCAGGGTACGACCTTTCCGCGCGATCGTACAAGTTTGCGAAGCGTTAACAGTTACACTCCGACATCTCGTCTTCCGGCTCCTTTTCACCGTATAATTTCGCCGGTGGTAACGGTCATGCTCTGATCATGCTTCTCTCTCTTCAACAGACATTAATCTGGTTCTCTCTGTATATATATATGTGTGTGTATATATGCACGCATTTATTTATCCATACTTCAATTTGCTCTGTTTCTATAATCTGCTTGTGCTGGTAAATTTGGATTGTTTGAGTTAGTTTATGGGGAATTAGGGTTTTGGAGTGGGGAATTGAAGTAGTGAGTGGGAGATGTGAAGATTGTGGAAGGTAGGAAGGATGGTAACAGCTGTATCGACGGCGACGGCGACTCTCAATCCTAAGAGGCGGCCATTGTTTCCGTCCGAAGCTGAGAATGGACAGCCCAGGAGGAGACCGAAATCGAAGGAGGTTAGTTCAAGGTATTTGTCGAGTTCGTCTTCTAAGACGTCTTCTTCAATCTCCTCGACGTCGAAGCAGCGTGAAGCGCCAAATGTGACGCGGACGGGGAGATCGCCGGCGATTCCTGTTCAGGATTCGGCTACGGTTAGCCGGTCGCAATCTGTGGGCAAGCGGAGGCCTGCAGGGACTTTGGAGATGTCTGCGGCGACGAAACTGCTTCTGACTTCGACGAGAAGTAAGTCGGTTTCGTTTCAGGGAGAGTCGAACTCACTGCTCGGAACTAAAGCAAAGCCGGTGAAAAAGTTTGCTAATAGGATAGATACCTCAGAGAGAAAGAGATCCGAGAAAGAGACGGAAAAAGTGAACCAAATGAACAATGCAAAGCGAATTGCCCCGGGGAGAACAAAGCCTGCGAATTCGAGTTTGAACAAAAGAGCAGTCACACAGATGGAAAAGCCAGTGAAGGATAAGATGGAGAGTGCTAGGGCTATTGACAAACTAAGGTTGCTGGAGAGATCAAATTCTGTAAACTCTAGTCTTATGGCGCGAAGCTTGGATTGTGGTAAATATCCTGGCACATTTGTATCTGGAAATATAGTTCGTTTGTCACAGAAATCAGTCACTGGTGAGATTAACCAATTTAATGTTGAGCCTTTAAGAGAAGACGTGCCTATTGCTAATCTGAATTCTAGCTATGGATCAGCAGAAGAAGTAGCTTGTGATAGTGAGAGTGTTTCATCAGGGAGTGGTTCAAGTGGACAGGAATGCGGTTCTGTTGTTTCTCAGTTACGAGGCCGACACAGTATAGTTAGGTCTGTGCGAGTTTTACAACAGGATAATGGCAGGACGAGACGAGGAGCAGAGCCTAATTCACCAGTGTCAAGAAACAATGGATACACAACACTGGCTCCTTCAAAACAAATAGATAACAAGAAAAGTTTAAATGAAAGCCGAGTATCATCCTTCAGGGATATCCTAGCTACTAGAGGCTTTTCCCCTTATATTCGATGTCGTTTGAGATCAGGATCCCCAAGCAAGACTTCAACTCCATCAACAAGCTATCCGCTGAGGGGGAATTCGAATCCCGCTAGGGCAACAATTGGGGCTGTCATTACAACGCCTAATAATGTTGGCAATACACCTTCAACTTTGAGCTTTGGTACTGATGTAAGAGGGAAGGCAGGAGAGAACTGGCTTGCTGATGTGCATGAATTCAGGCTTTTATATAATCGGCACTTGCAATGGCGCTTCGTCAATGCAAAAACTGATAGTGCTTACTTCAAACTGACAGAAACCGCAGAGGTAAGCTCTAAACTTGCTAAGTTTTTCTTATGTGTCTGAATAATGTAAGCCTTGCATAATCATTGTTTTGTGGTTATAACTTAATATAACCCTGTATTAGTATTTAAGAACAAATGGAATGTTAAATAAGCTTATGTGCTGGTAGTATCTGACTTGTAGATTAGTTCTACTTCAGAATGCTAAAGTTCTAAATTGCATCCCAAAGTCTGGAAATGAGGTATAGAAAGTTATAAATGACAGTATTGGAAGAGGAACTAGGGGTATAAGCTGTTGGAGACAATTAGGTGTTTTAAGTAATGATTTGAGATGGATTACTAGTTGTATAGTCAAGTTGATTGAGTCATAAAGAAATGAAATTTGCATCATTTGAAGGATTTTGACTCATTCAATGATTCTATAGAGAAAATGAAATAACATAGAGGCTATTAAGTCCATTAGGATGCATATTGTATTTCAATACACTAGTGTTATCTCTAATGCAGCTTATTTGGGATGTACTTGAACCCAATCAGACATTGCAAGCTCGAAGCTCAGCGAAGCTCTACGTTTAGAGCTCAAGCTTCAAGCTGGTCGAGCTCACTTTATTGTAGTGATCGATATCATGATTATTCTGTCCCTTTAATGTAAAGCTCACCTCTTTGCACAGCGGAACCTATACAATGCCCAGTTGGCTACTTCAAAACTG
This sequence comes from Ipomoea batatas, assembly GCA_002525835.2. Lineage (NCBI taxonomy): Eukaryota > Viridiplantae > Streptophyta > Magnoliopsida > Solanales > Convolvulaceae > Ipomoea > Ipomoea batatas. The sequence continues at coordinate 10,359,129 of CM008345.1, forward strand.
TTGAATTCTGTTATGTCCAAACAAACAGAGCTGCTTTTGTTGAAACAAAATTTGAAGTTGTATCGCATCCTCAAAGGACAAGTAAAGACTCATTTTCTTTTCCTTTTTATTTCCTCATGTTAGAAATGTTTTTAATTTTGATTCAATATATTATGGTCTCTAGCTTTATGAGTTTGCATGTATATTTTCTGTCTTAGTAAAACATATCCTTTACAAATGATCCTTTATTCTAATGAATGCAGGTACCATGTTTTGAAAACTGGGGTCTGATTGATAAAGAGCACTGCAGTTCATTGTCAGCAGCTATATGTGCTCTGGAGGTGAGCACTATTCGTCTACCAGTCGTAAATGGTGCCCGGGTATTCTTCTCTTTCGTTTTTTGTCCTTACATATTTGGTTTGTTTCAACATTGACAATATCACATTGAGTCCTAAGAAAATTCCATTCCTCCTTGGTTTAATCATTTGCAGGCAGATATTCAAAAGCTAAAGAGTGCTATTTGCTCAGCTGTTAATATGGTGCAGACAATGGCATCCTCAATATGCTTGTTGCAATCCAAGGTACAGAATGCTATTTTTTCTGGATCCCTAATTTAAATGTCCAGTCGGATTTTTTACTTCGTTGTCCTGATCATCAATTTCAACTGACCTAGAGTAAAGATATACCAGTTCTTGTTCAGAATCCTGGAAATTTCAACAAATTATAGGTCAAAAGACAATGTTAGCCTCATTTCAGTGTGTTCAAGACTAACTCCTGTCCGAATGAACCATTTAGCTCTTAGATGATCATCAATGAATTGAACTTTAATGCACTACTTAGAGTTGTGAAGGGAATTCTAATGTAACAGGTTCTGGCATGAGCTATAAAAGCCATTTAATAGTTTTTTTCTGAAAAACAAAAGAAAAAGGACAGACAAGAGTCTGGAATTCTGTTTCATCAATATGTAAATGTTGATTTGGTAATTGGCATATGACTCTGGTAGCTGTTAGAATAGACTCCTGTAAATTTAAATATGTATTCTCCACTTTTGAAGGTGATTGCTGTTTGGATAAGCTTTTGAAAAGCTAATCAAGATAAGTTTGCATAGGGATCTTTCTAGAGTTGTTTTGATTCATGATCATTTAATTGACTACAGGTTGAGCAGATGAGTTCATTGTTGATTGAGCTCTCTAATACAGTTTCTAGTGAGCACTCCTCACTTGACCAATGCAGAGATCTCTTATCAACAGTGACAGACATGCAGGTAACTATGGAATTTACTCATCATGTAAGGCTTGAAGCTCACAAACACAACTTAATAAGAGATCAGAGCATCCTATCCTTGAATTAATAAGTGCCAATAGATGCCCACGGGATAAGCTTAATTGGTTTTTGGGTGGTAGATTGTGGGTAAGGACACAGAATCGAGCTCTGGCAGCCGCAACATAGGAGTTACATCCAATATCGTGGGCTCCTTAGGCACCAGACATTAATCTTCCCATTTAATAGGTCTCTAAGTTATCGTAACTTATCGCTTTACTATCTTGTCGAAGTGGTACGTAGGACTCTCGCCTTATAAATACATCTACTTAAAACTGACACAAAGTTTTACTGCAGGTGAAGCAATGTAGTCTGAGGACGCATCTATTACAACTAAAAGATACACCATCTTGTTCAACACAACTGTAAAGCGGATGCTTGAAATGCTAACATCACAAGGAACTTCTTAACCAAACACCACCTCCATGAGCAGTGAACCAAAGGTATCATTGTCATTTTAGAAGTCAGTGGCTTCAAGGTGGTGGAAATTTGCTGTGAAATCCATTCTCTGCTTGTTTAGCTTTGGCAGGGCATAACTATGGCTGACAGATATAGCAATCTAATATGTCTCTCTCTCATATGAGTGACATTCTCCATTCTTCTATATCTACTAACATGGTAAATTCTTCCAAGAAATGAAATTTTGAGAAAGAAAAACACAGCTTGATTCAATGTAATTTTAATGTTAAACCAATTTTGTTGAAATTACATGCATAAAAATGTTGCATTCTCACACATGTTTCTTGAGAAAACTATAAGGACCAAATTCTCCCCTTTACTAAAAACAAAATTTACACAGCCAGTAACTAAGAGACTAAAGTTATAAGTTATACTACAAGGCAAATTATTGTGTGGACCAACGTCCAAAATGACGTCATTTTGAGGTTTAAAAAACTTATGTGCTCTACGCGCTTATGTGTCAACATAATGAACCTTCTGAGATAAGATAATATATTTTATGAGTTAAATAATATAATTTATGTGTTAGAATGAAATTTTTGGGATAAGATAATGTACTTTATAAGTTAAAATAATGTACGTTGTGTTAAAATAATGTATTTTATAAGTTAAAATAATGTTTTTTTTTTGTGTTTTTGGACCATGGTCCACGCAATAATGATGGTATATTACAATCACAGTGAAAATATTAAATGTTATTTAAAAAAAATAAATATCGTAATTATATTATACATTTTCTTTAAAAAGAAAAAAGGAAAAAAATCTGTTGTTACGGGGATTCATTGAATCATTTCCAAGTTTGCAGTAGTGATTCTTTCAGCTACAGCACAACACTGGCTTCAACCAATCATCAAACAACACAGAAAATTCCATTTCACATGGAGATGAAAAGAAGTTTAAAGTTAATCCCAGGCGATTGGGTTATTACTGATGAGGAAATTAGCTGTCTCTCAACTCTTATCATATTCCCTACATACAACACTCATGTGTTGACAGATTTGTTGGTAGAGCTCGATGAAGGGTTAAATCTAGCAATTAATGATTAGAAAGATTATTGGGCAACAGTTTAAAGAACAAATTCAGTACAGGCTTGAACGACAAATTCAGCACCCTAACTCTCGAAAATGTGACAGTATAAAGAAATAAAATTGCGTCTTCGCTACGAGTTATATATAGCTTTCGTCATAGTGATAAGCGTTTGATCCTAACAAACAGTATCAGAGCCAGGTTACGAATTCCTGTATAAACTCTTTGGCCCCTGACTAATTGAACACATCTCGCGATTAAACACTTTAATTGTTTAGGATACGAGCGGTGGAGCTCTCGTAATTAGGGTATAATTCATAAGAATTGGGTGTTGTGTTGGACCATCCATTTAATTTGCCATATACGGAGTATCTATCAATCCCACATATATCTTTCTTTAATTAATAATGTCCGTGCCGACCGACTTTTTGCTTGAATTTAATTTGTATTTTTAGGGTGCCGACCTGACTAAGCTACAATTCTAATGGAATTATTAAGAAGTTAGTTGAACCCAACTTCAGAGAGCATGGCCAGGAATCTTTCAAAGGTAAGGTAGGGCCTTCTCTAAACATGGGTTTTGATAGTCATCAATTGGGTGCTTAGAATTAATGGGTTTCTAGATTAGATAGATTCACCCACTTTTAATTTACCCATTTTAGAAGCATACAATAATGCCTAGCTAGGAATCACTTTTTCCATATACAACTTGCCCCATTTGTACCACCCTTTTTATTTTAACGATGACTGAAACTCACGGTCACTATCTGAATATGTTTATTGAATAAATTCTACTCATGCGTAATAACTTGTAAACTACACCAGAAATGTAAATCATACTAGAAAAGTCATGTGCAATGGACTCGACTGACAGAGTGTTGACAAGAATAAAACTTATAACTTTTTAATACAAGAATTATGTTGGACCCAAATACCCGATAGCCACCTGATTAGGCAGCATTTGCACCACATATTTGAACTTTATGTAATTAGGGGTGAGATGTGTTTGGGTAGATTGGAAGTATGAGCTATAATTTAAGGCCATGTAAACCGACCTAATTTAACCAATTTGACTTTTGATTAGGTAGGGATCCTATCCTATCCTAGTTCTATTAGTAGTTAGTGAGCTGGGTTTGGCCGATTTGTAATTTTGTTTAGTATGATTTGAATCTTTTAATTTAAAGGTTAAGAAATCTTTACTTTGTACTATTATGAGGCTAATGTATAAATCTTAATCCCTTCATTCACACTTTTTTAAGGTATATCTTACTTTAAAAAAAAAATAATAATAAATTTTATAAATATTACAAACTTGAAAGTTTGCAATAATTATAAAATTGACATAATATTTCTTTTTTATTAAAACCTTGGATCCTCAATAATTGATAGAATTTATGAACAACTGTGTTTCATTCCCACTTTTTAGAGTTCTACTACATAGACTCTTAAATCTTATTTTCTGATGTGGCGGGCACAGATAAACTATATATCTTTTCTTGTGGGTCCCAACGCAAATGTCTACATCGGGAGTAAAAGTTGAGAGTAGAAAATGAGGTACACGGTATTTTCCCCACTTTTTAATATATGTATGTATTACACACGTCATTGAAAATTTGTGATGAAGTTGGAGGAAATGAATTGAATTTGGACAAGTAGTGTACCAACATAGAATGTAAATCATCTTTTATAGGAATAGATAGATGATGATGATGATGAGGTGGTGAGTAGAACGTGTACGATTGGGCAATAGTTAAGCATGTAAGGTCGTCGAGGTAAAAGTTTGTTGATTCATCGTCATCGTTGTCTGTCAAACATTAATTTTGAGAGGTTCACATTTCCTGGAGAAATTCACATGGCGACTCAGGAATAATGGACGCGGTTTGCCAGCCCACTAATACCAATCTTTATGCCAACTCTTTCCCATGCCGCCCGGTCACCAAGCAATAACCATAGCCAAAATTTATGGAGTGATAGTTTTGTGACGTAACGAGTGAAATATAATTCTTATTAATACTTTTTTGATCGACTTTTCACACAATGTCTTACTTGTATGGTTTATTTCTTCTGTATGATTTATGAAGTATTTATAAAAGGACAGGGTTCACACAGCACACACTCTCATGACGCATGGTGGCCGCTGCGAGTTAATAGTTCTTATTTACTTGCAACCATTGGTGCATGGTGGCCATTGCGATCTGATCTACATTAGTGTAGAACCACTTTTAAAGAGCTTATAGGCGTGACAGGATAATTGGGCAGGCACCCGATTCGGAACCACCAGAAGAAAACCAATAGTCATGAACGCAAATATTTACTCCATCTATTCAATAGGAAACAATTATGATGAATATCACATTTAATGTAGACTCGGCTCCCCATTATTATAGACCGTCACTTGAACACAAGAACACTGGAGGTACTAGTATAAGAATGTGACTTTTCATTAGTCAGGGACACATTCAATACTTTGTACTGAAATTCTTGACAATTGAGGCTCGATTACTTTCTATAATTACTCTGGTAACTATATTACCGCCAAGACAATTAAAGTATATCTTACAATTTACTTATGCCGTCAAGACTCTAGGGCAAGGACATGTATGTTAGGTAGGCACTATTAAGGGGTAATGCTTGTTGATAAATTATTTGTTTTAATATATCAAAATCAATCATTTATACTACAAAGTGATTTTTCCCTCTTCTAGTGATCTTGTGTGCGATAGTGTGAACTTGTCACGTAAAGGACTTTATGAGATATGCACAATTATTACAATAGTTACAGCTATGCCGCTCGACCACAAGGCCTTTGACATAAAAGAAAAAAAAAAGGAATTATATTATAGTTTAATAGGAATGTGATATGAGGACTCAGAATATTAGATACATGATGGTATGTGATTTGGCACAACAATGTCACGTCCGGTGGGCAAATTAAAGCTAGCTGATCTGAATTGATTGAAACTTATTATATATCTCAATTTGCAATTAATTAGACTAAGTGGTGGCCATATGTCATCCTAATCACCTATTCACTGTGTTCAAATGCTTATCCACACCAATTATTCATCCCCAATAATCCTTTAATTTGTATATTCAAGTAAAGTTGTCGATGCGAGCCCCTCTATCTCATTAAATTACTAATTAAGGTAATTTACTATAAAATTGATGTGGAAATATATATTTATAAGTTCAATAGCAATTTGTCTTTGGTTGACTAAACAAGTAGGAATTGTGTCCATGAATAAATTAGTATAGATTAGATCAACATTGAAAAGTTGAGCCTAACCGATTAGTTAGTTAAACTCATAGTGTTATAAATTTTATTTCTCATCTTCTGGGCACATCTCAATTGATTAACCAACTCAAAATAAGTTCATAAGCTTTACTTTGTTAATAATTGTACTATAGAAGTAGGGTTCGAATCCTATGGATTTGGTCTTATTGTGATACCAATGTACAAGCATTTGAGGGTCGATCAGTAGGCTAGTCGACACACATTTACAATTTACCTTCTCCCCATCTCACCGAAAGCCAAAACATGAGCTGTATACTTTTATTTATTTCTCTCTAACTTTCCAATTGGAATTGTCTTCAACCGTTGCTTCTTTTTTAAAAAAAAAATACAAACTTTCATTAAGAGACATTAGCCGATAAGGCAACATAAAGGAAATCAGGAGGGTTACGTTATTTGTCCACTCCCTACAACCAACATTGAGCACGGCATTTTGAACCAACATATGGACTACCATGTTCGCATGTCGCTTAGCAAACATAAAGCTAATTCCAGAAAAGTCATTAGCTAGCTAGTTAGTTTACGAATGCCATCAAGTACAAGATCAAAATAAGAGTTGCTATAAATACTCTTCAAGTCTTGAATAATAAACAGAGCATCAGACTCGACTTGAAAATTGTCAACTCCCATAGTTTTCATCCATTGCAGGGCCTCCCTTATGGACGTACTTCAACCATTGCTTCTAGTATATACATTAAAGATTTTTTTTATGAGTATCAAAAAATTGATATTAGAAATTTGTAAGATATTGACCTTTAGCATTATTATATGTGCACATTGTTTTGTAGAGTAATATCACCCCCTAATTATTTATTTTTTAAACAATATATTTAACTTCAACAAACACATGCGACCTTAAAAAATCCTTTAAATCAATCTCTCTCGAAATGAAAATATACCAATTCAAGACCAATTCTTTAATTTCTTTGTTTTCTTATTATTATTTTTAGCTTGAAGGTGAAGAATGAGTCCATGACTCCATGTGGCTAAACGTGTGAAATTCCTAGTCTATCCGCGTTAGGCATAATTAGAATAGGTATATATAGAAATGGTCACATTTTAATACAAATAATAATTTCACCTAAAATTAAACGTCAATATAAACATTAAATTCACAAGTCACACACTATTATAATCGTCACTCTTTCAAAACAATCTGTCATTTTATTTTTTTTCAATTTCAGATTTTATGGGTGGACATAACGGACTAGGAACCGCCTTAGCCCGGAAGCATTTTCATTGTATATATTATGTGTAAAATTAATTAAATTAGCCTTGAAAATAATAAATACTACTAAAATTTCATTCCAAAAAATTGAATTAATTAAATAATCACTTGCTTCACTGTCACAATCAAACTGCTGTATTTACAACAAAGAATTGTGTCTATCCCAACCAGAAAGATAAATGAAAAAAAATAAATAAAAATTGCATAATTTAAGATCCTCATAGTAGCATGTTCCTAGAACAATTCGAGTTTTGTCGGAATTTGGAGGCGAGCTTTCTTCGCCGGATGGGGGCTTTCCACCTCGTCGTCGGCGAAGCGTCGGAGGAAAACAGGGGACAATTCCGGCAAGGCAGGGAGGTTCAAGTCAAAGTTACGGAGGCTATTGGAGGACGACCCGGTTCCCTCCGACGACGTGCCGGCGCCGGCGCCGGCACTGGCACCGCCGTTTCCGATGGTGCCTTCGTAGTGGCACCGTTTGTGGCCGCCCAAGGCCTGGCCGGTGGGGAAGCATTTGTGGCAGATGGAGCACTCGTGGGTCCTACCAGTACTGGCGGCGCCGGCGGAGCCGTTGGTGGCGGTTGAGGTGGTCGGATGATCATCGCCGGCAACGGCGCCGGCGAGTTTGCGGTGGCTGGCTTTATGCCCTCCCAAAGCCTGGTAAG
>CM008345.1:10376633-10390917 GCA_002525835.2 Ipomoea batatas
TTTGATTAAACGAAACCTAGCTGTCATGTTAATGTTGAAGAACTACATACGGTGGTTATTATTATTGTTTATAATTTATGTGAACAAGATAATAAAAAAAAATTAAAAATTAAGATAAAGAAGAAGTGAAACTAAAGTATTCAAAAGTATAAAATAAGACATGGTTCGGTTAGAGGTGTGTGGTACTCGTGCATAAAAGGAGTAAAACATGCCTCGAAGGCTCGAACTCAATTGTGTATGGCGGTGGTATATAATAGATGGAGTCTCCCAAGGGGTCAGTGTGATAGAGGCCGATTGAGGTTGTCGGTGGGGTATTGTCGTTGTCTGTAAGAGTACATGAAAATAATTGTATGCACAGTCATTATAGTATAATTCTCGTAGGTAAAAAAAAAACAAAAATAAAAGTGAAACTCGAAAATGGTGGTTGAATGAGTAGAGCATGATTATTGTATCAGAAAGTCACGAGTTGAAAATTAAATAAGAGTAGAGTTTAATTAAGGAGTGTATAAAAAAAAAAAAATGAAAAGCCGGCAATATGCTAAGCAAACCCTAATTTGGAGAGGAATAATTTCCAAAGAACAAAATCTGATTTTATGGAATTTTTCAAGTGTCTTTAAAATTTGCCAAAATTGGATATTATTCTCCATTATTAGTGATTATATTAAGCATTAAGAATTTAAGATCGTGCAAAGGGCGGTGCATTGAAAGCTGTAATGGAAATTAATTCGTAAATACCATACAGAATGAAGTTTCTTAGAAGATAAAATTCTAGCTTGTTTATATAATTTATTTATTTATTTAATATATATGAGGTTAAAATGATAATATTTACATATATTAAGGTTACTTTGTATGAATTGTGTGGTCCCGAGAGCTAATTTAATGTGTTTGATAATGTGTTTCTGTCTTCGATCATTATAAATTAATTTCATGTTAATTTTAAATGAATTGTTTTATTTGAATCAGTTTAACAAGTGACTAACACTGCATCATGAGATTTGGTTATTAGGTTAATGGGTACTAATATTGCTACTCAAAGGTGCATATGTTCTCGAATCTTTAAGCGACTGGTTAATTAAAAGGTCAATATATAGATAGTCCCTAACACTTGTGAACTTAATGATAACCGATTAGTTGAAATCCCTAAATTTGATGATGACTAAGTTCAAGTAATCTCGTAGCAAATTCAGGGCCAACATATAATCAAAATGTTTGTGTTTTAAAAATGTAAATAATGTTGAGATGGATCGGATCATCACAGCTAGGTTTTGGTTTTGTTGTGTCATAGATTTGCTGAGTTCCCCAACATTTATGATGATCACATATGTTGTTTAATAGATTACTGTCTGGTTCCTCTCAACCCACGTAGGAGTTATTCCAATTTTGCACGTTCAATTCAAACTGGATAGATACATGGAGCTCAGTTATCCATCATATATCCTCTAATCTTCATTATTATTCCTTCTTGCCTTATCATTTCTGCTTAATTGACAAGTGTACTGTGTTCATTTCACTTGGACCTTAAACTTTTTGTTCATATATACCTTAAACATTTCACTGATAAATAAAAAATAAAAAATCACGTTATACCATAAACTTTTTGTTCATATATAGTTTGATGACCAGATCTTCATATATGTACATTTTATAGTAAAAGTGCATCGTATCGATCGAGACTAGTGCTTCTTGCACTAAGTATAACTGTATAAGCCAAGAAGTTTTGAAAAAAAAATAAAATCTGTAGGTCTGTATATGATAGTATGAGACATTGTACCCAGTATCTGGTACAAATTTAAAACTTTCTTCATTCAATTTGGGTTGTACCATGTACAAGAGGCATTGATACCAATGGATTGTGTCAAGTATGAGAGACACTGGTATCAATTGACACCTTAAAATTTTTCATATTTTATATGTATATATTCATTAATTACTCATAAATTAGTCCATTCTATTGCATTTCTTTATATTATTATTCACATTTTTATTTGACTCTATGATAATTTGTTGTGATGAACTTGATCGATATATATACAAGAATCATGCTTGAACCACTTAATCATCCCTTCATGCTCTAATACAACTTCGGTATGCACATTGTAATAATTAGTATCGCATTAAAATAAATGTTCCGTCATAATAAAGTGTGAATTGTTGTTGTTATTTTTTTTGGGGAAGATGAAGTAGGGTAATTGCAATGGTTAGGTTTTTGGCCAACTGGAAGAATTGGAAGAGACAAAGAGCGACTTTTCCGGTTACTCTGTCGGAATTTTTGAAGTTCTTATTATGCAGAATGTCATACTTACCTCCACGATCATGGCCGTCCTAAATGTTAATCTTCAATTAAAAAAGATATGGCACGTTCTCTCATTTCCACACGCACAACGAACTCTCTTTTCTATTTGCTCCCATACTCTATCTCTGTATATGTGTGCTGCCAAACCCTATTATCATTAACACTTAATTACCCCCATTAGCTAGGCTAATGCTTAGTTAACCCTAATGATATCCCATTTCTTTTTTTGGGTGTAGTCTATGATTTCCACCGTCGGACACATGATTAATCCCCTGGTTGGATTATAGACACCTCTATTGGGTGGGACAACTGGCCTGGAAATTTAAAGATGTTCCATTCCCATTTCTAGTCAAGTACGTATATGAGACAACCTTAGTTAAGTTAATTTGACGTTGATTTGATAACCATAATGTTTTAAGTTTGATGCTTCGTAAAGTTATTAACAGATTTTCTTAGATTAATTCGGTCAGCTATGCGCAACGTAGACTAATTTACCTTTGAACTTTTCTTAAAAGCACATATTCAAATAACAGAGATGGGCTTTCTCATAAATCAACATAAATATTATAAGATAACATTTCTTTCTTTCCTATCTCCAAATATAGTTCTTTTGACCAGTGCATTCAAGATAAAATTAACAACCTATTTCGCTTGTAGTCACCAGTGGGAGGCTACTAAAGCACAACCAGCTAGACTCTAAGGTAATCTCAAATTTGGAGTGCAAAACTTTCTTTTAATTGAATAATGGGATCAAATAATGGCAATTTATAAATTAATTACGAAGATTTCTAGATAGCTCAATGGTTCGTTTGCTGGATAAATGAAACATTATTGGAAAAAAAAAATGTGTTTATGTATACAATATATATATATATATATATATATATATATATATATATATATAGACAACAAATGAAAACTAAAAAATTAAACATTAAACAGAAGAGTTAATTCCAGGCCGGATCGCTTGTCTTTGGTGGCAATTTCAAATTTAGTCTTAGACTATTGTTTTTGTCATTTAACACCCCATACTATAATATTTGAATACTTTTGGTCCTTCCGATGACTTTTCCCCCGTGAAACCTTATTTTAGGTAAATGTATTTTCGTCTCTTAATTTTTTTTTTTAAAATTATTTTCTCAATGAGTTAATTTCAATGTATGTCTCTTGTCTTTCGTGGTATTTTCAAATTTAGTGTTAAGACAATCGTTTTTGCCATTTAACAACCCAGACTATCATATTTTGGACACTTTTTATCTTTTCAATAACTTTATCAGGTGAAACCTTATTTTAGGTAATAGCATTTTCTGATTTTCTGTGTCGGTTTTTTTTTTTCCGTCTCTTCAGCCGTGGATTGCACCATCTTCTTCATCTGGATCGGAGCATCTTCATCTCTTTCAACCTAACGCCAAATCGCCCTTCAGTGCGAGAGAATCATTTTGCAATGCAGTTGGAAAGCTCAAGATCGATGTCGCCACCTGGTCGGCTTCAGTCTGACTGCTATTCTTTTAGTCCATGATTATGTGAATCATCTACTGTAGCTATAGAGAAGAAGATCGAAAAAGGTTTCTTCTTTGCCATCGAAAAATGCCCTGCCCTAAAATAGATTGGAATGACCAAAAATGTCTAAAATATGATAATTTAGGGTGTTAAGTGACAAAAACAAACTAAATTTAGAATTATCACAAAAAATAAGGGACCTCCGCTGGAATTAACTCTCAAACAAAATGAAGAATTGAAGTAAACGCGGTCTAAATGTCTAGGTTTTGAGCTAAGTTTCATTTGCAAGCAATAGTGAGGCAAGAATTAGATGGAGACAGTTTAACAATCTAAAACACTAGTCCTAATGCTTATTAAGCAAAGTCAAATAGTTAATGGAATTGAAAGAGTGGGATTGTTATATATTTTAGTGCATCATTGCATGAACTTGGTCCCTCTGAGTTGTACTTTGCCTGGTGGTTGGCCCCACACTGGACTCCAGGGGAGATTAGGTACAAAAAGCTTGGACCTTCCCCCCTAAAAACTAATCATTTGGAATAATAATTTCAATATACTAATCAAGTCAATTAACCCTCACTTCACCATTCTCTCCATACCCCATTTCATAGGTATAAATATGCCCTAAACTTTCTGCTCTTTACACCACCAAAGTCCAAAACCAAACTTAGTCACTCCACAAAACCCACACCCAAAGCTCCCACCTTTCTTGCTTTTTTGAACCATCAATGGAGGCTGTGGGAGCTGCTAATTTCTTTGATGAAGAATGGGAGTGTCTGAGCAAGATGTTTTCTCCAAGTGAGAATGGTGATTTCATGTTTCAGCTCCAATGTGATCTCGAAAACGGGGCGATGGCAATGGCTAATAACAGCCAATTACAAGATGATTGTTTCTTGTCTAACTATTCTGATGTTGTGACCAATAATGCTGATGAGTTTCACCAGTATTTCTCACAAGAAAGTAGCAATAGCAGTGGTGGAGATGGCTTTAATTCCTTTCCTTCTCCTATTTATCATTCCCTCCTGCAGCCTAATGATGTGATGATGATGAACCTTGTCCAATCTGAGCCCATGGGGTTTTTTGTTGTGGATGACAACATTGTTGATTCCTCAGTTCCTGTCTGCTGTCCTAATGAGGTTATGGGAGCAGACATTGCTGTCTGCTCAAAAGAAATGATCAATAGTGGTGAAGGGCACCAGAATGCCACTGTTGATTCAGCCAATAACTTGCAGCAGCTCAAGAGGAAACCTGAGAAATCAGCAGCAGAAGATTCCTCTGAGAATCCTAAGAAAAAGCCCCGGGTTTCGCGAAATGTGAGTTCACACTTCACAACATATAATTGTATAGATAAATCTCGACTTGCCCCTTCATGCCTCTGCCCGATAATTCCCAGTCATTAGGTGCTGGTGTTGGACTTTGCCTTTACCAGCCTCCGCCCAACAATATCCCAGCACCAGTCAGCCTTAATTGCTCTTGTTGGGACCCGTTACACATTTTCGAGAGGCAATATGCTGAACTTGGCCCTTCAGGTCTCGGCCTACAATCCCCAGACTGGGTGCTGGATTTGGCCTTTACTGGCCTCTGCCCAACAATCTTTCTGCAATGATTCTATATTTACATTTGACTACTAAATGCAGGCACAGAAGAACAAGAAAGGGGCACTGTCAAAGTCCAAGCAGAGCCCTGAAAGTGGGAATGAAGATCATCAAGAAGATCAGGAGGAGAGAAATGCACAGACCTCAAGCTGCAGCAGCAGTGATCATCAAGATGAATCTCTGGAGCTGAACAGGGACGCCCCAAATTCGAATTCCAGTGGGAAAGCAAGGGCTAGCAGAGGGGCTGCTACTGATCCACAAAGCTTGTATGCAAGGGTACTGAACTGAATTGAACTGCCACCTTAATTTCAGTAAACTTCATCCATTTATGTTAATCATGTTTCATTAAACTTAAACCTACATGTTGTCTTATATATAATGTGGGGTTTTGCAGAGGAGAAGAGAAAGAATCAATGAGAGACTGAAAATCTTGCAGAACCTTGTCCCTAATGGAACAAAGGTTGACATTAGCACCATGCTTGAAGAGGCTGTTCACTATGTCAAATTTCTGCAGCTTCAAATTAAGGTAATTAACTGGATACAATAGTAATTAAATTAGCATTACATTAATTCATCGGCATGGACAACTCGATCAGTTGGTTCATGGGCGGTAGATTGTGGGTTAGGACACAGAATCGAGTCATAGCAACTCCACTGTGAGAGTTACACCCAATGTGGTGGACTCCTTGTGTGCACCTGCAGGCACTGGTCCTCCCACATTATCTGTCGTTGAATCACAGTGAATTCGTAATTTACCCCTCTATTATTCTGTCGGGTCAGGGTGTGAGGGGCCTCTTTCTAGACCAACATTACATTAATTCTCATTTCCGTAATTTACCCCTCGATTATCCTGTCGGGTCAGGGTGTGAGGGGCCTCTCTCTGGCAGCATTACATTAATTCTCATTTATGAACCTTAAATATTCCAAAAAAAAAAAGTCATGGTACTTAAACTTGGTCTTTTCTTGGTTGTCATTCTCCAGTTACTAAGCTCAGAGGATCTTTGGATGTATGCCCCAATTGCCTACAATGGAATGGACATTGGCGTCTATCAGAAAATGCTGCCAAGCTTGTGACCAGATACAAAGAAGAATGCATATTCTGACTTGCAAAAATTATCCCAGCAAAAAAAAAAAAAAACTAATTTTCATGTTGATCCTCAAGAAATAATATGTAGAATAATTAACATTAAATGTTCTCCAAATGCATGTGTTATTACTTATTGGAGGACTACCCGGCCTGTTAAATAGGATACATGAATCTTCTCTGCCACTGCAACCATTCATGTATGCTCCCAAATTGAGAGTTACAGTACTTTTGTAATTGTACAAAGATTTCTTTAAGTAAAAGTAATTGTTATCACTTTTTTTTATTTATTATATCTAATTATTCATGCCACACCCTAAACTTTCATATCGTATATATCGAGTCACAAAAAAAAAAAAAAAAATCGCCTAGAACTTTTAGCAGGTTTCCCTATCTTCCTGTTGACATGGCGTCTGATGTGGCGTTTCTATTAACCTTAGGCTGCCAAAAATCTCACATATCAGACCACCCCATCCACCCACCAGACACACTCTCCAATCAATCTTCGATATCTACTGCGCACGGTATAAACGCTAGTAGATCATTAAGCTCAATACCTCTCGTTAGGTACCATACGAATGGTTCGATTTGTCAAAGGGATAAATAAATAAGACGCTTATCTCAATTATGCTATTAAATGATTATATTTTAAAAATTGTAATCAAGATTTTACAATTTATACCACTACCCAAAAAAAAAAAAAAGAAGACAATTATAGAATTCCATTTACTCTTGCGCGTTTCACAAAAGTCGCAAAAGGTTAGATCGTTTAATCGTTTCATTTCTCAGAGAAGGAGGTAGGTCATAGGTGCGTTACAGCTTACAACTCCGCTCCCGGCGACGCAAAACCTCCCTAACTGTAGTGGCAAACGGCTACTGAATCATCAAATCGATACACACTTATATATACACATACATAAGTCGATATACGCTGCGTATAATCATGTCTTCGAATCGATACAGCAGTCAGAACAGGTACCAAGGCGGCGGCGGCGGCAGCAGCAGCAGCAGACCACAGCAGAAGTTTGTGCCGAAGAAAGATGTCCAAACCAATCAAACTCTATCTAATTCTCTCAGGCAACAACAATCTAAGAAGTCCGGTGGCGCCGCCTCCACCGCCGCCGGCGGTAGCGGCAGCGGGGGAGGATCGGCGAGCAGGCTTAGGATGTCGGAGAATGGGGACTGGGTCTCCAGTGGTGTCCACAGTGGCAATTTCGTCAATTACTTGCCTCAGGATGAGGCGGTTGCGGCTGGGCTTGGAGCTGACGAGGGCGGATTGGATCCTGTGGAATCGCAGCGAGTCGTGGATCTTTTGAACAGAGAGTTGTCTCGGTTACTTAAACTGAACCCTAGAGATTTCTGGCGAGAAGGTAAGCTTATACGATATTTTTTTTGTTTGTTTAATTCTGCTGAGCCTTCTGCTGCCTGAGCTAAAATGTTTCTTCTTGTGCATTCTATTTAACTACTAATTAGTTTTTAGGTTTTTAGACATAAGTAAAGTAGTTCATCCATTGTTATATGGCCAGTATGAAGGTTCCTAAACACCTAAGCTTGCTCTGCTAAGAATGTGGAATGTGAAATGACTATACATGCATGACTGCAATTAGGAATTTGATAATTGTTGAATGAAAATTTTTAATGGGCATCTCATTCATATATTTCATTGGAATGGAATGTGCTTGTCTATTGATGAGTCATGTGTTTGTTCACATCATATCACAAACAGGTGGTTCCCTTATCATTTTCCATATGATGACTGATCAGAGAAAAAGAAAGTTAAGCTATTACTGGCTTTTGAGAGTGGCACAGACTTGGGAGTGTTGGGAATACGTTATTTCCTTGAGGGTTGATTTTTGAAAGTTTCACTAATTTTGATGGTGACTGAAGTTTGGTGAGAGGAAAAACAGAATGTAGTAAAGCATCTATGTGCAGTGAGAATACTATAATGCTTTCAGCTTGAAAGCACTAGGTAAAATTACTTGTTCTGCAACACCATTATTATGTGGACATATTGTCAGCTATGTTCTACAGGAACTCTGAAAGGGTAGTATTTCCACAATTCCATGTTTTGGAAATGTTTTGTCTCAATAATGTCCTGAAACTCATGCAGAGATGTTTCCAAAATTGGAAACAGGTTTCTGGTTCTTTTTTCTTTTTAAAATTGAGGTCAAATTTTAGAATCTGGAAAGCTTGCTTTAAATCCTATTCGGTGATATTTTAGTGAAGTTCGATACTGCTTCCCTTCATCCCAGCAACTGAGCAACACACCAACAACAATAGTGATGCAGCCTACAACCAGCATCGGGCAGCGATGACATGTCTAGCAACACAAGGACTAATTGACTATGGATTTGTGAGCATGGAAGATGTTAACATCCTTTAGTTTGCCAACCTATCTTTAGATGAACCTGGGTTGGAGTTTTTATATATTTTTTTAATGGAGATTTATTTAAAACATGAATGTTTAAGTTTAAGAATAATTTCGATTTTGGATATTGTGTATTTGTGTTATTATTTCAAATAAACGTTGTGATATTTAACTATTTATTAATGATTTAGTGCATTAATTTTATTTATTAGTGTAATACTTTTTTCATGAAACTAGTAGAGAAGTAGATAATTAATATTTATATATAAAAAATATTTGCAAATATACCTATATATATTTTATATTTATATGTTTCCCTCGCGTTTTGTTTTCTACATGTTTTGAAATTATTGTTTCATGTTTTTCATTTCCGGGACTGTCAGCATTTAAAAAACTGTAAACAGTTGATGCTAATGCTTTTGCATTTATACAATTTAGCATATCTTTTTGTTTGAATGCTAAATGTTCTCTTGCCTGTTGTTAAGACGGATTTTAGGGGTTACTTTAGGTGCTACTTGCTAAATATCTTTAACTCTTTCTTGCCTACCTTTCATTCTTCTCAGTGGCCAGCGACACTTCCCTTCACTCTTTCCTTGAAAGCTTTCTTAAATTTCGGAGTAGATGGTATGATTTCCCATACCGAGGAGCAAAGGGCATAGTTGCTGGAGTCATTGTTGGTGAGTTTGAGCTATCCCGGCGTGTCTTCATGACCTTATATCGCATGTAAGTTACAGTCACTTCTATACTCCTTTCTTTGGGTGCACCAGTGGTTTAGTATTTTCCATTTTCCATCTTAGCATCATGTGAATATCATTTCTTATTGTAGATCTTCTAATCGGGATCCTGGAGTCAAGGCTGCTGATAGTCTCAGTCAGAAAGATTATTCAGGTATATTATCCTGCTCCATTGCAATTTGTTGTTTATAACTTCTCAAGTAATTCAGAATTAAATAAAGAAAAAAATATAGGCCCCGACAATGTAGTTAAGCTTGCACTGTGTGATATTGTAATTATACAGATTCACCTGAGCAGACACTGTTGTTTTGTGATTCTGAATTCAACAAGGAAACAATATAATTGGCCCTGATGGTGTAATTAAGGATGCAGTCTGTAATTGTAATTGTACAGATTCACCTGAAAATCTGACATTCATCTCTGAATGTTACTTCCAACCAATCGCATATTCTCACTATGATTCTGGAGACCTCTTTGTAATTATCCTACAAGTGTAAATTGAGCAGAGAGAGCCATCTATTTTATTTTCTGTTGTGGTGACAAGGGGTGGACATTGGAGCTGTCATATTCATTGGAGTAGGATTATAAATCATCTAATTGAGATTCTAGTTATGAAAATATAGTTTCTCTGCCACACTTGGAGATAATTTTTTATTTTTTATTTTTTATTTTTTTTTGTATTCATAAAGTAAAGCACTTTTTTTACAGGTGAAATGTTTCTGTCATAAGCTTCATTGTGGTGTTAATAACTATTTCCACTTATAGCCCTTTTGCAGGAAAAGAAGTTACTTAACTTGCCGAAGTTGTTAGAAATATCTGCTATATATGGTCATGAAAATGAAGATTTGACAAGAATATTGGTAAATTTAAGATCTGATTATGTGTTTTTATTTCTAAATGCCTTCTCCTTTTTTATTTTCCAACCCCCCCCCCTCCTCTCCTCATAGCTTACTTTTGCATTTGAAAGCAATAGCTTCAAATAGTTTGAGTGTACAGATGCCCATTGTATATGGTTCTAATAACCGGTTAATAGTGTAATACCAATTACCTGAAATACTATATCTAGCCCTATTCTAAATTGCGCTACTGGAAGCCTGCTATGGAATGGGAGGCATCTCCATATGGGTCATTCTAGAGAAGCGAACAAAATAGAACTTATTTACCAATTAAATTGTGGAAGTCATTGGACTTGGTCCTTGTGCTTATGTTAAACTTGAAAATTTAGAATGCTACAAGAAGCTTAAATTGATTGTATAATTCAAAGCTGATAAAAACTAAAAAGTGTATATGGATCACCTAAGCAATGCATAAATTTCTTTTGATGGTTTTACCTTGCCCAACAAAATGTTTCTTGATATAGATAGAAAGATGTACCAATTTTTAAAACCTTTTGTGTTAAAAAGCTTATGGATTACTTTTGATTTAAATTATATGCACTATTGTTGTCAACTAATCTTTTACTCCAAGCATGTTTACTGTCATCTGACCCAATAACAAGGTTTTCTTGCATCATCACTGAAATGTGTTACTTGGGTGTATTGCTTCATTTGCTTTGCATGGGGTTCTACACTTCTACTCAAGTTGTATTAGAACCTAGTTTTACAAAATATCAATGACCAAAGCCACCACCCCGGTCTCATGTTAAAGGGAAAGAAACAATATGATCACTGTATCAAATGCATGAACCAAGTTTAAATCCTACTGACCTTTATAGCCTACTATTTTGAAGGCATGTTGCTTGAGTAACTTAATTACCATAACCTGCTGCCTTCAAAGGATATACAATCAGTAGATAAATTCAATTGGTCCATGACAATCCCCCCACCCCCCACCCAAAAAAAAAAAAGAAAATTCTCTCCTCCTCCTCTCTCTCTGACATGTATAATTTTTGCCAGGTCATGAATGCAGTAAATGCACAACCATGGATCCACGATGATCTTACTGCAGTCATTTCTCATTTTTTGAACATTGTTCAGACTATGTATCAACGGTGTTCCTCATCTTTAGAGGTATAGTTTCTGAACATCATTTATCCTATTTGTATATGTAATTGAGGATTAGTTAGGGACTTGTGCTCGCACGTTGTATTTTCTTGCTCATTTATTGCTTTACACTATGCATCATATATATATATATATATGCATTTCAAGACTTGTAAGTTCTAAAGCATTGAATTTGTCTTCAAATATCTTCAAGACTTACATAGGTTCAAGCTCTAGAAACAACCCATCTAAAAGAACCTGCAATAATGTTAACTGTTTCATTAAGTGAAACTAATTTGTCTGGAAGGGAAACATTGGTTTGTATTACTGAGGTTATGAAACTCAGGCTGTGAGGGATGAATCGTGACCATGTGCTGCGCTGCAGCCAATCTTGCAGCATGAGATATTGCTCAAAGATGTGAGGAACTTACATCTTCCTTCCTCATACCATATTTTGTGTGGTAGCTTTACGCACTTGGTCATCCTCTGAGAGGAATCCAAATAAATTTGAAATCATTACATTGGAATCAACATGAAGCATGGAGGATCCTTAATAGTAAATTTGGGGATTGCATGGTGCATTATAACCACGTGTGGTTCATAAAATTGTGTTTCTTTTTTAAACTCAGGTTAATCACCGTCTGTCTTATTTGAATATTTGATTGTCAACTCAATTGCTTGTATTTTATGTTATGTCTTTACCTTTTATTAACATCTCCTCTTCATAAATTTATTCTGCAACTTCTTGCCCAACTCTGAAATCGGTATCTGATCTTACCTTAAGCAGGTTGGCACAATATTTTGACATGTTTTCTGTGGGGCATTTGCAGGTTTTATTTTCATCAGTTGGCTGTCAAGACCTTGGGCCCACTCGGCTTCTTGCAGACTATTTAGAGGTGACTTGAACTTATTTCCTGTTAGGTAGAAACAGAAAAAGTTCCTTTTATTTTATTTTTATGTAGTTCTGTTACAAGTAAAAAACACACAAAAATACATGTGTTCCATGCAAATATAATTCTGAGGGTTCTAGACTTGAATGTTTTCCTTGGCCGTGTATCTACTTACTAAAAGGCGAACTTCCAATAATTGATGATGCATGTTTGTATTCCTTGGTTCTTTTTATTATTATTATTTACCTGCAGTCACTTCTTTGGTTTCTTTCATTAGTGTATGTATATTTATTTCTCTGGTTTTGAGTGTTATGCTCTCACCTGCAGGTAATGGATTTCATAAATGATGCTGTTGTTTCCTTGGATGCATTTGTTAATGCCTACAAACAGTCTGCTGTTTACTTCTCTAGCCCTGTTGAAATGAGGTACTTATTTCCCAGTTGATTTTTGTTTCCTTTTCATGTCCCATTTTTCTTTAATTTTTTTTGAAGAAATGTATTTACTATTACTTACTAATTGTGTCTGTTAAGAAAATCTGCTTAGGGTCCATATTGTAATATCCACACCAGTAAATGCAATTTTACTAACCAAATCAAACATTTCTATCAATGATACTTGCTCCATGTTTTACAATCAAAAAATATTCGATTGTAGTCTAAACATCAAACTATATTTGCTTGTCATCTGGATAATATTTTGAGTAGATTTAAAATCATTGTTGCATTGTTTTACCTTCTGATAGCTTGATATTAGTGATAATGTGTACATTTGTACATGCGTGGGATGTTTTGCATGAATGAGTGTAATTGCTTGTGTCACATACATATACCTAATTCAGTTCAGTAATTTTCCAATTTGCTTATCCTTTTTAAAGGTGTAGCCGTCGTAGGCCAATTGTTGTTTTTTTTATCTCATTAAACTTGTACTTTATTTCGTTGGCTGCATGCTCAAGAAAGCACAACAGTATTCTTTAATATTCATTTTTATGCAGTTATGGGAATGAGGAGATGCTTACTACCCTTGCAAGATTACATGATTCTCTGTTACCATCCTTGCACCGAGGTTTCAATATAATTTTTGCATCTAAAGACAATGGGTCCTCAGATATATCCAGTAGTATGCATTCAAATGTTTATCTTAGTCTGAAAATGTTAGCGACAAGGATAGTAAATTTTGGTTGGAAACTACTGTACTTTTGCTATCTAAGTGACGAGGTTTTCGATGGAAGTTTCCCTATTCCAGTTGGCATGAAAATGTTTCCTGCAAAGGTGGAAGATCCAGTCATAAGAACAGATATCCTTGTACAGCTCATCAGGGATGTCAATGGTGTTTCTTTTTCTTCTCCCGAAGGGCATACTAAAGGGACACTTCTACAAAACATTGAAGAGAATCACAAAATAATGAGCCGGATTGAACTATTGAGAAATGCAGGTAGAACGTTATGTGATATTCAGCCCTATTGAATTTATTTTACATGTTTTCTAGAGTGAGATGATGACTGAATTTTGAGGTTCTGTCACTTGTTTATTGCATCTAGTAGTTGTTATTTTGTTATTTTTAAGTCCAGTTAATCCCATTCAAGCAATATGCTGATGCCAACATAGTTACTTGCAGGGTGGTTTTCTGTGGATGATGATCAACTTCGGTTTCTCTCTGGGATCGTGGTCAACCCGCTGAAAGCCAATATTACTACATCTAGCATGCCATCCACTGGGACAGACGGTAAACTGCAGGATGACGAAGACACAGCAATCATTGAATCAAAAATCAGTCAAATAAAAGATCTATTTCCGGAGTATGGAAAAGGTTTCTTAGTTGCCTGTCTTGAAGTTTATAAC
>CM008345.1:10418449-10441842 GCA_002525835.2 Ipomoea batatas
GTGGGTGTAGTTCATACTATAATGATTGTTATCCGGTGGTACAGAGTTCAAAATCCTACCAAAGACAAAAAAAAATGTATGAATTTGACCTTGTTACAAATACGTACTAGTATATAAGAATTCAAAGGCTTGTCAATAAATAAAGACATATTCAGTAATTTATCTCATTTCACTGGTTCTTAAGATAAAAGTAGTGATAGACGGTTAAGTTTAATGTTTAAACAAAATAATAAAAGGCTTATTTATATTGTAGAAATGAACCTGAATGCCATATTCAAATAAATATTCTCGATAAGACTATCTTTTTATTCTAGAGTTTTCCTTTTGCACCATAATAGGTAGCTAAGCTAGTGCTCTATGAGTAAGAAAGGTTGAAAAGAAACTAAATTGCCCAATATCTAAATTAGATATCTCTCTCACACACGGACGAAAATACTATTTTTTCCTCTTAAAATTCTCTTAATATTCTTTTTCTCATTATGTGTCTTGTATTTATTTAGTAAAATAAATTGATTAATTTCACAAACTTTTTTAAAGCAAAATTAAAATAACTACACGAACGAAAGTCTGAAGTTCACCTTCCATGAACAGGAACCAACTGCTTTAACAAGAATATGAGCAAGCTAGTTCACTGACCAACTAATTCACAAACTTTTTAATTAAATATTAAATTATTATCTAATTAATCATATGATACCACACGAAGAAATTGAGAGGAAAATTTTAGAAGGGGTGTCTAGCATTAAATATATATATCTTGTGTTTGTTTTCATTTTCGTCTTTCTTCTTGATCTTTTGGTTCCATTTTCTCGCAACACTTCCATATATGCATTAAAATATATTGTAAAATTTTTCTTATGAATAAATATTTTTTTTTTTCAAAATAATTTTAGTATTGGACTCAAATCTTCACGACAAAAAAAAGAGCTAGAGGTGTAAAATAAGATCCGGTCTAAAATTTGTCCATCGTTGTCAATCATATTCAAACGTAGACAAGGTCGAAAATATGGAATACATTAAGATGCTAAACCATAAAAAGCAGCAGGAATTATTAAGAATAAGAAGAAGAAAAAAAAAAAGTGTGTTGTGGATAAGATAATGCCAAACTCCATCTGAAATATGCATGACTCGTCAAGTGAGTAATTGAATGATTGTGAGAAGTGAGAACCATCCACCATCTCCACTCATTTTGCAATATACAATTAAAGCCAAGCTTGTGATGCCTAATAATTTCCCTTTCTCAATTATTATTACTATTTTATTTTGATTTGGTATTTCAAAGTTTATGTCAAAGGTGGACCTCTAGGGTTCACTCAAAAAATTTGCATATCTAAACATGTATGATTATGACGGGTCGTCATCCGATTTACATAAAAATTAGGTTTTTTTTTTTGTGTATGTATTGGATAAAGTATGTTTAGTCTTGTCTTAAGATTTCTCTAGTATAGCTTTAGTCAAGTGATTGTGAAAATCGGATGATACAAATTTCACCTTATTAATAGTTAAAAAAGAATCACTTTCGAGAATAACGTGTATATTTAGACGCATTTTTTTATGGACAACCTAATATAACATGTTTTCGGATGTCAAGAGATCAAAAGCAAATACTCTTTCATGAGTTTTTGAACTTGAAAAATTACTTAAGTTGAAAAAGACTCATACAATCTAATCTAGTTACATGATTTTTCTTTAATTAATTAATTTTTTTTTTTTTATAACACTGAATATTTTTACCAATAAATTATAAGTTTCCAATTCGTATGGAAGTAGGATACGTAACTCTTTTTTTTTTTTTTTTAGAACAATAGGACACGTAACTCAATTATGATTTATGATCACGGAATTTGAAAAACTTGTATCTGGGCCAACTGGCCAAGTTCCGCTCAAGTATTATCTCACAATTAAATATAAAATAGGAAAAAAAAAAAGTCAAATAAACCCCTAAACTTTACATGAAAAGTTAATTAGTTTCTTAAACTTTTAAAAAGTATAATTACACCATTTAACACGTTATAGTTGAACAATGAAGTTCAATACCCGGTAATTAACCTGCTATTATAGATCATTTCCATTTCTCATCATCTCAGGTGAAACTCCGGCGACCGGTCGCATTCTACCAGAGAAGGCGACCACTGGTGTGGTCCCCTTCCATGGAGAAGGCAACCAACTGGCCTGGTCGCCTTCTCTTGTAGAAATTGTCGCCAGTTGTTGGACTTTCGCCTGAGATGATACTCGAATAAAAATGACATGTAATATATAGTAGGTCAGTTACTTGTTATTGGACTTCATTGCATTATGCCCCGATATAATATGTTAAAGGGTGTAATTATACTTTTTAAAAGTTTAGTGACCTAATTGACTTTTCAGGTAAAATTTATGGGCTTATTTGATCTTTTTTCCTATTAAATATTATGCACTGAAAGGAGTGATTGAGTTGATAGAATATAGATGGAGGGCTCAGTTGAGAACAAGCTACCACATAAAAAGTGAGGACTGGTCAAATTCATTTATTTGAGTAGATCAACTCTTGAGGATTGTTGAAAAATAATGAAAATGAGTGATGTTAGTTATATAAATATTAAAAATTTTAAAGTTTGCAATAATTATAAAATTGATCACGTATATTTTCTTTTACTAAAACCTCAACTATTAGTGAACCCTAATGAACAGTCCAGATTAGTTCACATACACTTTTTACAAAAAGGGTTGTTCTCATTTGAACCTACTCAAGGAGGGTTCATGCGAGAACACCTTCCCTTCTAAAAAGTGTGGACATATCCTCACTTTTTATCTTGAGAAATCAAAAATTAGAATCTTATTATCATTGCTAAATTTTCAAGTTTGAAATAATTATAAAATAAATTCAGCTCTTAAAAGTTTTCAATAATTATAAAATTGATCTCATATTTTTTTCAAAAATCATCAACTATTGATGAATCCTAATAAACGATCGAGATCAATACTCACTTTTTACCTGAGTATCATGTACCTATTTTGAGCCTATATATGTGTATATGTGAGACCTCATACTACATATATAGATCATTTTCAAGCGAGAAAATAATCCACTAGGTGGTTTGATTCCATGCAATATGAAATACCTGGCCTTATCTACAAACACAAAAAAAAATTTTTAAAAAAAATGTCTTTGGAATTTATGCTTAATTTATGGCATACTCATCCGTGGGGGCACACTCATAATGGTCCAAACCCTAACTTGTCTTTAGTCTCTCCTACCCACAAAATTATATTGCAACTTTCTGAAACTTTCCCAAACTTGTTTGAAAACATTTTTGTCATAGTTAGTAATAAAGCCAAGGTTTTTTGAGGATTAATGTACATATTAGTATTATAGATGATTTTACAGAGAAACTATAGATCGAAATTTCCAACTCAAAAGCAGTAATTAAAGGACTTATTATGTATAATAACGACGAGAAATGGACAACTCCCT
Source organism: Ipomoea batatas (assembly GCA_002525835.2). NCBI lineage: Eukaryota > Viridiplantae > Streptophyta > Magnoliopsida > Solanales > Convolvulaceae > Ipomoea > Ipomoea batatas. Next base: position 10,421,904 of record CM008345.1, read on the forward strand.
TCTTTTAGATTGTAAAAAACTCATTCAAGCATATGCTTTGTGAAGGAAATTGACACTGTATATAACCAGTACAAACATCTCAGTTAATTACTGAATAATAGATTATGGATAATAATACATGATCGAGTCCTATTATTAACTCATTGTGAAAATTTCATCAAATATAATAAAATTTATGTGAGTACTGGACACTAATCTTTTCAAATAATAGGTGCGATAGATGAACTTACGGTAAATTATCTCTCCACTATTTTGTTACATTGAGTAAATGTGTGAGATCCTAGGAACCGTAAAATTTTATTTTTACTGGCAAAAAATTGGACACCTAGATCCCCTGAATAAGGGGACAAAGTAATAAATGTTTGTCCAATAAATGTAAATGCTAAGAATCCTCCAAAAAGCTTACAACACTTGTCGAGGACAGATGCATATGCTATTGATGTTGAATTACAATGACTAAACCTTCTAAACACTATAAAATAATTTTTATATTTTCTTTCTCTATTGTACAAAATTATTATTATTATTTTTTTAAATGTATAACGTGTAAAAGGAGACCCGTCGCTTAATTATGGGGACGCCGGGTCAAAGAATGGACCAGCCAGTATATTCTTTCTGGGGCACTGAAGGCTACGTCCAATATTAAAAATTAAAAATTAAAAATTAAAAAAAAAAAAAACACTTGAATCAGATTCTTCTTTAATTTGGATAATTTGTAGTGTTACACAAATAATTTGATACATCTATTTTTTTAAATTTACAAGAAAATTTGTTGTCGCTATTCGAAAGTGAGTTTTAAGGGAACCGGTGAAGTCGTCTTGTAACCCTAGCCATAAAAAAATTAAATAAAGATAAAGTAATTTAAGTTATCCTTAGTTGATCGACTCAAACTAAGAAGGTCAATTAATAGTTCTCATTGAGAATGAAACTTATAAACTTGTAAAGTTGTAGTTACTAAACCAATTATCTAACTAATTTAACTCGTCCCCATTTCTTCTATCCACTGATAAGTGATAATATCATAGATAGCAAGAAAAAGATTTTAAAAAACACATGATACAAAATCTAAGATAAATGTAAAAATATAAGAAATATAAATACATATTTTTTTATGAAGATCTTTGTAAATTAAATTTATGAGAGGACGACACGTTATGCCAATGCACATTGTTATATCATACAGTGCATATTTTTATGTCATACAATTCACATTGTTGTGCCTTCTGAAACCTTTTTTTTTAATTGTAGATGATGAACTTTTTTTAAAAGATCAATTAAACTTGATCAATAATTACTAATTTGAGTTGAATATTGTTTGTTTGTTTATTGTTTATGGTCGTTTATGATTTGTGTTGAAGATCCTATTTTAAATTTAATTTTTTCAATAATTGTTTCACATCTTTGTGCCTCCAGTGCGCATTTTTTTTTGCCTTCTAGTGCACATTTTTTCCTTCTTTCAGTACACATTTTTCTTTCTTCCATTGAACATTACTGAAGATCGTAGGTGACAAGGTTTTTTTTTTTTTTATCTACAATTGAGATTCTATCTCACTCTCACCTGAGACTTTTATCTCACCTGAACCCTTCATATATATATATATATATATATATATATATATATATATATATATATAAATAATGCTTTGTACTGTTAAATTAAAAATTTTCAAGGACTACATATTTTTTTTGTTACATTTCTCGGCTGCCTTTTAAGATACAGTGTCACACTGTTACGTGCTTGTCCCATACAAAGTACCGTAGTATTTTCGTTTCGCATATGACGTCAGCGCCCAACGTTCCACTAATGTCAGATACAAAATTTAAGATAGCAACCAAAGTTAGGTAGTTCCCCATTTTGCCCCCAAAAAAAAAAAAAAAAAAAAAAACTTATGTTGCGGATGAATACCGTGTCAATTTATATTACAAATAATTAAAAGGAAAATAATATTTTTCCTCTAATATGTCCACCCATGAATTAGATGACTGTACCTAACAAGATAATTGGACAAAGCACTCAACCCAGTGAATTCTTGGTCTAACTCGTCAATGCATTGAAGACAGTCAAATAGTAACGGTAAAGAGCGGTGAGAGTAGGTGGAACGGATGCAAAAGTCTATACACTTATTAAGGCACCTCCTACCAAAGACCTTGTGGTCTGGTGGCATCCGGTGTCCCAGTTAACACTCCCACATGGATGATGGGAGTGGGTACTGTTGACTCTTTGTGCTTCATTAGGTTGAAAAAGTAGCTATGAACAGATACTACATTGTAACAGAGTCAGTAGTACTCAAAAAAAAAATTAAGGCACCTGCTCATCAAATAGCAAAAGTTATGGAGGGCCAACACACTTATGGAGAAAAGTGCATCAATTACTAAGGAGCGATGACACTTATTGAAAGGAGTCGTTGTAGTTATTACGATGCTTTGTAACCGTTAGCTATTGTCTATTATAAAACTTGAGCCCATCTAACATCGGGGGGAACACACTCTAAAAAAAACTTGTACTCAGACTCTTAAGCAATACAATCTAGTTTACTTACAAACATACCCGGTAACATATCTACTGTTGTCATTGATGCTTTCATTAAAAGTCTAAGATCAACTCAAGCAGACTATCACATACATCTATCTTTCTCAGCAATAGTCGTGCCAGAAGGCGACAAGGGCCCGGAGCTCCAACTCTGCCTATGGACCTCCAAGCAAGTGTCCATGTCATTTAACAAACAGTAGCGATGCTGGCCCACTTGGTGACATGAGTGCAAAATCTAGTTCCTCCGCCAGTACCCCAATGCGAAGCTAAGGTTATGTCACCGTGGCAAGAAGCGAGGAGGAACAGGTGTAATGGATAGCGAACCCCACTCCCAATGAAGAGGAGTTGAGGACCAAGGCAATGTAATGAAGTTAGGAATGAAGGTGTTCAAAGTGGAAGGTCAGCTAGACGACTTGCAGGATTCAAATCCTTCCTGAAGACGTTGGGCGAGAGGGCATCGGCCCGGGAGAAGATAGGGTCACAGCTTAGGGCCTAGGGGTTATCTACGAACGGACCGCACCAGGATAATGGAGGAGGGATAACGATCGACATGGTAAAAAATGATGGATGAGTCATGTGGACTAGCTACGCGTCGATCTGCCGTGCAGAAGCGAACCCCAAACGTGTAGGAGCAGGTAGTAGAGCGGCTGTAGAGGAAGATAGAAGAGCAAGAGAAAAAAATATAAGCAGAAGAGCAGTCGCCTGAACCCAAAGTGGGGATATATGTACCATTTACTCCGAGTATAATGGATGAACTCCTTCCTAGGGATTTCAGACTCCCAATTATCAAAGCTTACATTGGGACCTTGGACCCACGCGCACACAATACAAGGCAACTATGGTGCTGATTGGGGTAAGCGATGCAATCATGTGTTGAGCATTCCTGTCTACCTTAGATGGGCCAAGCGCACTTATGGGGAGGGGGGCACTAGCGCACTTATGAAGGAGAGTGTCTCAATTACTAAGGAGCAATGACACTTATTGAGAGAAGTCATTGTAGTTATTAGGGGGCTTTGCCACTGTTAGCTATTGTCCATTATAAAACCCGAGCCCCCGTGACAGTATAGCAGACACACTCTAAAAAAAAATTGTACTCAAACTCTAAAGCAATACAATCTCGTTTACCTACAAACATGCCCGTTAACATACTTACCGTCACCACCATTTGTTAAAAAGAAAGTTAGTTTTCCAATTAGAAAATGTCATGTAGGGAGTGAAAGATTAGAGGGGGTGGGTTACTCTAGTAAAATATAAGTCGTCAACATACTTGTTGTGCCTAACGACGGTGTGAAAAATACACGTATACTAAACGAGCATATGGAATCACTTCATACCGCTTGACCACATAGTGTTTGGCTAATAATATACTTCGTATTTGTTGAATGTTTAAAATAGTTATAATTATATTTTTCATAATTTCGTTTAAAAAAAAAAAAGAAAAAAAAGTACAACTTCCGTATATATAAGTGCAAGCTGCTACTTCCTTTTCACACGCAATTGCCTTTTGTTTCCACAGGTTTATCTAGACAGTGCTAACTGCCTGCCAACATTTTCTTCCCCACCGGAAAATCAAGAAAACCCAATCCATGGGTCAATCTTTGCTGGAGGCGCTAAACGTGCGAGTCGTCGGCTCCGGCGAGAAAACCCTAGTTCTAGCCCACGGCTCCGGCACCGACCAGTCGGCGTGGCGGGGCATTCTCCCCTATTTCCTCCGCGACTACCGCGTGGTCCTCTTCGACCTCGTCTGCGCCGGCAGCGTCAACCCCGACTACTTCGACTTCCGGCGCTACACCACTCTCGACGCCTACGCCGACGACCTCCTCAACATCCTCGCCGCCCTCGGAATCGACCGCTGCTACTACGTCGGTCACTCCGTCTCCGCCATGATCGGAATCCTCGCCGCCATTCGCCGCCCCGATCTCTTCTCCAAGCTCATCCTCATCGGCGCTTCCCCTAGGTAACCAAACTCCGAGCTTAAATTTTTTTTTTTTCCGGTAACAGAGAAACGGAAAATCAAGAAATGAAAATTTATTAGAGAGTTCAATTATGCCTACCAAAAAAGCCGAATCTTTTGCCTTCTTTGGTTGTCAACTTATCTTATCCTTAACTAATCTTGTCTTACAACGTTGATTGATTGTTAATCTACCACGGTTTCGCCTCTCTCATCATGCCCACCATTGACTTCAGTTTATCTCAATCATCGTATCTTATCCTCATTTCTTATAAGAGCAATGCTAATTCCCCTCAATTTTTTCCCCCTCTAATCAATCCCTCCCTCCTCATGTAACATCAATTAATTAGTTACCAAAAACAACCCAATTAGTCATACGGTTAACTTAGTAATTACAGTGTTACAAGCTCAATTCTATACAAAAATTATCTATTGAGTCGATCAATTATAGATAAATTAGCTTAATTTATTGGCCAGCTTAATTAGTTTATGAGTCAATTTTGACGTATTTGACTACTATTCACCGTTTAATTTAGTTAAAAGCTCAATATAAGTGTTTAATTAATCAATCTTTTTACTTCTAAAATGTTAAAATTCAAAAATATGCTCAAAGTAACTTCAAACAGCTATCAGCTAACACCTTTCTACAATCAGATAATGATATCAACTAGTTATATCTTGTAACATAACCGGCTACCAACTATCAACTAACGTCCATTTACCAAACTGGACAATTGTCATTTGTCGACTGGAGTCACAGTTGAATTTACCTAATACATATCATTTTTGCCCTAAAATTTTAGGTTTTTGAATGATGAGGAGTACCATGGGGGATTCGAGCAAGGGGAGATCGAGAAAGTGTTCTCGGCGATGCAAGCGAACTACGAGGCGTGGGTGCGTGGGTTCGCCCCGCTGGCGGTGGGGGCGGACGTGCCGGCGGCGGTGAGGGAGTTCAGCCGGACGCTGTTCAACATGCGGCCGGACATAACGCTGTTCGTGTCCCGGACGGTGTTCAACAGCGACCTGAGGGGCGTACTGGGGCTAGTGAAGGTGCCGTGCCACATCATCCAGACGGCCAAGGACGTGTCCGTACCCGGATCGGTCGCCACGTACCTCAAGAACCACCTCGGCGGCCGGAACACCGTCCACGTGCTCCCCATTGAGGGCCACTTGCCGCACCTCAGCGCGCCGGCGATGCTCGCGCAGGAGCTCCGGCGCGCTCTGGGCCGGTGATCGCCCCCCGGCCGGCCCATGGGCCCTGGCCCGTTTTATTCTCTTCGTTGTCTTATGTACTAACTATATATGAGGAATAATGGGAGGTTGGGAGATAATGACATGTTCCGATTTTAACTTATGGACGAGAGTGAGTTTGCATTTAATATTTTGAAAATTTTACATTTTTGCCCTTCTGTTATATTCGTGGTATAGACTTAATTCTTCAGTTATATGCGTGACATGACAATTTTAATTCTTTTAGATTATTTTTATCATTAATATTTCACTTAATAAAGTAACTAATTTGATTCTTAGGAATTGAAGTGTTATTTATATCACAAATATAATTGAGGGGTAAAAATGTAATTTTACTTTATGATTTTACAAGAAATATTTGGTATGATATTTTAGGAATAAGGGTCAAATAGGCCACTGAACTACACACAAAACTGTAATTAGGTCATCGAACTCAAAAATAATGCAATTAGGTCCCTGAACTACACAAATTCATGCAAATTAACCTAAAGTGACTTGTTGACTTGATCTTCCGGTTACCAACTTTAAAAAATAATATTTTAAAATAATTTTAAATTAATTAATTAATTAAAATTAAAATTAAAAAAATAAAACAGGAACAAGTCAATTGGGTCCTTTTTCTTAATTTTTAATTTTAAATTTAATTTTAATTAATTAGTTTATTTAAAATTATTTTAAAATATTATTTTTAAAGTTGGTAACCGGAAGATCAAGTCAAACAAGTCACTTTGGGTCAATTTGCAGGGATTTGTGTAGTTGAGGGACCCAATTGCATTGTTTTTGAGTTCAATGGCCTAATTGTAGTTTCGTGTGTAGTTCGGTGGCCTATTTGACCCTTATTCCGATGTTTTATGATGTGAACGGACGGTGATGTGATCTTTCGGAGAGAGGATAAGAATCTTCACGTGATTTCCACGTGGTGAGGTGGCTGTTTTTGTCTTCTTTCTTTTTCTTTCTTTAGGGGGAGTAGAAACTATAAAGTAATTTTGTAGGGGAGGTTTTTTTTTTTTTTTTTTTTTTTTTTTTTTTTTTTTTTTCGGACTTTCTAAGAAAATGTTTAAATTACAATTGTAATGACGACTGTTTGTTAATGGAAAAGAATTTGAAGAAAACACCAAATAATATATATTTTTGGTGGGTATTATAATTTTAATTAGGGTATAATCTAGCTATCAAATCTTACTTAAGAAAATGCTTGTGATATGTGTCCGTTGAAATTTGGAGCTTTCTGACTACATATCTAAAGTTAAAAGTACTATAACGTATTCTAAATTTAACTCGTATTCTGATATGATATGATGTGTGACCATGAAAAAGCATTTAAATTGAACCGGTATGAGAGACAACTTTAAGGCATTTTAACCGGTACAATCGTACCATCACTCTAAACAACCTTTAAAAAGACAATTTTAAGTGTACAGTTTGAACAATTAAATACCTCAAACTTACAATTCCAAATTGGATTCTCACTCACCATTGTCATTTCACAATTATAAAGATTGCTAAAAATATCAAACCGCAACGAAGCTACTGAGAATATGAATTTTTCAACAAAAATCGTCAAATGGGGCGTTCCAAGAATCGAACTCGGGACCTCTCGCACCCAAAGCGAGAATCATACCACTAGACCAAACGCCCTGCTTGTTATTGCTTGTGGACGTTTTTTACATAATCACATCTTAAATTAGGAATTAGTTGACAAGAAATGCTCTAGACTATATTCGGCCAAGGATTTTTGGTGGTAATTAGGTAAGGTTGCACAAATTTTGAATCTTCTACCCAATTATTATATCCTCAACAAAAGCAAATTTCCTCTCCCAATTCCATAGTCATTTCTTCTCATCTTTAATAATATTGGAAGCTGAAAAAGTTATAGCTGGCCAGCTCAACCCAAGAAGGCCAAATGATAGTTCCTTTAAAGCAACAAACTTAGAATCTTTTAGTTACCAAAGTAACTATCTGATCAACTCGGGTGGGGATTGCCCTTGAAAACCCTCCACACTTGCCTAGAGAAAAGGTAGTCCCTGTGAACCATGAAATGAAGTTTATTTTGACTGGTAAGGCAGACTTGCAGACCACACCTTGGTACACTCTTACAACTGCCATTTATAATGCAAAATGAAGTTTTTTTTTTTTTTTTTTCAGTCCATCTTGTCATTGAAAAATACACATAAAAACAAATTAAAATGAATGTACAAGTTGTTAATCTGAACATATTACAAAGTGCACCTAGTTTCTTGACTCATGATGGCTCCCTAGACCACCCACACACCAGCATTTTGGAGAACATATCTCACAGAATCCATAATATATTCATGTGTTGTTGCAGTGTCAGTAGAGAATGAACTGAGCCTGTGAAGAGAAATACAGAATCTACTTGCCCACCAAACAAGGCTCCACCAATGAATGTGAACCTCCTTTTTGATGAATCTGCAAGGAACAATGATGAATCTTTCATTTTACACATTTGACAGATTTCTCCCGCATTTCACTATCTCTCCTACTTAGCCTTAATTCCAACCCAAGTAAAAGTAGTTTTCTTTAACTACCACTGAAATCAACATGTTTAGTTTCTTGATTCTTGACAACACTAACAACCCAAACAGTCTCCCGAAAGAACTTAGAAGGGAAAAGAAAGAAACGAAGGCGGCAGGTCTTAATGTCCTGAGTGGGTAGTTAGATGTTTTCAAGCTGGGGATAATGATTGTCGGGTGCTAGTTCATTAATCAAATTTGTTACACTTCTGCTACCCGTCCCACTCTGGTTTTTTAATAAAGTCCCATTTCCTCGCCCTCTGTAGTTCTGTGTTCCTAACTCCTATAAGTGTTTTCTGCTTCTAATAAGAGTGTGTGTGGGGGGGGGAGAGAGATTTTGCTTTGTTGGAAGAGACTAATAGCCATGGCATTTGCAGGAACAACCCAGAAATGCATGGCGTGTGAGAAGACAGTCTATCTCGTTGACAAGTTAACCGCAGATAATAGAGTCTACCACAAAGCGTGTTTCAGATGCCACCACTGCAAAGGCACCCTCAAGGTTTATATAATGACTATTATAAACCTTTCAACTTATATTGGTTCCATGTAATTGTATATTTCTGTTTGCAGCTTAGCAACTATAACTCCTTCGAGGGAGTTCTATATTGCAGGCCACACTTTGATCAACTCTTCAAGAGAACTGGTAGTTTGGACAAAAGCTTCGAAGGTAGATAGTAATTCATAAACATCTAACGTATAGAGATTAAGGACAAAAGTGTTACTCCATATTTGCTATGTCATGTTCTTTCAGGGATACCAAAGATTGAGAAGCCAGATAAACCTGTCCTCAACGGGGTAATACATTTATCAAATCCTTGGCTTGCCAATGTCCAATACCCATGTTCGAAACTAGTTAATGCATGGCTAATGGCTTTCCAGTATCTCATACACACATTCATAACTAGTTAATGCATCTCTCTAACAGAAACCACTAGCAAATAAAGTTTCAAGCTTTTTTGTTGGAACAAGAGAGAAATGTGTGGGCTGCAAGAGTACTGTCTATCCAATTGAAAAGGTAAGTAATTTGCCTACATTTATCTTGTAAGGTTTGTTCATCAGAGCAGCAATTAAAGTTTGCGAGAGGTTCACAAGATGAAATCTGTACAATAACTGAAGTTGAGAATTACCTGGAATTATATCGTTATAGGTCTCGGTGAATGGAAGTGCATATCACAGGAGCTGCTTCAAATGTAGCCATGGAGGGTGTGTGATTAGCCCATCCAACTACGTTGCATATGATGGCCGCCTATACTGCAAACACCACCATATTCAACTTATCAAGGAAAAGGGCAACTTGAGCCAACTTGAGGGAGAGCATGAGAAGAATTTGGTCAGAGTGATGGAAATTGCTGCAGAATAGTAATTTGAACGGTATTCTGTTACTCGGCTTTAAAGCAATTAATGAGCTACACATTCCAGCACTTCCCATCCATGTTACTTTTAGCTGCCAGCATTTCATTCCTGTTTATAAAGTTAAAAGTAAAATAATGATCTACTGATGCTTGTTAGTTGTTTACTACCTTCTAGCCTTGATTTATGTCAAGGAATTACGATGTTCAAAGGAAGATTCTTTGAATGATATAGTAACATGATGGATCAAGTTTCACTTTCATGCAACTTTGCAAGGGCCAAGGGGCACAATCTTAATGATATTGAAGAAAATAAAATACCTAATTGAACAAATCTTAAAATAGTAGAGATTTTTAAAAATTCATTGATCAAAACTTACCAGCTATTTTCTCTTGAAAGCGAAATTCCAGGAAAACATCCAAATTACAATTCCTCCTGCAAATGATCATCATTTGCTAATCATACTCAAGCTGTCAAGAATCAGTGTAAGACATCATCAGTCAGCAAATGATCTTTAATTTTCAACAAATGAGCCCATCATCCCGTTCTACACCATTCCAAAGTATAAGGAAGAGTAGCAACTAAAGAAGTAACCAAAGGACAATAATGGAAGAATCAGTTTCAGCAATAGTTTTAAACAATTGGGAAACTTTTATTTCCAGGACAATGTTACACAATACAATGAAATGATGGTAACCCCAGTATATAATTTTAATGTACAATGATAATAATCAGATAATTCCTAGTCATTCTACTGGCCTGACTAAGTAAATATAAAATAAAATCAATCATCTGAAAAGTTGATAATATCTAATATATGACCATCTCTAGCAATTTGCTTCAAGTCTATAATGTAATCATTTCGGAGAAATCCAAAGCCAAATGTCCCATTTCCATACTGCCAAATCCTCCCTTCCACCTGCCGAGGATTTAAATTAGTTCCTGTCAGGTCAGGGATGACCAAGTCATAGCTTGAATTCATGGAGAGCATGCGCATTACGTCTCTGTTATCAGAACAAGGCAGACAATCATCAAAACTATCTCCTTCTGCATATGGTTGAAGATGCTCGCGACTCATATATATATCTTCCTCTTCTGAAGTAAAGGGAGACTCAATGAATGTAGCATTTGAAGTCCAAAAAACTAGGGTACAGCCAGAGAAAAGTTGAGACAATTCCCCAACTCTTCGGCAAGTAATTCCCCCAATGTTGTCATACGAAACAAGATAAAACTCCAGACTCCTGTCATCACTTATTCCCTGCAATGAGCGGCAAACAGAGAATCAACCAGGAGTGAGCCCTAATGTAATCACAAACATTTCATTCAATTCTACTAAAAGCATATTCAATAGCTTAATCCTTCTAAATTCTCAATCTCACGCAGAGTGAAATCTTCTAGATCATCTAAATGATGGAATTCTTAATAAAGATCAAACCTTTTCACTTCATATTACTTCATGATGATAAAAGCATGCTTCATGATTGTTCTGTATGTCTCATATGTACCCTGAATGTTTGACTATCACAATTAATAAAAGAACAGCTTCTCTCCCGTGGGCATAGACACATTGCGAAACCACATAAATCTTGTCCTCTCTACTTTCAACCATTATTTTCAATTCTTGCTCTCATTTATCTCAACCACTGTTGCAAAAATCGGTCTTGCGCCTAATTCGGCCACCTAGGCAGCCACCTAGCGCCTAACTCGGCTGAGTTAACTCACTCGCCCATTTCGATCAAGTTAACCTAGTTAATACGGTCGGGTCGGCCTTGCTAATTTTTTTCAATATATATATATATATGACATAATATACACGCCTAGGCCGTCTATGCACTCTTCTACCGCCCGACTAGTGCTTAGCTCTCATTGCAACCATGATCTCAACAAGGACAATTTATAAAGCTTGAAACTTTTTACCATCATAGGCTAATAGCATAGCATAGAAAAGCTTCAAACTTCAAACCAATATAAACTTAAACAGAATAAGAGTAAAACCTTCCAAAGACCCTGCAATGGGCGAGCTGGTGTAGGTGAGCAATCGACAATTTTGACAAAATGCTCCATATCCCACTTCCTTCTACCTTGCCTTTCCTTCTCCCTCCTTCGCTGTCTCCTCCACGACCCATTCCCGCCGGGACTTATCCGGTTCGCAAAGTACTGGTAAATCTCGGACATGGGCCGGTCCGGCAAGCTCCCAGGGGACCCACACAAGTCATCATACTCATCTTCCTTCACCACATTCCCCGAGCTTGAAACCTTCCTAAAATCGCCATTTTTTGGGGAACTTGAATTCACATTTTCCTCAATCGCCACGTGACATGTCCCTATAAAGCTCACGTATACTGCTACCAAATCTTTCTCTTGTAGCCAAGAATCCTCCGGGGAGGACATAAAATTCTCGGAGAATTCGAGCCGGCCTTCGAGGTCAAGGTAGTTGACCATTTCTCCTTTGGAATTAATCCCCATCCATAAGAATGGGGATTTAATCACCTTATACGACGACGTTTTCACGGGCGTAACCCATGACCCGGACACATAAAACGGGCCCCACTCGAAGAACACCAGGCGGCCGGAATTCCCGGAATTGACGCCCGTTCCGGTGCCGCTGCGGCGCCAAAATCCGATTAGATGCTCGTACTCGAGCAGCGTCATGTAGAGGAGCTTATAGGAGATCTCGCCGTTCCCCCACTTGCCGATTAGGGTCTTGGAACCCCATCGGCGATCGCACATGGAGAACCAGAGGCGCTCGTCGTCGCGGCACAGCGACACGAACCGCTTGGAGGTGCAGGCGAAGGCGGAGATCTCCGCCGGCGTCAGAAACGATAGGATGCAGAGCTGCACGTCCTCCGGGAAGTCCGTGAACGCCGGGGGCAAAACGGCGCCGTTTTCCTCCTGCAAATTCGCAGCCATTGCGATTGAAATCAGTTAGGGATTCTCTCTTGAGCTAGAAGAGATTAAGGGGAAGAAAATGAAAGGATTGAATGGAAGATTCTTCTCAAATTTGGAATGATTCTCTCTCTGTTCCTGTTTTTCTTAATTTTCTGTGCTTGGACTTCAAAGATGGTTTCTCTATACGCAACGATGAAGGGTGTAATCGTATTTTCAACAACAGTGATTGAGTGGAACAGAGTGTATCGTTGTGATCGTAGACAGTGCATCATCTACCGTCAATGAATGGGCCTCAAAATCTATTATTTTCGACACTAGACCCAATACAGAGGCCCATCAGAATACAAAATTGAAGCCTAAACTTGGAGTTCTCGGACCTGGCGCCGTAGTCATTTCCGTAAATTATTACATATCTAATTTAAATAGTGGTGGGGTTGCCAAGCACCTTGTGCATGTACGTAGTGATTCTCGCATATGAGAGGTTATGAGATTGAGCCTCAAAATAGACGAGTCGGGCGGATCCCGATAGGTTTGGATATTGATAGAGATTATTTCCCGATCACTCAACATACAGTGTACATACCTGATCAGTATTTGTGCTAATCACCGAGTAGAACGAGTCCCGATGTGGCAGGATCAATCGAGCCGAAAGTTAGCTAAATTTAGCTAGTGATAGTCCGCCTGCTAACCGTCTCTTTGGTGCTTCCTAACCATGATTGATCAGGACGGTTGAGCTCACCTCCCTCCTTGGTATCCCAAGATCCTTCTTATTAGAATAACCTGGCCTCGGATGGATCGAGGGCATCAAGAACCTCATTATATATGGGCAAACCGGCAGAGCCTCCGGGTTCTCATCGTGCATGGGCTCCACGCGTCACGCATGCCGCCCGTTTTATCACCTATAAATACTGCGGGCATTTAATGTAACTTGTGGGACTTTTGGATTTTTCTCTTACACTATAACAGCCCGTTTGGTTCGCTGGAAAATATTTGAAGGAAATGTAATTCAAATTCCATGGAAAACAAATTACCAGGAAAATAGATTCCATTGTTTGGTTGGTGGAAAAGAAATTACTGGGAATATGAATTCCATTGTTTGGTTGGGTTTGGAATGGTAAGGAATTATGAATAAAAAGACTAATATGCCCTTAATAATAATAGTGATAACAAATTATATACATGTGTAATTACTAGACTTTGATGAGGGTAAAATAGTCCAATTGTGTTATACTTTCTCCCAAATCCTATGGAAAACAAAATACCAACCTTTTGCTAGGATTTTGTTTTCCTTCACCTTTAGGAAGTAGAATTCCAATGGAAAATATTTTCCATCCAACCAAACAACATAAAACATCATTTTCCTTCACTTTTGGGAAAACATTTTCCATGGAAAATATTTTCCATCCAACCAAACACCCCATAAAAGAGCTCGAGATCGTCTGACTAATAGTCAGTTCTCTGATCTTGCCCCTTAAACCAACGAGCAAATTGAGAGAGGAATCGTCCCGGAACTGATTTCAACACCTACAAATTCTTATACACCTCCGTATTTAGTATATCAAATATGTATACCCGAAGTATATATCGTATCGAATAATTATAAGATCATGTATATCTATATTTATTTTGATTAATAATTTAATTTCACCCTCATTTTTGTTCATTAGTCATATTTTTTTATTGCACATTGGACCACACAAATGTATCATTTTAAAGTAACTAGTAATATATATATTTTTTGGGATAAAAGGTAGGGCAAAGCCTCATGAAACAAAACGAGAAGGTTAATCGTCTGCGGCACTTGGCACCCAGACTTTATCACACATAACGCGTACAACACCGAGGGCAAGACGACAATAAAGAGAGATCCACCTAGTTACCACAATTTCTAGCCAGTTAATCCGCAAATTGATTACGTTCGCAGAGAACATGGTACTGTGGTAGCACACTGCATTTCAATTCTTTTCCATCAATATCCGGCATTTATTGATAATGATAACTAGAGGGCCATCATTCTCGGAACAAAAGTTGGGGTCGTCCACCCAGCAAACCAAGTTGGCATCATCACTTTGAAGGATCACCTTGTGAAAACCTTTTCTCCAAGCAATCCTAAGTCCAGTAATAATAAATTAAATAGTTTAAAAAACTATTGGTCCGCACATATGCATCATTTTAAAATTGGGTTAAACACAATTAACACTTACAAAATGAGTTGAATGAAATCATAAAAAGGAGTAGTGAAATTGGTGAAACATAACTCTAACATTAAAAGATTATGAGTTTAATTATTATCAATATCTACTTAGGCGAATTCTGCATAAGGTATTATTGTTATTATTATTAGGAAAAATTACATTTTTAATGCATAAGTTATACGATAATTGAAGAATTCATGTCTAAGTATTGGTCATGCTCACTTTCCGTCCCTATCATTAGCGTTGCACATTTAATCGGATAATCCCTTTTTACTAACAAAACATTAAAGACAAAAGTGAACATGAAAAGTTAATAAAAGGATGAAAAATGCAACACTAATAATAACTTAGCGAGAAAAAAGTTTACATGAGTAACAAATAGGGACAAATTCTACAATTATCGTATAACCTAGGGACAAAAAATATAATTTTCTTTTATTTTTATTATTATTACTAGTATTTTCGCCCGTGCGTTGCACGGAATTAATTTGTTATAATATTTTAAGAATATTTGGATCGATATACAATTATATAAATTATAACATCGAATATTATATAGCGCAATTGATGAAATTAGTTGGATTGATTATATTTTTTGATGTTTTCTTTGCTTGAATTAGAGCAAATAATTGCTCAAATTAATAGCTAATGTATAGATCTATGCATGCGGTGTTATAACTTTGGAGATTTTATATATCATTATTTATGATTTTTATAAATTGGGCAAATGTACTTGTTCTCTAGCAATTCAGTTATAGGAATTAATTGTTATCTTAAATTATTTGTATGGAACATATGTTTTTTGTCTAGAAATATAGCAATTTTGTCATTTTGTAAAAAAAAAAAAAACATGAGTTAATTAGTGCATTTTTTAGTTTTTTCTTCCTTTACAGTTTCTCTTAAGAAAACATGATTTAATTAATCCATCTGTTAAGCATTTAATTAGTCCATCCAAACTAAGAAGAACTGAAACTCAAATAAATATTGTGTGGTAAATCAAAAACAAAACAACCAAGGCTAGCATGCCTTGGGTTCAATCTTAGGCTTTTTCAAACTCTTTGAATACGATGAACAATCCATATTTATTCTCTTCAAAGACAGTTGCTCAGGAGTAGTTTCATCAACGGAGATGAATTCTAGATTTGTCGAATATGTAGCTTCCAGTGGTGTTATGCCCTGGTCGAAAATAACTATTAAAAAATCAAGGCAAAAAAATTTTATTGCATGAGGTAGAAAGAAATTGTAATAAAAAATTACCTTGGTTGCTATCCACACCTCCGGGAGCCTTCAACACTCAAAATCATTGAGTTTAAACATGTCTTTGGGAAAATCAGAATCATCTTAATTTGTAACGCTAATCAAAGTGTCATTATGCGTTTTCATAATGTACTTTTTGCTCGCATGACTTAAATCTCATGTGAGAGGTTTCCACAACAAAATTGTGAATATTATAGATTTTCCCTTCCTTCAAGAGTTTGTTGAATTGTTTAACAAATTCTTTAGAAATTTGTAAACGGATACAAATTCTCTGAGGGAATCACCCATAAATATTAATATTAATTAATAAATAAATTTTATAAATTTTATATATTTTCTATCATGAATATACTAAAAAATAGTAATAATTCATTATGTGATTATATTCTGTGGATAACAAATCCATTATGTGGTTATATTCTATGATGTATACTGAAGTTGATTGTCTAATATACAACATACAACATAATAAAATAAAAATTCAGTATTCTAAAATAAGGCATTTAACTAATATACTATGAGTATGAATCTAAATTATAGTATAAGTCTAAACTATAGTATTAATCCAATATTAATAAATAAATAATATAAATTTATATTCTATGAGTAACAAATTCATTTTGTGATTATATTTTGTGGATAGCAAATCCATTATGTGATTAAATTTTGTGATGTATATTGAAGTATGAATGTATGATTGTCTAACATACAACATAAATTCAGTATTCTGAAATAAAGCATTCAACCAATATAGTATGAGTATGAGTCTAAATTATAGTATGAGTTTAAACTATAGTATTAGTCCAATATTTTTAAAATTCAATGCTGTAAAAAAAGTGTATAAATGCAATATGTACCTTAGAGTCATGGAATAATTAAGCATGCCAGTGTTTGTTGGTTGATTGCAACACGTTGATATTCCTTTGCCAAATAACAACTCAACCGAAGCCTTATAGAGCTTTTCCTTGTCCTGAGGGACGTAATTTGACTCCATTACTAAGAAATAAAGAGAAAGATGATAAATTACATAAAACAATAAAAAATATATAATGGTAGAATAAGCTAATGACCTTGTGGTCTAGTGGCATTTGGTTGCACCCCTATGTAGAAGGGAATGGGTTCGAGCCTCAATAGAGGCGTTGCTGTCTCTTTGTACTGCAGTAGGATCTCAATTAAGATATGAGATGCACTGATGTAGAATATTATTATGGAAATATTTCCATTTATTTTAATTAAAAATGCAATTGATGATGGGAGTGGGTTCGAGCCTCAGTGGAGGCAACTGTTGACTCTTTGTGCTTCATTAGGTTGAGAACTACATTGTAACAGAGTCAGTAGAACTCAAAAAAAAAAAAAAAGATGATGATGTAGAATATTATTATTGAAATATTTCCGTTCCATTTTTAATTTACCTTTAATATTGTTTAAAATATGCCTTTACTATTGATGATGTAGAATATTGTTGTTGAAATTTTCCATTCCTTTTTTAGTTAAAATGCAATGATCTGACCATTTCCTTTTTTTTATTTTAGTCAATTATGGATATTTTTTATTTGTAGTCCATTATTAATATTCATTTCCTTTTATATATTCAGTCAATTAGTAATATAGATTCATTTTTAGTCGATTATTCTTTTTTTTCTTTCAGTTAATCAGTCAATTAGAATCATAGATGCACTGATATTTTCATTCCATTTTTAATTTACCTTTACTATTGTTTAAAATTTAAAATATGCCTTTACTATTGATGATGTAGACTATTATTATTGAAATATTTCCTTTCCATTTTTAATTTACTTTTACTATTGATGATGTAGAATATTAATATTGAAGTATTTCCGTTTCATTGTTTAAAATTGTGAAAGATTTACGATTTAATTGTGATTTGATTTAAAATTGTGGAAAATTTTGGAGGAGGATATTGTTTTTATATATAGTATAGCTATATTCTATATTTGTAATTACCGTTATAAACAGATTTAATAGGAAAATTTAAGTAGGAAGTTATATTAAGAGTTTTGAAATATTATTATTATTATATTATTAATATTAGAGAAATTATATTTATAGTTTTAGATTATTACTACGAAGTATTATATTATTATTATTATTATACTCTTAACATAAAAGGTAAGCAAAAAAAACTTCATTATTCCGGATGACCTTGTTTTTTTCTTTAGATCCCAATAAAGCACTTCATTGGAATGGATCCAAACAAAGAAAAAGCGAATTGTGTTGAAGTAAAAATGGTGTAGGGGAAACCGTTTATGTTTTTTTTTTTAAAGAACAATTAATTAATTAATTTTAAATAGTTTTCTTTGTTTCCTATTTTTTTTAAGAATATAACTCAATTACGGTTGAGCTGCTACAATAATCTAAAGTGTTTGATTTCCTTGCACAGGTTGGGAAGCTTGAAGAGGCAGTGAATCACGGTAGAAGTGAATTTCACAAATTTAATAAGTTTACAGAATTCGAAGACTTAGTTAAGGATATAGAAAATGCTTTAATTTGGGGTCGCGTGCTCTACATAACTTCCACCATTAGCATTTTTCTTCTGGTTCTTCCTGTTTCTTTTCCTTGGCGCCTTCCATCCCAGAGGCTTTCTATGAAAATTTTCTTATTGCAGGATAATAATAATAATAATAAAACAAAAAATAATAATAATAATAAAATAAAACATCACCATCATCTTTATCAACACTCATTTCCTTTTCTTTTTATTTTCCTTTTCTTTTCTTTCTTCTTCCGGCGTTCCATTCTTCTTTTTTCCTTTTATTTTCTTTCTTTCTTTCCTCTCTTCTCATAATAATAATAATAATAATAATAATAATAATAATAAGAAAACGTTACTTGCCATTTCATCATCTTCTTCTCCATTTGGTGGGGAGAGATAACCGAAGGAAGAGAACTCGCCACCGTCGCAGATCCGCCGTCGTCGTTGTTCGCCTCTCATCGATCTGCGGAGGAGAGGAGAGTTAAAACATGAATGAACCACAACATGTTATCATCATGTGATTCTTTACACGATTCTTATAAAATTAGATTGTAAAGAAAAACAAAAATTTTTAATCAAGATTAAAACATGCATAAATATATTGTAGCATTATTTCTTTCTTGAATCTTGCAATAAATTCTACTGTTATCTTCAATTCCTCCCAAGTAGTGATTCTTCTTCTTCATTGTAGAGTATTATATTCCATCTGCCTCCGCCGGCCGGTCACCTACTAAACAAAAAAATGACGTCCGATAACTCTAAGAACCTCCACCTCCGGGAAATCCCCGGCGGCTACGGATTACCGTACCGTTATTGGGGCCATCGCCGACCGCTACGATTTCTTCTACAACCAAGGCGCTGATGAGTTCTTTAGAAGCAGAAAGGAGAAGTATAAATCCAGTGTGTTTAGATGCAACATGCCACCTGGTCCGTTCATAGCCAAAAACCCAAAGGTTGTGGTTTTGCTTGATTCGGTTAGCTTTCCCATCCTGTTCGACGTGTCCAAGGCGGAGAAGAGGGATATCTTCGCAGGTACATACATGGCGTCGACTAAGTTCACCGGCAGCTACCGTGTGCTCTCCTTCCTCGACCCCTCTGAGCCCAAACACGCCACCATCAAGGGAATGTTCATCCAGACCCTCGCCAAATTGCACGACAGGTTCCTCCCGTTGTTGCCATTTCATCATCTTCTTCTCAGATCGGCGGGGAGAGATAACCGGAAGAGGGGAACTAATATATAATCAATAATAATAATATGCAATAATAATTGATTGCTAAATTTATGAAAATATATATGGTTAACTAATATAATCAATAATTTACCCAAAATAATTGTCCATCTAATTTAACTTACAATCAATTAATAAATAATAAATAAATTAATTAATTAATAAAATTAATATTTTGACTAAAATGCCCCTAAGTTTGGGCGGGAAACTTTGGGAGGAGGATAATACTTTTATATATAGTATAGATTATTAGGCATTT
>CM008345.1:10490918-10502393 GCA_002525835.2 Ipomoea batatas
TTTTTTTTTTTAAAAAAAAACATCTATTGTGTGATTTTAAAAATGAATCAAACGACAAAATAAACATATTTTATGAAATGCTACTCTATTCCTTGTTTCATAAACCAAACATCATGTTAGAGAGGACTAACTGCCGTTTATCTCTTGGACATGTTTTCATGTGTTATTTCACTAAAAACATTTCAAGATAGACTATTTATATAACTAAAAGAGTTGCATTGTCAAGTAACTTATAATTCAATAACATTTATGTGGCTCTCCCAAATAGACATCACAGGATTACTACATTGTAATAAAGTTACCAGCCTGTTTCCAACAAACAAATGCATAATTAATTGTTTAATGAATATCTAAATATAATCTATGTATTATATTACTATCAAAATATGACATTAGTTTGAGCAGGTCAACTATGAGTAAACTAAGATCACAAAATAAAGTTTATTCTATACATACCCTCAGATCGGTAGTGATTACAAATTTCTCTTATCATATAAATAAATAAACTGTACGTAATTAAGGTATTCGTTTGCGGTTGTTGGACCACGGACTACTATGTCGATCGCGTTAAGGTTTTACCAAACATGTACAATCCATGTTCTAGATAATTGAATTGCTAATTTTCTATTCTTTTTCCACTACCAGAATCCATTATTTTTAATTGTTTGTAAATTGTAACCAGGGAAACGGCAAATTTTTAATGTGGACTGGGTCTAAAAATGACATCGTTTCTTTTAATTAAAAAAAGAGTACCTCTTTTGTCTAATTATTTCTGTTTGTATGACGTATTCAATTTCATTTTATATGCAGTCTTATTACAATTAAAACATGTGCTCCATCTCAACTAAAAGCCTAAGCTGATAGTTGGACTGCACATATTATATATATGCTCACACGCCCCCTCAACGTCATGATCTTTTGCATGGCTCTGATACCAAATTAAAGCATGTGCTCCATCTCAACTAAAAGCCTAAGCTGATAGTTGGACTGCGCATATTATATTTATGCTCACAATTACAACATTACTAGAGTATAATTCTAATTCAATACGATTTTATTAGACAATATACACTCAAATATGTGAATTTGTTATACAGTTTCGTTTGATAATATATACTACTCAATAAATGAAACATTTTATCCAACATTTTAGATACACTGTAATTTTATTTTATTTTGAGCACATTACGAATATGAAATTTTTGTTAAATATAACGGAACAACGTTTTTGAACCATGGTTCACACAGTGGATCATGGTACACCATATAGCAATTGGTTATAATAAACCTTAAGTAATATATGCATTTGTGGTTGTTGAACCACGGGCCACTATATTCAACGTGTTAATCTTTACCAAATAAACATGTAAAATCCATGTTCTAGATAATTGAAATGTTTTTTTTTTTCCTGTTTCCGGTACGAAAATCCATTAATTCTTTTATAACCCGGGTTTCTTACTGCTGAAAGTAAGTTTCAAGTAAGACTTTTAATCCATTACCTTTTTGTGATGATTTTTTTTTTTTGTTGATATCCCATATTTTTTTGGTGAAATTTGGGCTTCACGGGACTATAGTATGGACCTTATTATAAATTCACATCGAGATCAATAAAAAGGTAAATTGAGACGATTTAAGTTCGTCAACTAAACCGTACATTTCTAAGTACAAGGAGTATAAAGTCAACCCAAATCAAAACCTACAATAATATTTATAACATGAAACAAATTTTCATACCGCTAAAAGCAAGTATTAATTAAATTATCTCATTTACTAGACCAATGCATATCTATTAATTTTACTTGTTTTTAAATTGTGGGAAACACATCGCCTCTCATTTTTTTAGTCGAGAAAATAATTAATTAAATAATTGACACAGTGTTGATTAGGTGATTTTTTTTTATGGGTTTGTTTTCTCAAGACGAAAATTAATATAGGTATTTAATTTTCTTTACATTAACCAATCGTACACCAATATCATCTATCTCTCCAACCAATTTTTTTTTTGGTCCCAACAATTATTTAATTATAATAATTTATATGAAAAATAAAATACAGAAAGTAGCAGTAGTGGTGGACAACCAACTCATTCGTGAGAATCATATATTACACAACTATTATTTTTCTCTTCAAATGTATGGATACAATAGATCAGAGTATCCAAACATTTGAAAATTTACTTGATGAGTTAACATCAATCTTCAATATCACACATTAGAGATGTCTCATAAATTAAAGAGCTTCATAAGCTATCCACCTCTTGAACATAGCCAAACATTCTAAAGGCTTCCACTCGGGAGGAATATGTCCAGTTCCCTACAAGAAATACAACGTAATTCGCCCTCACGGGTTTAGCTCACTAATTTAATTAATAGGCAGTATTTAGAAGAAGAAGAAATAAAACGCCAAAACAATAATGCAACTTAACAACAATAACAATTAAGAATAAATAGTTGCTATATGGAATCCAAAATTTGTTACCTTCACCGTGGCAAATGTCATCCCATTAGAGTAAGTCCGGGTATATCTATCAAAAAGTATAATATAGTGGTATATCACATCCATCTTTTTTAATTATTATCACTTCAATTACTAGAAGGTAGAGCCAATTCAATAGAAATTACCCGGCTACTTGACCTTCAACCATCCATTGACGCCACTCATCCACAATCGAGTAATTTAAAGCTTTTATCCATGCTTCAGTTGCAATAGTCGGCACCATCATGTCATGGTCACCACTGCAGATTATATTTGATTCAAAACATGTTAAATTAAAGTATATTGTGTTAGTAAATAACAACAACAATAACAGGATTTTCTATGTTACTGATTATTAATAATGATGCTTATAATACGTAATAAGTCAGCACAATCATATAAGTCATACTTAACTGTATGAGATACTATTAAGCATTAATAACAATAGTGCCCATTACAATTAGGTATAACTTACTTGGTTGTACTAAGTATCATCAGTATCGGTTTCAATCGACATACACCATTAAAAAAAATCTAATAATAAACAGCTAGCAAAGTTTCAATAATCATTTTTTAATAAATGGTTAACACGCAATCCTTCTAATAATTAAGAAAATTTTATGTTAAAAATAATTCCGACCTATATATGAGAGATCTGTAGCCTTTTGTGCTAAGACTTGCATGATACGGTACCGTATTATCAACTGTCTTTGTGAAAGACACATTCCAAGCACACCTCTCCCATCTTCCAACAGTGCCCTGTGCTCAAATTTGCATTTATAATTAGATTTTTTTTACTTCTTTTATTTATTCATGCATTTTTGTTTTGTTTTGTTTTTTTTTTTTTTTTGAGTCATGACTGAAACACACAGTCACTATAAAATGATGAACACCTGATAAACCCTGATTTGCGACCCTAGCCGGTAAAAGGCCACAAGAAGATAAATATGTCATTCGACCTGTTAGGAGTTAATTTGTAACTTTGTGGTTAGCACGTCAACAATCTGACCAACTTCATTGGGCAGCCTAATTTGACAGAGAGCCTTACTCGTGTATTTTTACTTCATACAAAGTAAAAAATTTACCTCTCGAACATATAAGGCTTTTCGAACACTCTGATCATTAGCCCAATACTCACATAGATGATACCAATCATCCTACAATAATCATTATTAATCTGTTATCTCAAACTCAATAAATAAATTATAAATGTATAAAATAGGGTTTACTCTTTGTACACTCTGAGAAATATTTTTCTCGTCACTCAAAATAAATAAATAATTCGACACAGAGGAATGTCTCACCCGACATTTTACGCTAGGAAGTAGAGTGGGATTCCTGAGCCTTTTGAACGTCTCTGTGACTGATCTTCTCAAACCATATGATTTTGTAAGTTTTGCAGAATCTGAATCATCAAGACATATTGGCTCTAGAATGTGGGACGTATATATTCCACTAATCAACTGCAAAATTACAATGTAATAGAGTCAGTACTATTCAAAAAGAAATTTTGAATTCATGTGCTAATCAAATTATGTATTTTTTTTACAAAAGTCGAACCTTCAACCATACAGTCGTATTAGGCATCCACTCATATTACTGTACTTTTTTTTTTTTCTTTTTAACTATAAAGCACCATTAAACACAAAAAAATAAATTTAATCTTTATTAAAAATGTTAAACAAATAAAGAAGTGTTAGTTTAATGAATAAATAATAAATACACAATTAAAATGAGATAGAGAGTATTAATTATTCTATAAAAAAAAAAATTAAACAAACCTGATTGAAAGTTTCAGTATCCTTCAAACATTGCGAATTTTGATCATTGACATCTTGATATTTTCCTTTGCAATTTCTAACTAGTGACTGTTTAAGAATGAGATTTGCAATATTATCACGATTATATATACATATATACCAATATAGATGGATTGGATGAAAGAAAATATAAACGCAAATTATATTATATATACATACTAGCATGCATGTAGAGTAGAGATACTAAACCAATTAAGTGATGGGGTTATGGACTTATGGAAAATGATCTCAGATCAGTTCGATGACTTAAAGATCGGGGCTCATCAAGTCCCAATTTCATTAACCCAAAAAAAGGTCTTATCATTATATATATATATAAAGAAGACAATATAAGTCTACTGATTGCCCTAGGCACGTGACATATGTCCATATTACCTGTTACAGATAGCAATTTGTCCCGTTCCTGGCGAGGATCTCTGATTCTCTCCTCGACGTGGACGGGATAGGGAAATTTTTTTGGGAATGGGGATACCCCTCCCTAGGCAATACTATATGGTAATTGGTAGAAGCAGGCCGTTCGATTCGAATTATCCGAGCCCGAGTTAAACGGTTCAATTTTGATTTATTATTAAAAATTAATTAGTTCTTAATTTTATACACTGAATGGTTTCAGTTCGGTTCACTTATAAATCGAATCAAATCGAAAAATCAACCGTTATACACACACACTAAATCTCCAATTTCCTTACCCAAATTTTCACAATTATTGTTCTTTGTTTTCAATTTTTCTTTGTGGGTCAACAAGTTTGTGAAGTTGTTGTCGGAAACTAGATGCAAGTGAAGAGGTCGGTTTGATTTGGACTTATTTTATTTTGAGAAATTTAAAATATGCATTGTTGATTTGTTGACTTGTTTAGGTTTTGAAATTTAAATTATTAGTGAACATAAATAAATATTTGTGTGCAAAAAAAAGAACTAGGGAATGTCCGAGTTCTCAAGCCAAACTAAAATATGAATCGAACCAAATTTGAGCAAATATTGAACTCTTTCAAATCGAACCGAGCATTTCCAAAAAAAAAAAAAAAACCAAAAATCACTTGGTAGGACAATTTTTGCGCAGATAGAACTTTCTTAATTACCCTTATTATACTCATTATTCCTTACAATTCCAAAAACAATCAAACAATAGAATCAATATTTCAAGTAATTTCTTTCGACCAACAAAACAATGAAATCAATATTCTTGATAATTTATTTTCCATAAAATTTCAATTTGATTCCTCTTCAAATATATTTTCCACAAACTAAACAAGCTCGCGTTTGAGTCCCATACGTGTAATGTATTTATTCACATTTAGTTATAATTAAGCATTGTATTTGATTTATACTTTGTAATTAATTAATAATTCATGAAAAGTTATAATTGTTTCACCGTACGCATTCAATGAATCAAATTAAGACATTGTAATTTACCTCGTAGAGTTCATCAGGAATAAGTCCCATGTTATGTGCGAATGGGACTTGATAGTCGTCATTATCTGGTGTTGTAAATGGATTCCCAAGTAAATATCCCTGTATATATGGAATCCCAAAACAGACCTCAAATTGAGTGTATATAGAGAGGGGGGGGGGGTGTGTACTGTATGTAAATGAGTTGAAATAATGGCCTACCTTAAGATTAATCCGAGTAATTCCTGCCTCAATTCCTAAGTTTCCACAATGCTTATAATTAGTATCAGCTAATATCATCTTTAATTCTCGACTTTGATAGATTTTAAAATTTAGTTTTCGATAAATAATTTCACTACGTTTTGACTTTAATGATTTTACTTAAATTAGTCATTTGTCATATATTTAATTTCATGGATAAATATGTAAATTTTAAATGTCATCTTTTCTAACCGGCAAAAACTGATTGTTTACCTATTCGAACCTTAAACATTAATTCTATATATAGGAGTTTTTTTTTTTTTTTTGGTATACATGGGGAAACAAAATTTCCAACCACACTTACATCTACCTATAATTAGTAACCCTCGACATCAGAGGTTTAATACCATCAGGTGGAGTATTAAAAACAACCCCACCTCGTCAGTGAGCCATCATCGTCGATGTCATTTAATTAGTAGGTGTGTTAAAGTGAGTTGAGACTCGAGAAACGGGTTAGGGTAGAAAAATTTACGAGCCTCGCTAGCTCAATTCACACAGGGGCTGGTTAATATTAATTAAAAAAAAATTTAAAATTCTTTTTAAAAACAAAAATGTTATAACTCATTCTTACATTCAAATATTTCTAAAGCGCTCATACTTTTAAAATTATACTACGTATTATACATGATTCTTCATTGTATTGTATATAATATAAATATAAAATAACACTTTAGTATATAAAAAAAATTAGTGCAAACTATATAATTAAAACATTAAAACATCATTGATAGGCCCAACGGGTGCAACCCAAGAGCTGGACCAATGAGGGGTCCAATTAGGAAAGTGGGGTAGGTCTTTTTTCTGGAAAGAGGGTTAAAGGAGTTTTTGGCAGCGTGGTATGAAGCACAATCCGAAAAAATAAGATGAGGGGGAAACAAGTGCGTCGGCCGGCGACCTCGATGTCGGATCTCGATCCATCGACAAGTGGCGGACCTCATGAGGGGCAAGTAGACCGAAGTGGACCGCCAGAGGGTGGTCGGTGGATTGCTCATGGGTCCGTGACCTTGGCGCCTTTTGGCCTCTTGCTGGAGCACCTTGGTCGTCCGTTAGCGATTGGAGGGCCTCAGTTTGGTTCACCCGGCTATGACAAATCACCCAGGTAAGTGGCAAGGCGTTCGACGGAAGGGCAGACCACTTGGACATATTGCTCTAGCGGACTACTTGTTAAGACCACTCGAACGAATCGCTCGTGCAGACTAGAATGTGGCCTGCTATGTGGTGCATGAGGAGATATTTGGTGGGAGATCGCGACACTTGAATACTTGATGGGACACGTGTAAGGCAGAGGAGGACAGAGTGTTATGGTCTGTCACCTGTCAACGACGTGTGGCCCTTGAAGTAGTGTAAAAGGGAGAGGGGGTCTCCATTTCAAGGCATCATCGTTGACTCTTCCACTCTCTTGACTTCTCCCTTAATCAGATGGACCGTACTTCAATTGTCTTTGTGGTCCGCTAGTTAGCAGTGGTAACCCACCCCATGTGGTTGGGCTTGGTAGTTGGGCCTCTTGGGCAGAATTCATTTCCTTTGTTTATTTAGTACATTTGCAGTCCATTTGTATTATTTTAAGAGCTTTGGGCCAGGTTAATCCAATAAATTTTTTGTACCCATTTCCCGATATCCACTCAATTTCTTGATGAGTCTGATTCATTAAAGACCATCAATTATTATCCATCAAATCATAGTATATATAAATTAAAATATAGTATATAATGTAATATAAATACTTTTTTTCTTTTCAAATGTTTTAAAATATTCTTTTTTAATTAGCCTGTGCCCCCACCAATCCACATGGAGTGGGTTATGGCCAAATATTTGGCCCGTCAAGGCTCGCCAATTTCAAGCTTACCATGCGATGAGCCAGGCTGACCCGCATTAATACCCCAACTAAGTAACTATAAACTACCATATATGGCTTCTCTATGAATATGATTAATTTATCAAACACACCCAAAGTTATTACTATTGGTAGTAGGGAGACAAATTATGACTAAATTTAGTAAAATCATAAAAGTAGTCAATGTCAAAATGTAGTGAAGTTATTTGTTTAAAACTAGATATGAAAATTCTATCAAAATCGAGGACTAAAATTGATATTAATTCTAATCTATACTATTAAAATATAAACATATATTATGTGTGCATGCATAACTTAATTAATTCTAAAAATTTACCATCTGATATAACTTGAGTAATCATTGGAACTGTAATACCGGAATATGAGTCTCCACTAACGTAAAATGGATTGCTTACGAATTCTGGGTGCAAATCAAGCCACTGTAAATCACAAAGTTAAAATCAAAGTATTTACAAATTGACATATGAGAATCAAGTTAAAAGGAATATAAGATTTATTCCCTGGTTAATCCTTTGGGTAATTAATTAATTACCTTTTGAATAAACTGATAACCATGGTTAGCCGCTTGAAAACTATCCGAGCTATTAGCTTGGGGAGTGGTTGCATATGAAAATCCCGTGCCAACAGGTAAATCCAAAAAAATAAAGTTGGCCACCTAACAATTTATTGTAACCAATAAAATTCAATTAATAATTATAATCACCAAAAAGAATCTTTTTCACATAACTTATTTAGAAACTTATAACTTATTTTAAACTACTAATAAGTTATAAACTCTGTTTGGTAATATTCTTAAAATAAGAGTTTATTTTGAAAAGCTACCTTAGGTAGCGTTTCAAAAATAAGTTAGTAGCTTCATAATTTTTTTTTCCATCTTTATCCTTATTATTTTAAATAAATAACATCCTTTTACTCTAGCTACCAATTAAAATTCTTTTGGCCTTTTCTCTTCTCCTATATTTTTATTCATCCTATATTATTATTATTATTATTATTATTATTATTATTATTATTATTATTATTATGATTGATTATCTAATATTATTTTTTAAGATGAAGGAAATTCGCAACAATATTGCTACTTCATTATTTGGATGCTAGATCATGATTATGCTAATAATTTTATTTTAAAAATTTAAGTTTTAATATGTAACAAACCTATTTAAATTTAGCAAAAACTTATGTGAGACCGTCTCACAGATTGAGACCCGTGAGACGGTCTCACACAAGTGCTACCTTTCAATTTAAAGCCACCTCTAATTAGAAATGAAAGGTACTAATACCTAACACCATAAATGCAAACTTAAAACAACTCTAATAAATACTCATACCTAACACCATAAATGCAAACTTGGTACAAACAATTCTAATTGAATTTTTTTAAAAAAATATCGCGCACATGATTATTTACAAGGTAATATTTACTTTATCATCAAAGTTTGATTATGTGATTATCTATTTTGAATGATAACAAATGTGTCATCACCACATAGCAGTTGATCCAATTAAATATATTATTACGTAAAATACTAAAAACTTTATCTGAATATATATATATATATATATATATATATATATTCTCGTTAGGGCTGTCAAAGTGGGTCGAAACCCACAAAAGAATAGGCCTAACGGGTTTGTCCCGCAACTCATGCAAGTAGCCCGCGAGCCAACACACACACATAATATATATATATATATATATATATATATATATATATATATATAGTGAAGATGCTCGTGCTTTTTTTGAATACTATTGACTCTGTTACAATATACTATATGTTCATAGCTATTTTCTCATACTTTGATCATTGCAAAAGTGAAGAATATTTAATGAAGATAAAGCCAAATGCAACACATCTTTTGAGAAAGGAATATTAAATTTGCCTTTCAATGCCTTTGCTTTTATTAATCAAGGGAATTGGAAGCTTTATGAGGTTGATTTTTTGGACAAAGTCTTTTAATTTTTTTAGTGAAAAAAAAAAAAAAAAAAAAAAGGTGCCAGCCTGCAGGCCAACCCTCGCGTCCCGCAAACCCGTTTAGGACGAGTTAGGGTCACACAGTTCTTAGCCTGTGGGCTTGGACGGCCTGACCCACAAAAGTCAACGAAACATTAGGTCCATGGTGGGGGTGGACCGGCTCGCTTTGACAGTCTTGATTCTCGTCGCACATCTTCACTTGAGGAAATTAAGAAGTTGGAGTATAAGAAAAATGATATATGTACTTTCATGTAGTATAACTCCTGCCACATGTATAAATTTTATTGGGTAAATAAAAGTAAACGAATAAAAATAGTGACCTACTTTGTTATTTAAATCAATCGAAAGATGACACTTCGGTATAGAATAGAATAGAAAGTGAGAGTACATGTAGTATTATTATTCGGAATATAATTGTTGAGATTCACCTTTGTCCATGAAAAAGGATTCAATGATAAAGTGGGCAGGCTGCCATTGTAGTCTACTGCATCAACACTCAGCGGCCCTGCACGGTTCACTCAAGCAACATCATTGGACTCACAAATCAAACTTAACTAATCAAAAAGAAAAAGGAAAATGCCACATGTACCTATTTCTTACTCCCAATTTTTTACTCTCTCACAAATCCTTAATGTAAACATTTTTTAGGATCCACATAATGAAAATATCTCATCATTATTTGTCACATCATGAAATAAAAGTGAAAGTAGAATTTGAAAGTACATGTATCATCATAGCGTAAAAGTGATTATGTAAAATTTGAGACTACATGTAGCAGAATTCAATAAAAATGGATTTTTCTTTTGTTAGAAAAAAGTGTTTTGAGTAAGTCAAAAGTCAAAACCATGAGCCACCTCATACCACATTTATACCATCCAAGCTATTTACTCATAAATGGATTTCTTTTTTTGAAATATTAAAAATTATTTATATGGATTATCTTTTCTATATTTTCTCAAATATTTTTAGTCTAAAAAATCTGAGATTCCACCACCCCTATTCAAATCTATGACCACACATTTGAAATGATAATCATGATGTCATCAAACTACATAGTAATGACAATTAGAAATATATTTAAACATTTTTTTAAATCTATTAACTTTATTACAGCTTAGTATCAGCTTACTAAATCGATTTTTTTTTTTTTGAAATCTACTAAATCGATTTAAACATGAAAAAACATTATATTTGACATCTCACCGATATCGTAAACAACTCCGAACCAGGAAGAGCAACCTGGGCCGCCAGAGATCCAAAGGAAAAGAGGGTCTTCTTCTGGATTTGATTCAGTCTTGATAAAATAGTAGAAAAGTTGGACCTCTTCCGATTCACCCACGCCTATATACCTGCAAAAGAAGTAAATTCAGTTCATCAATCTTCTACCATAGTTTAATTAGTAATTAAATGTTTATAAGATAGAATATATGCAAATTAAAACTCACCCGGTTTCTAGGTGAAATGGGAGTGGCCCTTCAAATCCAGGAAGCGATTTAACTATGGAGCCACCTGCATACAATTCTGGAGAAAAATGCAGAAGAAGAAGGAGGAGGAGGGGGAGAAATGTGTGGCAATTGCAGAGTGTATATTTCATGGTGGCTTTCTACTTTTTGGTGGAGGATAAGGTTGCCTTTTTATGCTATTCTTTTTTTTTTTTTTTTGTACTATTGACTCTGTTAGAATGTAGTATATGTTC
>CM008345.1:10618590-10634372 GCA_002525835.2 Ipomoea batatas
CGTCTGCCACCAGGACGCTGACCTCGATGGCATAAAGAAATTTGGCATATGTGCCCCCCAGGCCTCATACCTGGGACAAGCTGCTGTTGATACCCAAAACCAGACCGGCACATAAAATCAAGATGATGGAGTAATAATGTCAAAAGCAATAGCAGTATTAGAGCATATTGCTAATCAGGAGCCAAATATTTTGCCTAATTGGTAATAGGATCAGATACAATAAAATTGTGGCACTAACAAACTTCAATTAAAAATTTTAGTTTAAGAGCAATGATTTACTTGGGGAGGAAGCAGAGTAGGTAGTGGCTGTCCATAGAATTTTTGTTGCCCTAAACTTGGACCACCAGGGGGATACATTGGCATACAAGTACCAACTTGAGGTGTTATTGCAATTGGCCGCATCTTAGCAAATTGAGCCTGCATAGCAATAGCAAAGTAGACACAGACAAAACTTTACTTTTATTACTAGATTGCTGATCATTCAAAAACAGAACCATATAACCCATGAGTGATATAACACAAACTGACACACATGCATGTATTTAAGATAATATATTTTGTAGTTTGTACCCAACAATGAACGGTGAAATTAGTCCACAACTGATTCACAGCAACACGGTGAAAGTGCAAATGGAAACACAATTCTGTGTTATGCACAATTGTTTAAAATATGTGCAAATAGAATAACCAAAGATACATGTAACCTTGCTCTTCTCTCTTCTTTTTTTTTGTGCAAGGGCAACATAGAGAGGTATGCCA
This sequence comes from Ipomoea batatas, assembly GCA_002525835.2. Lineage (NCBI taxonomy): Eukaryota > Viridiplantae > Streptophyta > Magnoliopsida > Solanales > Convolvulaceae > Ipomoea > Ipomoea batatas. Next base: position 10,619,350 of record CM008345.1, read on the forward strand.
TTGATCATCTTACTATTCATCTCAGCCAGCTGTAGAATAAATTCAATAAAATGATTAACATTTCAAGTTATTCCCAGTGCAAATTAAAATAAACTACAAGTGGCAAACTTACAGCTCTAGATGCCTCTTCAGGAGTTGAAAATGCTACAAAAGTCGATCCCTTGCTTATTCTATTAGGATCTCGCATAACCTATTGCAATTTCACAACCCAAAAAAAGATGTTTGGTTAACCAGAGAACATTCATGACCAGTTCATATATTACCTTCTTAATCAAATGGTTAAGAGACTATGCAAACCTTGTATGAAGTTATGGTACCAAATGGAGAGAACCTTGTGACTGGTCAACTGCCTCTGCTCAAAACAATGTTTTAATTCAAAGCTCTCTCTCAGCTTTCTTATGAGCTTTTCCAAAGTTGACAAATCCAAAACCCTTTGATTTTCCATCTTCTTCTCTCATAACAGCAACACTAGTGCCTTGTGATCAATTGCCTTGTCCAAATTCTAGAAACAATTTAATGAAAAATAAATTAAAAATTTTGATAAAAATGAAATATCAAAAGAGACCACCAGAAAATGTCTCTAGATAGTTATACCTTGAAAAAAAATGTTTCCAGCACCACTTTTGTGCATGGTGGGATCTCGATGGGAATACATTATTCGGAGCTATGGAGGTGTTGAACTTCACTCCTATAAGACTGAAAGGAAGCCCCAGTGCCCCACTCTACATTTGTGTAAAAGGAAGTCCATATCAATACACAAAGTAAATAACTGAATACCCAAGAAATGACCAAGTCCAAACTTCGAAGGCCAAACAACCAATATCTCATTCACAACAACATGTTGGCATATATAGGCATATCATATTAAAAATCTAAATAACTTATGACCATTTTGCTGTATAATTGCAAAAAGACAACTATAATGAGCAGTTTACACCACAGAACCAAGTGCAAAGTAAAATTTTCACTAGCTCCTCATATGATTCTCTTCATCTTCTTTTAACTACGTAGATTTAAGCCAATAGGTTTAGGTTGGTTATTCAACATTTCCAAATTCAGAGGCTCAGTCTTTGTTCATTCCTATTATCAAATTCAAAATTAGATGGCTACAAAAGTTAGAAACATTCTGCTAGTATACATTCCAAAAGGAAACTAAATACTTAAGCATCTTACCTTGAATTTTCAACTCAAAATTGTCCGTGAATCTGGAATTCAATGAATCAACAATTGAATGTACGATGTTAGTAGTGCCAAACAACAATCACTCACTGCTATGCTACTCAACAAATATGACAATAAGATTAAGAATATACTAATGATGAAAGCTCAAACATTGAGGTCGACACTAACTAATAATGACAAAAGTTTAATTTATTAATTATATTATTCTTTTAATTAGTAATTGATAAAATTTCGTTCAAGTACTCCATTGCCTATTTACGCTATTGTGAAATGTTCAGCCATCAAAGGAGAAAATGCCTTAATGCTTAATGGTTTTAGGTAAAATGCAGCGAAAAACGTACCAGAGCAGTGGTGGTCGGTGGAGGGCAGCCCGTTGGCGGTCGGTGGTGAATGTCGGCGGTCTTCCTTCAGCCTTCAGCGCAGCAGTCGGCGGTCCTCCTTCAGCCTTCAGCGCAGCAGTCGGCGGTCGTCCTTTAGCCTTCAATGCAGTAGTCGACGGTCGTCCTTCAGCCTTCAGCACAGCAGCGCAGCGGTCGGTGGTGGAGGCAGTTCGTAGCGGCGATGAAGATGGAGGCAGTTTGAGCGCAACATTGAATATTTTTTATTTAGGTCTAGCGATGGGCAGTACGCGATGGAGACATCTTTAGCATTGAATATATTATAAGTCTAGCGACGGATCCATAAATCCGTCGCTAGACTTAACAAATGCGAGAACCCCGATTTAATCCTCGCTAGATTAGTTTTTTTTTTTTTTTTAAATTATTAGTATAGCGACGGATGTCATAGTCCGTCGCTAAAATCATTAAAAATTTGTATGTAAATATAGTGACGGAAGATAAATCCGTCGCTAAAATATTCTTAAAAATGTCATTGTAGAAATGTAGTGACGGAATTGAGGATCCGTCGCTAAAATCATTAAAAATTTGTATGTAAATATAGTGACGGAAGACAAATCCGTCGCTAAAATATTCTTAAAAATGTCATTGTAGAAATGTAGTGACGGAATTGAGAATCCGTCGCTACGTAGCGACGGATCCTCAAATCCGTCGCTAAGATTTAAACAAAAACATATCGCGATTGAAAATATAGTAACGAGTTAATATATCCGTCACTAATCTATAGCAACTAATATCCCCGCAAAAATTCCGTCGCTAATCCGTCGCTAATTTGTCTCTAATTTTTGCGTGAAAATTCACCGCTAAAATTAGCTACGCTTTTAACGACGGAAAATATCCGTCGTAATATCCGTCGCATATCCGTCACAAATCCGTCGCTAGATGTCTATTTAACAAAAAAATGAAAATCCGTCACTAAGTTGTCGCTAATCCGTCGCGAAATTAGAAACGGAAACAGTCCGTCGCTAAATCCGTCGTTATTTTCGCGTTTTTTTGTAGTGAAATATAAATCTAAACAATCAGAACCATCCATTTAATTTAATAATTTGACCATCATTTTTTCTATCTATTATAGACCTAACTTTTTTTGGCTCTTATTAGTATAGTAGATATATGTGTGCAAGCGTGTAATGTATTTATTCACATTTAGTTATAATTAAGCATTGTATATGAGATTTCAAAAAAAGCATTGTATATGATTTATATTGTAATTTACCTCGTAGAGTTCATCAGGAATAAGTCCCATGTTATGTGCGAATGGGACTTGATAGTCGTCATTATTTGGTGTTGTAAATGGATTCCCAAGTAAATATCCCTGTATGGAATCCCAAAACAGACCTCAAATTGAGTGTATATAGGGGAGGGGAGTGGGGGGGGGGGAGGGAGAAGAGAGAGTGTGTGTACTGTATGTCTGTATGTAGATGAGTTGAAATAATATAATGGCCTACCTTAAGATTAATCCGAGTAATTCCTGCCTCAATTCCTAAGGTTCCACAACGCTTATAATTAGTATGAGCTAATATCATCTTTAATTCTCGACTTTGATAGATTTTTAAAATTTAGTTTTCGATAAATAATTTCACTACGTTTTGACTTTAATGATTTCACTTAAATTAGTCATTTGTCATATATTTAATTTCATGGATAAATATGTAAATTTTAAATGTCGTCTTTTGTCAAAAATGTTATAACTCATTCTTACATACAAATATTTCTATAGCGCTCATACTTTTAAATTTATACTACGTATTATACATTATTCTTCATTGTATTGTATATAATATAAATATAAAATAATACTTTAGTATTAAAAAAAATTAGTACAAACTATATAATTAAAACATTAAAACATCATTGATGGGCCCAACCGGTGCAATCCAAGAGATTATAGAAGTTAGAGGTGAGCTGGACCAATGAGGGGTCCAATTAGGAAAGTGGGGGTAGGTCTTTTTTTCTGGAGAGAGGGTTAAGGGAGTGTAATTGGCAGCGTGGTATGGAGCACAATCTGAAAAAATAAGATGAGGGGGGAGTGGGTGCGTCGGCCGGCGACCTCGGTGTCGAATCTCAATCCATCGACAAGTGGCGGCGGACCTCATGGGGGTCAAGCAGACCGAAGTGGACCGCCAGAGGGTGTCCGGTGGACTGCTCATGGGTCTGTGACCTTGGCGCCTTTTGGCCCCTTGCTAGAGCACCTTGGCCGTCCGTTAGCGATTGGAGGGCATCACCCAGGTGAGTGGCAAGGCGTTCGACGGAGGGGCAAACCACTTGGACAGATTGCTCTAGCGGACTACTTGGTAAGACCACTCGAACGAATCACTTGGGCAAACCAGAACGTGGCCTGCTATGTGGTGCACGAGAAGATATTTGGTGGGAGATCGCGACACTTGAGTACTTGATGGGACACGTGTAAGGCAGTGGAGAACAGAGTGTTATGGTCTACGCACTTGTCAACGACGTGTGGCCCTTGAAGTAAAAGGGAGAGGAGGTCTCCATTTCAAGGCATCACCGTTGACTCTTCTACTCTCTTGACTTCTCCCTTAATCAGAGGCACAGTACTTCAATTGTCTTTGTGGTCCGCTTGTTAGCAGTGGTAGTCCACCCCATGTCGTTGGGCTTGGTAGTTGGGCCTCTTGGGCCGAATTCATTCCCTTTGTTTATTTAGTACATTTGCAGTCCATTTGTATTATTTTAAGAGCTTTGGGCCCGGTTAATCCGATAAATTTTTTGTACCCATTTCTCAATATTCACTCAGTTTTATGATGAGTTCGATTCATTAAAAATCATCAATTATTATCCATCAAATCATAGTATATATAAATTAAAATATAGTATATAATGTAATATAAATAATTTTTTTCCTTTCAAATGTTTTAAAAAATATTCTTTTTTAACTAGCCTGTGCCCCCACCAATCCACATGGAGTGGGTTATGGCCAAATATTTGGCCCGTCAAGGGTCGTCAATTTCAAGCTTACCATACGATGAGCCAGGCTGACCCGCATTAATACCCCAACTAAGTAACTATAAACTACCATATATGGCTTCTCTATGAATATGATTAATTTATCAAACACACCCAAAGTTATTACTATTGGTAGTAGGGAGACAAATTATGACTAAATTTAGTAAAATCATAAAAGTAGTCAATGTCAAAATGTAGTGAAGTTATTTGTTTAAAACTAGATATGAAAATTCTATCAAAATCGAGGACTAAATTTGATATTAATTCTAATCTATACTATTAAAATATAAACATATATTATGTGTGCATGCATAACTTAATTAATTCTAAAAATTTACCATCTGATATAACTTGAGTAATCATTGGAACTGTAATACCGGAATATGAGTCTCCACTAACGTAAAATGGATTGCTTACGAATTCTGGGTGCAAATCAAGCCACTGTAAATCACAAAGTTAAAATCAAAGTATTTACAAATTGATTTATGAGAATCAAGTTAAAAGGAATATAAGAAATATTCCCTGGTTAATCCTTTGGGTAATTAATTAATTACCTTTTGAATAAACTGATAACCATGGTTAGCCGCTTGCAAACTATCCGAGCTATTAGCTTGGGGAGTGGTTGCATATGAAAATCCCGTGCCAACAGGTAAATCCAAAAAAATAAAGTTGGCCACCTAACAATTTATTGTCACCAATAAAATTCAATTAATAATTGTAATCAACAAAAATCCGAGCTTATTTAGAAGCTTATAACTCATTTTAAGCTATTAATAAGCTATAAACTCTATTTGGTAATGTTCTTAAAATAAGCTAGTAGCTTAAAATAAGAGTTTATTTTAAAAAGTTACCTTAAAAAATAAGATAGTAGCTTCCTAACTTTTTTTTTCCATCTATATCCTTATTATTTTAAATAAATGACAGTTTTTACTCTCTCAATTAAAATCTTTTTGGCATTTTCTCTTCTTCGATATTATTATTATTAAGATTGATTATCTAATATTATTTTTAAGATGAAGGAAATTCGCAACAATATTGCTACTTCATTATTTGGATGCTAAATCATGATTGTGCTAATAGTTTTAAGGTGTGTTTGGTAATAACCCGGAAAATGATATCCGTAAATCATTTTTCGGGCTTTTGGTGTTTGGGAACATCCGGAAAATGTGGTCAACGAAAAACGGAAAACGTTTTCCGTTGACCACGGAAAATGAGCTCATTTTTCCGGAAAATGGCTTCGTGCGACTTTTTTTTTTAAATAATATTTCTAATTTCTAATAAATATTATTAGTTTATATATTTTTTTATATTATAAATAAAATAATAAAAATATATAATTATACATTTCTATTCATTTTCCACTCATTTTCCGAAAAATGAACCAAACACACACAGACAGTTTTCCAGAGTACATCCAAACATCGAAAATGAACTCATTTTTCGAAAAAAAGACTCATTTTCCAAAATTTATTTTCCTGCTTTTCAAACACACCCTTATTTTAAAATTTTAAATTTTAATATGTAACATACCTATTTAAATTTAGCAAAAATTTGTGTGAGACCCGTGAGACGGTCTCACACAATTGCTACCCATTAAATTTAAAGCCACCTCTAGTTAGAAATGAAAGGTACTAATACCTAACACCATAAATGCAAACTTGGTAAAAACAATTCTAATTGATACTAATACCTAACACCATAAATGCAAACTTGGTAAAAACAATTCTACTTGAATTTTTTTTAAAACACTACACCCATGATTATTTACAAGGTAATATTTACCTTATCATCAAAGTTTGATTATGTGACTATCTATTTGGAATGATAATAAATGTGTCACCACACTACATAGCAGTTGACCCAATTAAATATATTATTACGTAAAATACTAAAAAATTGATCTGAATATATATATATATTATTGTTAGGGCTGTTAAAGTGGGCCGAGACCTGCAAAAGAACAGGCCTAACGGGGTTTCCCGCAACTCGTGCAAGTAGCCCGCGAGCCAATACACACACACACATATATATAGTGAAGATGCGCATGCTTTGATCATTGCAAAAGTGAAGAATATTTAATGAAAATAAAGCCAAATGCAATACATCTTTTGAGAAAGAAATATTAAATTTGTCTTCAATGCCTTTGCTTTTATTAATAGAGGGAATTGGAAGCTTTATAAGGTTGATTTTTTGGACAAAATTTTTTATTTTTTTTTAGAGAGATAGAGAAAAAAAATGCCAGGCCGCGGGCCAACCCTGGGAGCCCACGAACCCGTCTAGGACGAGTTAGGGTCACACAGTTCTTAGCCCGTAGGCTTGGTCGGCCTGACCAACAAAAGTCAGCGAAACATTAGGTTTGCGGTGGGGTGGGTCGGCTCGCTTTGACAGTCCTGTAAAGTCCTGATTATCGTCGTGCATCTTTTATTTATTTCACTAGAGGAAAAGAAATTAAGAAGTTGAGAGTATAAGGAAAATGATATATGTACTTTCATGAGTATAACTCCCGTCACGTGTATAAATTTTATTGGGTAAATAGAAGTAAATAAATAAAAATACTGACCTACTTTGTTATTTAAATCAATCAAAAGATGACACATCAGCATGAAGTAAAAACTGAGAGTACATGTAATATTATTACTCAGGAATATAATTGTTGAGATTCACCTTTGTCCATGAATAAGGATTCAATGATAAAGTGGGCAGGCTGCCATTGTAGTCTACTGCATCAACACTCAGTGGCCCTGCACGGTTCACTCAAGCACCATCATTGGACTCACAATCAAACTTAACTAATCAAAAAGAAAAAAGAAAATACTACATGGACTCATTTCTTACTCTGAAGTTATGCTCTCTCTCACAAATCCTTAATGTAAGCATTATTTTGAGATTCACATAATGAAAATATCTCATCATTATTTCATTTATTTGTCATATCATGAGATAAAAGTGAAAGTGAAATTTGAGAGTACATGTACCATCATAAAGTAAAAGTGATGGTGTAAAGTTTGAGACTACATATAGCAGATAGAATTCAGTCAAAAATGGATTTTTCTTTTGTTAGAACAAAGTGTTTTGAGTAAGTCAAAACTATGAGCCACCTCATACCACATTTAGGGTGCGTTTGGTTCGCACATGGGAATCGGAATCGGAATGGGTATCAAATACTTGGTAATTGTAATGGGTTTTGGTGAAAGTATTTAGCATGTTTGGTAGTTGGGTGGAATGAGAATGATTATTAATAGTTGAGGAAGAAAGGAGGAAGGGAGATGAAACATTTATTTAATAAGGGTATGAGTTTTGTCATTAATGGGGTATTTCAAACCCATAGTAGCATTCACAAAACCTATCAACCAAACACAAGCAATCACTTTCGTACCCATTCCTTATGCCTAAACCCACCAACCAAACACACCCTTATTATTTATACCAACCAAGCTATTTACTCATAAATGGATTTTTTTTTTTTTGAAATATTAAAAATTCTTTATATGATATTATCTTTTCAACTTTCTCAAATATTTGTAGCCTAAAGAATCTAAGATCCCACCACCCTATTCAAATCTATGACCACACATTTGAAATGATAATCATGATGTCATCAAACTACATAGTAATGACAATTAGAAATAGATTTAAACATTTTTTTTAAGTACTATTAACTTTATTACAGCTAAGTATCAGCTTACTAAATCGATTTTTTTTTTTGAAATCTACTAAATCGATTTAAACATGAAAAAACATTATATTTGACATCTCACCGATATCGTAAACAACTCCGAACCAGGAAGAGCAACCTGGGCCGCCAGAGATCCAAAGGAAAAGAGGGTCTTCTTCTGGATTTGATTCAGTCCTGATAAAATAGTAGAAAAGTTGGACCTCTTCCGATTCACCCACGCCTATATACCTGCAAAAGAAGTAAATTCAGTTCATCAATCTTCCACATTAGTTTAATTAGTAACTAAATGTTTATAAGATAGAATATATGCAAATTAAAACTCACCCGGTTTCTAGGTGAAATGGGAGTGGCCCTTCAAATCCAGGAAGCGATTTAACTATGGAGCCACCTGCATACAATTCTGGAGAAAAATGCAGAAGAAGAAGAAGGAGGAGGAGGGGGAGAAATGTGTGGCAATTGCAGAGTGTATATTTCATGGTGGCTTTCTACTTTTTGGAGGATAAGGTTGCCTTTTTATGCTATTCTCTATTTTTTTTCCTATTGACTCTGTTAGAATGCAGTATTTCATAACTATTTTTTCAACCTACTGAAGTACAAAGAGTCAATATCCTTCACTGCGGTTGAAACCCACCCACTTTCATATGGGAGTGTAACTGAATGTCACTAGACCACTCGGTCTTGGCTTATGTTATTCTTTTGATCCTCGAGGTTTATAATAATAATAAGGAAAAATTGTAATTTACCATAATATGTCAATTATTTGTAACTCTTGAATTATTAGAGGTGTAAATGTTATTGGCAAGGATCGTAGTACGTATTATCTTGGGAAACCTAGACCCCAACGCTCCAACACCCCGAGAGACGGTAAATAAAGTTTTAAGGACAGTGGCAACACGACTCGTGCCTCCAACTACCCCGAGATCGTTCGGTTTTCATTTCTTTGGCGAATTCAGGTTTATTCAACTTTTTGTGGGTTAATTTTCCTGGTTATTTATTTTTGTATTTTTTTCATTTTCTAGTGATTTTCGAGAATCATTTCGCTACAATTAAATGGTAGAACATATATTTTTTGCTATTAAGTCTTGGAGTTGAAATATGTTGGTACAAAAATTATGATTTTATGTACTTGCCATATGTTTATATATGTTGATAAATGAAAGGAAGAAATATGATTTTGATGTGATTAAACAATTATGAAGAATAAAGAATTATGCATGAATTAAAGAAAAGAGTGAAATGTGATGATTAAAAAGCAAATGAGGAAATCTGAAGGCTCTTTCCAAAAAAAAAAAAGGAAATCTGAAGGCAAATGTGGACGTGGCACAACAAAAAGAGAAACAAAAATGCAATACGTGTGTGTAGTGGGAATGGGAATTATGCAGGCATAATATGTATGTGGCACAAAATGAAAGAAAGTGGAAAATACAATGCATACATGATATGAATGTATGTGTATGTGGCACAAAATGAGGACATGAAATGCATGGCACAAAGAACATAAAATGGGATTATGCAAGTGATATAAGTGAAAAAGTTTTTGGGCGTGGCTTCACAAATTAGGATATATTTTTTATCTGTATTATCAAATTTAGCTGTGTATTTATTTTAGCACTTTCTTTATTGCTTAATATTGTGATATGTATCTGCATTACATAATTTCAAAATACAATTTAAGAAAAATAACAATAAGTTTTAATAGAAAATTAATTGGACCAACAATTTGAATATTAAAAATGATACTCCGAAATATTTATAATACATAAATTTATTATTATCATAAAACTCAAGAACTACAAATGTTATTATTATTATTATGTTATTTTGATAATACATGTTTTCCAAACTCGTCGAATTATATTCTAAATTTTATGAACTCACTTTCGAATTCATGAAAATGTAAATTGAACTTGTTTAATTTTGAGAATCGCATCAAATAATACTCTTAAGGGGTCTAAATTAATGTGGTATTTATGTGGCCAGCGCCCCCAGCGGCATTATTAATTTTTTGGCTATCATTTTAATTACTTTTTCTTGTGAAGCGACATCTCTTAATTGTTATGGGGACCTTGTCTGCTCTCTATTTGTTACTTTTCTCTCCTTTTTTGTGATTGGTTTTTTTTTTTTTTTTTTTTTTGTGGTTTTGCCAAGTTTTTCAACTGAGTTAGACGGGGAGGTGAAAAAAGAGAAGAAAATTGAATGATTGTTAGATATGATTTTTTGTGAAATCTATCTAAGGTCATCTACACCAAGTCACCAATAGATATTATGAAGTTATTGTCAGTGTAAAAACAGTTCACACTTTGCTGATGTGAGCATGAGTTTATTCTCCATTTCATCCTCCTGCAAAGCATCATTCGCTTGCCAGAAAAGAAAAAAAATTAAGCATGAAGCAGTGCGCGTGCTTCTCACGCGCCTGCTGGGGCGAGTCTGGCGGCCACTCTGACATTTAACTTTAATTTTTTTTTTTCAAATATCATATTTTATTTTTTTTTTCTTTTTTTCTTTTTTTTATTCCCACTTTCTCTTTCCTAATCACACTTACAAAAATCCTTTAAAAACAGTGAAAAAACTCCACTGATAAGGATGCTCTAAGGAATAAAATAAAATTATACTTAAAGTCGCACACGCGCTCTGCAGGCAGGTGCATTGGAAAAAAAAAAAAAAAAAAAAAGAACTAGAACCTACTTTTTAATAACCAATCAAACATGCCACACTATTAAGAAGTAAAAAAGGGGAAGTGTATAGTATATGTAGTATATTTATATATTAAAGAAAAGTTAATTTCAAATGTAGTTATCTAACTAGTAACTATCACTCATTTTTTATTTTAATTCTTGACTATTTTAATTTTAATCCTTGAATTGACTTTTAATGTTATCAAATTTAGTATCAAATTTAGTATTTGATTGTTGAATCTTTTCTCATTGTAATCTAAGTGTAAGTTTTTTCATATATATGTAAACTGTTAAAATTGATGATGAAATTAGGATTGCTAGAATTAGAAAATTAGGGTTTTGTTTCATATGCATGAGAAACAATTGGCACAATGATCATGATTTTATAATTTTACACTCAATGTTAACAATTCACACAAGGAAAAGCTAATAGTAAATTACAATTGTAAAGGATTCGATACTTCATGATAAAATTTAGTAACTTTAAAAGTTAATAGTTAAAATTGAAAATGAGTCTTGATGAGATGACTAAATTTGAAAATTTATTATTATGTAAAAATGATTAAGTCGTTGAACTATCTAAAAATATATATATATAATTAACCATCTAAATTGTTAAAAAAAAAAAAAAACCCCTTTAATTAGAAATTCAAACTCAAAAAAAAAAATTAAAAAATTGGATGATCTTTACTAATTTTTGTTGGTACAAGTACGATTAGCGCTAACTTAAAAGTCATGTCATTAATTTCATACTTTTTAAATGTATTTAAATCTTATGTAGCAATTATTATTATTATTATTATTATTATTATTATTATTATTATTATTATTATTATTATTATTATTATTTAAAACCAAGCTAATCAAGTCATATGGTAAACTAAAGCCATCAAGATAAGTTGTCACGACAAACATTAGTGGTTAATTATCATTGTAAACGATTTAACTTTACAAAAATATCTCTGGACATCCTCATTTGTCTTCTTCTTCTTCTTCTTTTTTTCTTTTTTTTTTTCTTTTTTTTCTGAAGGGGGAAGGGGAGACCCGGACGAAGGGGAAGGGGACATCATCATTTGTCTTCTTTGGTACCGAAATAGTTTTTGTACATTGGTTGTAATTGATTTAAATTTCAATATATAATCTTGTTTTTTTTTAAACTCTAATTAACATACATATCTTTTGATTTTTTCTCTTATTACTTAAGTAAGACTATTTTACAGATCCTTATTCATAAGACGGATTGTGTTGTAGACAACTGTGTGTAAATATCATAATTTAGTTATAAGCATTACAACTGTGTGCAAAATTATTCACCCGATGCTACAAAGTCATGTACATTATTTTTTTTTTTTTTTGTAAATTTACAGGGTCTTTCTCTCCGTCCGGTCCGGGAGGCACGGGAGCTGGCCCAGGGGGAATCGTCACTTGTGGGAATTGAACCCGGGTTCTCCCGAAATTCCTCCCCACAAAGAGAGCTCACTTGCCACTTGAGCTACCACACTGGGTTAAGTCATGTACATTATGAATTTGAAATTGTTCACATTAATGTTCAAAGTTACGCACTCTAAGGTACAAAGTTATGCACCTTATGTTGTAATGTTATGCACCCTAAGGTGCAAAATTATGCACGTTATCTTGTAGTTAAAGTTTGACTCCCTAATTTCAACCAAAGCGCACATTCAAATAGAGACAATGTACAATCGAGTAAATCAAAGTTTTAATTTGAATATATAAATTTCTATAATTTTGCATTGCTTTTTGTTACATCATAGCTTCTATTTCTTCCAAAATTAACCTCACCATTACCACCATTATTACCAAAATCATTCTCTTCTCCACTAACAAAAGGAGCATCTTCATCAATCTTCCCCATCCCAACGCTGCAACTCCGGGGCATGCCGCCGGGATCCGACGCGGCCCGTTTCATCCGTTCCCGGGCCAACAAGTCCACGTCAGCACTTCTAACGCCGTTAGTTGACGATGACGCCCGGACCAGCTCCCTGAAATCCTCGCTTTCATTGGACCGGAGAGATCCGACGCTGAAATTCTTCGGCAATCGGCCGCCGTGCATCGGCCCAACTCCGGCGACGTTTCCGACGCCGACCCGCCCGCTGCAATCCGTCATGCTTCTCACGTAGAAATCCCTCGCTTTGCAAAGAGCCGTGAAGGGAAACGTCACGAAGCGTATGAGTCTCTTCCGGTTCCTTCCTTTGCCTTTCATGGCGGCCCGCCGGAGATTCTGTTTCCGACACTTGAAGAATTAACTAATTGATCGAACACAAGTGAACAAAAGAAAACATGTTTTTTATTATGTTGCTGAGGATGAATTCTTCTTCTTATGCGGAAGATTAATTGTTGGTTTTATAAGGGGAAAAAGTATCTGGAGACTGGAATGGCCATTAGAGAAGAGGCCAATAAAGAACAAGAAGACAGGTCATCATTGCCTGTACTAAGTCAATACTTTATAACAATTGTCTCAACTCCAAGTTATTATTATGATTAATTTAATCATTATATTTTTCTTAAGTTTTAATTTAAGTATTTCCATCTAAAACACTCCTATACTATTAAGGATTGCGTAATATTGTAAAATATGGTAATACAATTCTTATTCGTATAAAATTTATACATTTAAATATGGTAATACAATTTTTAATAAAATATATTTTCCCCCATGTTCCTATTCGTTATAGAATTCTTGATTAAAATTACTAATCGTAATAATACAGTTCATATATTTTCCATAGTCACCATCCTGATAGCCTGAAAGTGTTAATTAGTTCTAGACAAGGATGGACAAGATTGTGTTGCTACTACCGATGTTGTCTATAAAGAGGTTTTCAATAATGTGTAAATACAACCGGTGATATTATATTTTTTTCAAGATGGAAAAATTGTTATATATCTACACAAAAATATATCTTCCATACATATGAGTTAGAATAACAATTGATTTCTAGAACTGAGTTACTAGAGAACGAGCATAGTTGTCCAATTTATAAAAATCCTAAATAATGATATATAAAATCTCTAAAATTCCATCACCGCATGCGTACATCTACACATTAGCTATTATTTAAGCGATTATTTGCTGAAATTCAAACAAGGATAGCATCAGAAAACACAATCGATCCAAAACATATCTTCAATTGTACTATATAATATTTGATGTTATAATTTATATAATTATATATCGATCTAAATATTCTTAATATATTATAACAAATCTATTCCGTGCTTCGCACGGGTGAAAATACTAGTAAATAATAAAGGAGGCAAGTTTGGCACACAAATTAAATAATGTTTAAAGAACTATATAAAACAAAGACCTGGTAAATGTTTACTGAATCTTCAAAAATATTATTTTGCCCCAATTGGACCCATTAATAGACAATTAAAAAATGATTATTAAATAAGATAGGGACCTTTAATAATACACTGTGGCATAAATACATTAAGATAATATTTGAAAAGGTATGGGGGTGGGCCCGTGGGGAGGGGGGACATCTAATCTAATAAAAGTTATATTGAAATGAATAAGTCAAAGATCTTGTTGTTCAGTGGCATCAAACTCTTCCTTTTATACGGGAGGTGGTGAGTTTGAGTCTCAGTGATCCTGTGCTTCAATAGGTTGAGAAAGTAACAGATACTGCATTTTAATTCAAAAAAAAATATTAAAATGAATAATGTTAATTCAAAAAAAATATTAAAATGAATAATGAAGGTTTAAAAAAATAGGAAATGTATTCAAGTAATTAATTGCCATGACTCATGATAGTTTGTATAATGTGCTTATTTTTAATTTTTTTTTTTAAATTGTTAAAGCCATTAATTATAAGAAGTCATACATTGTACGTACTTTTTTTTATACACTTAGAAATTATTTTTTATTATTAGGTTCCTACTAGGGAAGAACATTGAGCACTTCTGGTGTGACTTATTCACACCAAGGAACTGCTCTGTTTTCTGATAGTCCCATTATACTGACAAAAATTAAAGTGCTTACATGAGCACCTTGAAGGCTTGAACAGTTGAACACTCTCTCTTTCATACACATCCACATAAATCTTAAAACCTATAAAAAAACATCCAAAATTCCGAGGTTGCTCTAAGAAATAAAGGAATGAAACACGA
>CM008345.1:10667133-10680448 GCA_002525835.2 Ipomoea batatas
CAGCACCACGGTTTACGTCCTTGGCTAGACGCATCATACCTTGGTTTTGATTCAACCATATTCTTTGGTAGTGGGTAGAAAGCATTTTGGTACCCACGTGTTCTTCCAGGTAAGCTTATCGTTCCTCCGCTTCGATTTTGGTTTCATTTTCAGTTTGATCTTTGCCCTTTCATCGTCATCAGCTCCTTCTTTTGCTTTTTCCTTGTCATCCTTCTTGGCTTGTCCTTCGAATCTCAGGGTGATTTCTCCTGAAGTAGTCAGAAATGGTCTTCCAAGAATTAAGGATTCATGGGGATCATCATCTCCCATCTTACAGACAATAAAATCGACAGGCACAAGAAATTTTCCTATTCTTACTATAACATCTTCCGCCAAGCCTTCAGGATACCGGGTGGTTCCGTCAGCTAAACGTAGAGTCAGCCTCGTCGGTTTCAAGCATGGTAGGTTCAATTTTTCAAAAAGATTTAAAGACTTGACATTGATAGAAGCACCAAGATCAGCAAGAGCGTTTCTAGGTTCCATGTTCTGTATAGAACATGGAATCAATAAAGCTCCACGGTCTCCCTTCTTTATGGGGTTTCCCTCAGTCAAACAAGCCGAAGATTCTTGGCTTAAACATGTAAAATTGTCACCAATGTCATTCTCAAACAACTCAAGGCATTCTTCACTATTAAATAATTTCCGAATAAAAGCTTTAAATTTACCTTCTCGAGCTGTTTCTTTTCCTTCTGAGCTTTTGATGTTGTCTCTTGGTAGTTCCTTTTCTTTCGGGCAAACTTCCGAAGTGGTTTCCTTCTTGCGTTCCTTCATGGATATGGTACATGCACTACTTGCATTCTTCAATTCAAGATTAAGACTACAAGAGGTAGTCTTGTTTCTTCGGTCGTCTACCTTACATTGGCAAGTTCCACAGATAGCATCCATTGGATCACATTTCTCATGTGTTTCTTCTTTGGCATCAATGGCGTTAACTCTCTCTTTTGGGTTATTTTCAGTGTTGCTCGGGAGTGGTCCGTAGTGTCGATCTGACATCATCTTAAACATCTGAGAGATTTGATTCTCGATTGTCTTTAGTGTAGCCTTCGATTCTTGACGAAGACTAGAAATTTCTTGCCTAATCTCTTGAGTAATTTCTTGTTTCAGATTTGCCCGATCATTTTTGAGTTCCGTGATCGTCCTTGTAAGTCTTTCATCTACCTCACGGATGTTATCCCTTCTTTATTGAGTAAAATCAAGCTGAGAGTCATATTGCGGCCTGAACTGGGTCATTTGATTTCCATATCCTTGGTTTTGATTGTACATCAGTCTGTTCTTATCAGTCTGTCCATACGCAGGCTTCTGTCCATAATTGTATTGTCTTTGAGCTTGATATCTATCGTTATGGCTATTGTTCCAACCCTCTCCCTGTTTCCAATTGTTGTTTGATCTTTGGTTTTGTCCATAAGCATTGAAGTTGGAGTTCCTTTGATAGTCTACAGCCTCGACTTGTTCAGATGCGGACGTAGAAGTACAAATATTGGTGTCATGAGGTCCTCCACAGATATTACAATAAAGTGCCAATGCCATACAAGGCTTTGGTTTTCCTTCCATTTTTCTACCTTAGCCTGTAGCTTCTTGATTTCGTGATTCATTGCTTCGATTTTGGCCTCACTTGCCACTCTTCTCGAATGTTCTCTTGATTAATTGCTCTGTTAGCTTGCGGTTCTTCAATGATTGGTTCTTCATGATTAATCGGTACTTGCGGATTAATTGGAACTGGGGGTGGATTTGGTACTGTTATGCCTCTTCCTTGTGGGTTTCTAGTTGCGCTTGATGAAGCCATTTGTGTTCCTTGGGTATTTTTCCTTCTAGTTGCTGTATTAATTTCGGGAATGTAGGGTAGTAAACCTTGATTTCCTTTTGCTCTCGTGTGCATTCACCTAGTGAAATTATCAATGAAACGAAAATGTCCACAATTGACTAGAAGTAGTCAATTGGGTTAGTAGCGAAAACAAGTAAAAACAAAACAAAATGAAATGGAATGGATTAACATTTCTCAAATCTAGCATTCATGCAATCAAAGTAAACAAAAACAAATGACAACCTATTGCCCTCCCCGGCAACGGCGCCATTTTGAAGAAGTAGTATTGTGTAGGGGTTGATTCGTCAAAAGATATTTACGTTAAAACAGAAGGTCAATGACTTCCCGAGTGTCGGTCTCAAAGGAGGGACGTGGAGGTGTGTCAAACATTCAGGAGTTTAGTAGATAGATTCATGCATACGATTTGAGTGTGGTGAAGGGTGGAATTGCGAGTGAGAGTGAAGTTCATTGGTTGGTTTGAGTGCAAGAGAGTAGTAAAGTAAAGTAGGGATTGGATAGTGTTCATGAATATTGCATAGTGAGAGTCTAAGGTCAAGGATTAGGATTGCTAGGATATAGTCTATTCAAGAGTGTGTTGTCTTAGTCCTTTTCCACCTTGTGTACTAAGGCTTCTTTGACTTAGGAGTGCCTACAAGCATCCTAAGTTCTAAGAGACATTTTATCAAACACTTTAGCTACACACCATCCTGCTATTCTTAAGAAGTCCATAAGAACTTTGATTGTGTAAAGCTTCAAATCCTAACTCTAATAAAAAACATGAAAGAGTCAAGAGCTCAATCTCTCATCTAGATTGGCCAAATCCAAACAAGATCCAAACAAAACAACAATCAAAAGACAAGAATAGATAATCCATTTATAAAACCCCACTTTTTCCACTTAAGAAAATACAGGAATTTTTTTTTTTATTTACAATTCAACTATACAACAGCGGAAGCTTTCAACAACAAAAAGGAAAAAGGGGCGTTATGCCACGTTCAAGTATCTCATACTTAAACGCACAGGCTAACTAACTTACTACCGATTACTAATACAATATTTGATTTGATTTCTAAAGGTATAAAATCTTTACATTGATTCGCCCTCATGCTCAATGCCATGTAATCCAAACCTGCAAAATAACTAAAGAGGGGAAAAACAATATCAGCACGACGGTTGGTAAGACTTACTCCACCCCGTAAAACATTTTTGCACATGCATCTTGGAGCACATAGGAGCATATAATTTCACATTAACCCCTTAAAATATTTTATTACCATCAATACGAATAAACTTTATCCAATTAGCAAGTATATATTAATATACCTACAAAATCTCTAGGAGACCAAGGCATTGCCTAACCATAATCCAAAATTATTCATCTACTCTTTTCTAAAAATTCATCAAATAATGTTTTCCTCAACATTTGTATATGACCAACTTCTCAAAACATTTCATAATACCATCATTGTTCAAAATTTCATTAACTTTTCAAATAACCATCCAAGAGATAATTCCAATATCTCATAAAAATAATAATAATAATACCAAATAGGGTATTCCAACCTCCCAATTATTCTCTTTCCAAGAGGAAACCATACAAGAGTACATATTGAATTTCTCAAATTCATCCACACTTGATATATATAGTGTCAATGAGAAATGGGTACCTAATGAATAATTTTCAAGTTCTCAAAATATAAATTTCCATAAACAGAGAGTTTTTCCGGCTCCCTAGTGAGTCAGCTTTTACGTCACTGCTCACTCCACAAAATAACAGGGAAGTTATAAAAAACCCCTAGTGAGTCAGCTTTTACATCACTGCTCACTCCTCAAGGTAAAAACATCAAATGGCACCATCCTCATGACAAAATATATATACATAATCTTAAAAGTTCACCACTTAAATCAAAATCTTTACACCCAAATAGCACTTTCAACTTTATACCTTAATCATCAATAACAATTGTACTAATTATTTTATCACGCACCAAATATTCATACCATATACCATATCTTCCCTAAATACGCACCATAAGAATGTTTTAACACTTCAACATTTTCTTATAGCTATTATTAGCCTCAATACACACTGTCCCAAATTTATATATACCTACTTAGAATAATCACCTACAATGATTATAAAGGCATGTACACAATTAAATTACATATCACAAATCCAAAATACATCTCAAATCTCATAATAATCCGCATAAATTCCAAATATCACATAAATCCATAATAATCAATTTAACCATCATAAATCATACTATAATAAATAATCACATAATATTTTACATAATTATCAAATAATAATTTAGCACACATAAACACTTAGTAAATTTATTTTTGCTTTGGGGTAAATAAATTTTTAGGTAGACATAAATCTTACCTAAGAGCCATTATCCATCATCTACCAAAACATGCTCACAACTGGATTCGAACTTGTAACCTTCTAGACATTAACACATACTCAACCATTGATCTACTAGACCTTTGATAAAGAATTTATAAATTAATCAAATATTTATTTACACTACTAATTCCATGCATTATTATTATTTTATTATTTACCCATTACTTACAACTGCAAGCTCACCATCAACGTCAACAACACTACCACGCTTGCTTGCCGGAAATGAGCCACGATATCCATCATCTACCAAAACATGCTCACAACTGGATTCGAACTTGTAACCTTCTAGACATTAACACATACTCAACCATTGATCTACTAGACCCTTTGATAAAGAGTTTATAAATTAATCAAATATTTATTTACACTACTAATTCCATGCATTATTATTATTTTATTATTTACCCATTACGTACGGCTGCAAGCTCACCATCAACATCAACGCCAACAACACAACACTACCAGGCTTGCTTGCCGGAAATGAGCCACGATCACCATTTCCATTCATCTTCACCATCAAAGACACCACCGCCGATCATGCCACCGGAGAGGGAGAGGACGGCACCACCATCGACCGCCGAGTTCGCCGCTGGAGACACCATCGGAGGAGCTCGCCACCCACAGCCGCTGTTCACCGCCACTACTCTTCAAAGGTCGCCGGTGATGGAGGAGAACACCGCCGTCAAAGACCATCTCCGATCTCCCTCACTCTCTCTCTCTTTTCATTGGCTTGGCCGAATGAAGAAGAAGGTGACGGATGAAGGTTATAGACGAATAATTATATAGCAAAGAAGAGGAAGGAAAAGTTCAGCCCATTACCAAGCTCGCCGAAATCCATGGTTGAAGCTGCGTTCTCTCTCTCTCTCGGCTATCCTTACGCGAAAAAGAAAAAGAATCCGGCAAGAAGCTCACCCTCTTCTACTTAATATAACGTACGTAACCTTTTGTAATCAAATTATCATTATTATAATTTTTATTATTTTTACTAATTACTAATTATATATATATAACTTAAATATAATAGATAACAAATGAAGACAATCACTCCCTTTTAACCTCAATCTCAATCATTTCCTTCATTTCCTTATAATTAATCCCAAAACTTTTGCTATTGCTATTCCACAAGATAGATTAGGGTAGCGTATATTTATACACACAACACATATATATGGGGTAAAAGAAAACAAATCACAACACTAGCAAGGTTTGAACCACAGACCACATACTCAACATCAAAGTCCCATACAAATAAATAAACTACATAATATATACGAATAACAAAATATGAATTTGAAAATAATTTGTTGTTGTGTAGATTCAAAACAAGGACCTTTTATAGAAATCTTAAAGTTCGGTCCAGAAAGCCAAATAAATTCTTGTAGCCTATTTTCGAAATAAATATATATATATCATATAGGTTCGAGAATATATATTATCTCATAAATAACAATTTTCAAAAATACTTTTGGGCAACACAAATAATTTGAAAATAATAATAGTATTTTCTCAAAAATACTTACAAAATTTCGGAGTGTTACACTCTACCCCCGTTAAGAAAAACACTTCGTCCTCGAAGTATAAAGCACATCTTCTAAAAATGATCACAAAACCAAAAGCATATATAGCACAACCAAAAATCAAACCATATAAGAGCACTTAGTCATCCAAAACAAATAATCCATATAATTTTAACACAATAGATATATAATCAATAAATATACAAATCATATGCAATATCACACTTCCTCACCGTGGATTATTAAATATTTAAATCCTAGCCAATTTTTACTTATAACCAAATTCCTAACTTAGGCTTTATTACCACTTGGTAACGCCTATCCCAACGGAGCGTATCGCTCTGATACCAACTGTAACACCCCACTTTTTCCACTTAAGAAAATACGGGAAATTTTTTATTTTTATTTTTATTTACAATTCAACTATACAACAGCGGAAGCTTTCAACAACAAAAAGGAAAAAGGGGCGTTATGCCACGTTCAAGTATCTCATACTCAAACGCACAGGCTAACTAACTTACTACCGATTACTAATACAATATTTGATTTGATTTCTAAAGGTATAAAATCTTTACATTGATTCGCTCTCATTCTCAATGCCATGTAATCCAAACCTGCAAAATAACTAAAGGGGGGAAAAACAATATCAGCACAACGACTGGTAAGACTTACTCCACCCCGTAAAACATTTTTGCACATAGCATCTTGGAGCACATAGGAGCATATAATTTCACATTAACCCCTTAAAATATTTTATTACCATCAATACGAATAAACTTTATCCAATTAGCAAGTATATATTAATATACCCACAAAATAACAGGGAAGTTATAAAAACCCCCTAGTGAGTCAGCTTTTACGTCACTGCTCACTCCTCAAGGTAAAAACATCAAATGGCACCATCCTCATGACAAAATATATATACATAATCTTAAAAGTTCACCACTTAAATCAAAATCTTTACACCCAAATAGCACTTTCAACTTTATACCTTAATCATCAATAACAATTGTACCAATTATTTTATCACGCACCAAATATTCATACCATATACCATATCTTCCCTAAATACGCACCATAAGAATGTTTTCACACTTCAACATTTTCTTATAGCTATTATTAGCCTCAATACACATTGTCCCAAATTTATATATACCTACTTACAATAATCACCTACAATGATTATAAAGGCATGTACACAATTAAGTTACATATCACAAATCCAAAATACACCTCAAATCTCATAATAATCCACATAAATTCCAAATATCACATAAATCCATAATAATCAATTTAACCACCATAAATCATACTATAATAAATAATCACATAATATTTTACATAATTATCAAATAATAATTTAGCACATAAACACTTAGTAAAATTATTTTTGCTTTGGGGTAAATAAATTTTTAGGTAGACATAAATCTTACCTAAGAGCCATTATCCATCATCTACCAAAACATGCTCACAACTGGATTCGAACTTGTAACCTTCTAGGCATTAACACATACTCAACCATTGATCTACTAGCACCTCTGATAAAGAATTTATAAATTAATCAAATATTTATTTACACTACTAATTCCATGCATTATTATTATTTTATTATTTACCCATTACTTACGGCTGCAAGCTCACCATCAACATCAACGCCAACAACACAACACTACCAGGCTTGCTTGCCGGAAATGAGCCACGATCACCATTTCCATTCATCTTCACCATCAAAGACACCACCGCCGATCATGCCACCGGAGAGGGAGAGGACGGCACCACCATCGACCGCCGAGTTTGCAGCTGGAGACACCATCGGAGGAGCTCGCCACCCACAACCGCTGTTCACCGCCACTGCTCGTCAAAGGTCGCCGGTGATGGAGGAGAACACCGCCGTCAAAGACCATCTCCGATCTCCCTCACTCTCTCTCTCTCTTTTCATTGGCTTGGCCGAATGAAGAAGAAGGTGACGGATGAAGGTTATAGACGAATGATTATATAGCAAAGAAGAGGAAGGAAAAGTTAACATATAGAACAAGACAACTAAAAATATAGAAATGTAATAGAGATCACCTAGAGAGAAGAGAATCTTCAATCCAAGCTTGTTGTCTTCTACAATGGAGATTGATCTAATCTAAAAACTAAGAAAAATGGAGAAAGCTCTCCAAAGAAAAACTAAGAAAGGTGAAGACTAAAAATCTGGAAAATCCTCCTCTGAAAATTCATCAAAGGGGTATAAATAGTCTCCGAAATGACAACCTTAGCTGAATTTCGCGCATCACGCCTCCACGCCTCTCACACGCGTGTGAGCGTGCGTGGGAAGCTTCTGGAAAGTTTCCACGCTTACTCACACGCGTGTGGCCTTCCAGATCAGTCCTCCGGGGTTCCGCTTTTGCCTGGTTTGCTCTTTTAGCTCATCTTTTGGTCCTATTTGCTCTCGGGGCTCCTGTTTTGCTTATTTTAAGCTAAAAGTAGCTTTTGTGCATCAGTTAGTGATTTTCAAGCATTTACGCACATAATTTTCCAGATAAGGATGCTATAGATGCCATAAAACACCCTAAAACGTGCCTGAAATAAGGGTATCTCGGAGTCTTATCAAATAGGGAGTGTGAGGTGGTGTTTCATAGAAGTGTGTATCATTGTTTCCTTCATTAAATTGTGATGGAAGTGGGTAGTAGGTATTTGGGTAAGAGGTGGGGTATGAATATAGCTCGTGAGTATAGGTTAGGTCGATCTTTTTCATCATTTGGATAAACTTGTTATCAACACTTTTGAATAAAGTTTTAAAGCTCAACGAGTCCTCTTGAAGAATGGGGGGGGGGTTGCGAATGGAATTCTTCTTGACAAGGTGGAGGTGGGTGTGCATATGGTGGTGGATGATGGCTATGTATATAAGAGGTGGAATAATGATATGGTTCATGGGTGTGGTATGAAGATGGATAATGATAAGGAGGTGATGAGCAGTGATATGGTGGTGGAGGGTAAGCATAGGTAGAATGGGGGGTAGTAGGGATATGGTTGGGGTGGAGTATATTTCCATGGATTTCCCTCATGGTGTGGGTAACCATGGGGATGCATATAAGCACTCATTGGTAAGCTTTCAATTGATTTTCAACAAAAATTTCCTGCACAAAGCTTAACCAACAATAATTCTTTGCAACTAAAAGTAGTTGCAAGTGAGCCACAAGATATGCAAAGACAAGTATGCGCACTTCTTCAACCAAGCAACAAAAATAAGAAAAGAAAACAAACAAAATAAAGTAAATCAAGAACTCTTAATAAACAACTTCCTAAATGTCAAAACACTCAATTCAAACACCGTTTGCCATCCCCGGCAACGGTGCCATTTTGAAGGAGTAGTTTTAGGTGAGGTGTGGATAGTGTTAAAACAAGGAAAAAGTTCCCCGAGTGTCGTGTTCTCAAGGATGACAAATTGGAATCGAATTGAATGTTGGCATTTAGGATGTTTAAAGGCAAGAGTTACAAGAATCACTAGAAAACAAATGGATCATAAGCAAGAGGTAATCAATGGTAAACTAAGGAAAACAATGGAAGAAAACAAGGAGATGGATGTCCTATATAGATCTCATGCTTGATAACACTACGGGGATTCTAGGCAATGTGACTCGGGCTCAATCAAGGGAGCCCACGGCACCATCACTGGGTGGTGTCACACTCCGGACTCCCGGTTCCTCATTCGAATGGGGCATTCTATCAATGTAACATCTATAAATTTTATTATTATATTCATTAATATTCTTTTGAACCTCCTACATTCAAAATTTATTACACTATTATGTTTATCAAATTATTA
Organism: Ipomoea batatas; assembly: GCA_002525835.2. Taxonomy (NCBI): domain Eukaryota; kingdom Viridiplantae; phylum Streptophyta; class Magnoliopsida; order Solanales; family Convolvulaceae; genus Ipomoea; species Ipomoea batatas. The sequence continues at coordinate 10,676,715 of CM008345.1, forward strand.
TTTGACCCAAAAGTATTTTGAGAATTATTTTATAAGTATTATATTATCCTAATTACTTTAATTATAAACGTTTCAGATATAAATATTACTATTATTAAATTAACCTAATCATGATTATAGGATCCTAATTATTTTATCTTAATTATGGTAATACATCATTTATATACTATTAACTTGGTAATGTATATAATATGATTTCTTTTACCTTTAAAATATATAATCATAATATACATGTATGTTAGACTTAATTTATCACATAGGAACTTAATATTTGATAGTAAGGATCGCACTTAATTACCTCTAGCCATAGCTCTTAGTTGATGAAGGTTGAATGCCCTAGACTGCTGTAGAGTTTACGTGAGTATTTTGTCCCTCACAATGCTCAACTCTCTCTAGACGGTGTATGAGGAATTAAGTATGAGTAGTGAGAGAACTTGGAACCTTATATAACCACTGGCCATCATTGTGATTGTCGTATAACAATAGGTCTCATAAACCCTAACCAGACTCCTAAAGTCTAGCTATCAGGTTGATAGTGTTGCACCACATATCAAACTCCTAATATTATCATAACTTATCATAATGTTATGATAATGATAATTAGAAAAACGCTACAATATATATGTATGGTGTTCATTTCTGCATGTATATCCATATAATAATTGTATAGATTAGTTTTAATATATATATACACATTCGTGAATAATATTTTTTTTCTAATCTAATATATATATATATATATATATACCAAAGACCTAGTGGTCCAGTGTCCCGGTTAACACTCCCACATGGATGAGTGGGAGTGAGTTAGAGCCTCAGTGGAAGCAATTGTTGAGCTTCAACCATTGATTCCGATGAGCTTAGTGACGGGCTGAACATTCCTTCTTCTTCTTTGCTATATAATCCGAGTGAGGGAGATCGGAGACGGTCATCGACGGATGTGTTCTCCTCCATCTCCGGCGACCTTTGACGAGCAGTGGTGGTGAACAACGGCTTCCATCTCCGGCGACCTTTGACGAGCAGTGGTGGTGAACAACGGCTGTGGATGGCGAGCTTGTAACACCCCGTAAATTCAGACCTTTGACGAATTATTTCCACCGGGCAATTTATTTGATTTAATTGGGCTTAATCTTCCAATTGATATATATATTTTATTCCGGAATTAATTATTTTATTCACAAGCCCAATTCTTGATTTAATTCTTGTAAGGGATTTATTCTAATTTGGATCCTTACAATTCTTATAAGTAAGAGTATTTATATAATGGCACACTCTATATATATATATATATATTTCTCCTGGAAGAATTACTCCTTACAAACTAATAGTATAATAAATAATGTGTGACCCATTTTATAAGGGCCCATTATTTTATATCTTACCCTAGTTGATACATACATAATATGTAATGATCTTTCTCTACTAATATAAAAGTCTTTTCTTGCAACTCTATTTCCCTTTTCATTTCCTGCAAGAATAATCCATCCTACTCCTTTCACCTCTAAAGAACCCTAAGTAAATCCTACACTTCCTTCTTCAAGATCCAAGACCAAGAATGCTCTTTTAGGATTGTTGAGGCTTGGGTAAGTGTTTATCTCTAGGAATATACCTTGCATCATGTTATTTTCATAATCTTTATATAAGTTCTTATGTTGTTCTTTTGGGATCTTTTGGGAAAAAGATGATCAAGATGGAAGTGGTGCCTTGTGATGTGTTTTGAGAGTTCTTGGGTGAAGTGTGCTTCAAGAGGTAACCATCATGTCCACTAAAACCTATTTTTACACTCTTGATCTATGAATATTATTTGGTGTATTGAAATCCTGAAATTTCTTGGATATTAGCCTTGTTGTTGGTCTGTGAACCTTTCTTTTGATGGATTATGGACTTGTGTTCTTGATCCTTTGCATAGTGATGTTTATGAACATTTGTTGGTATGAATTCCATGTTTATTTGGCTTCTGAGATATATAATCTGGACAATCTTATCTTAGTTTTGTATTCTGGAATGAGTATTGCGTATTCTATCTGAGTCTGTGATCTGAGGTTGGGTTTGCCCTTGCGGAGAACACCAGCAGTATAATGTGCCCCGCTGGAGTCTTCCGTAAGTAGGCCACGGTGAGGGTTGGCGGAAGAGGGAGTTCCGCTGAGGTAATCCGCCTCCTCCTTGCGGAGGGGTGCGGCGGAGGATAGTGTTCCGTTGGGGAGTTCCGCTGAGGTGATCCGCCTCCTCCTTGCGGAGGGGTGCGGCGGAGGACAGTGTTCCGTTGGGGAGTTCCGTCAGTTCTGCTGGGAGTTTTGTTCCAGTGAGCTATTCTGTGATCTGTTTGTTTGGTTGCTTCCCCTTTTGTTCTGAACTTTGTTGGAGTATTTTGTTGGGTATTCTACCATGTCTTTGGAGTATTTATTCATCTCTCTTGGTCCACCTTTTTAATCTCTTGGTTTGTTGAATCCTTGATTATATTATCTGGGAGTTGGTTTGTGTTCATATATGAGATGAACACTCTGAGTGGTTGTTCTTGGGCTGAGGTTGAGGTTGGATGTGGATGGTGGATCATTGAGTATCTTTGTGTATATGGGCACTATTTGCCTCTGTGTATACTTTGGGCTCTATTTGCCTCTGTGATTGGACTTCGGTCCCTGTGATTGGGTTGTTACCCCTGTGATTGGACTTTGGTCCCTGTGATTGGACTCCGGTCCTTGTGATTGGGTTGTTACCCCTGTGAATGGACTTTGGTCCCTGTGATTGGACTCTGGTCCCTGTGATTGGGTTATTTACCTCCGTGCACTGAGTTTGGATTTGGTGTTTGGTATGAGGAATCGTATGTTGGTTGGAGGGTAAGGGTTAGTACTTATCCTTGGGTTGAGGTCTGTTTGGCCTCTTATTCGATTCTTGAGTTATATCATATCTCGTTGGTTGTTGGTTATTCTTGGATGTATCCTTGTTTGGTTGTTTCTCATGAGTATTCCATTGTATTCATGATTCGGTTGAATATTGGTGTTGTTGAGAAGTATTGGTTTCTCCTTTATTCAGCATGTTGTTGTTGAGTATCCGATTTCAAGTATTGAACAGTTCGTTGGTGTATATATTCTATATGGGTGTGTAAACCTATTTACAAACTTATGTATATCTATATTTCCTTGCGGGTGTGAGTGGTGGTTGCTTCGCAGTCTTTTGCTAATGGTTTCTTGTATGTTTTCCAGGTATGCAATAAGTCTAAGCGAGAGCGCGTTAGAGCTTATCCTTATGAGGCAGCTTAGACATAGTTATGTTGTTTTAGACTTTATGTTTGGGCCTGCGTGCCAATGATGAGACTATATGTACTCTTGTTTAGCTTTTGATGTTTTGACATTACTTGAGCATTATATCTATACAGTTGGTTCAGTTTTTGGTTAGCCTGTGCATCTAGGCCGCGTTTTCTTACCTAGATGTGGCATAATACCCCTTTAGGATTTTTAATCGCTTCCGCTATGTATGTTGATAGCTGAGAAAGGCAGCTTTTGTGTTAAAGTTTAGCTATCTCGGCTTGTGAAAAGTTGGGGTGTCACAGTTGGTATCAGAGCCTGTGTTGAGGTCTGAATAGAGATCCTAGGGTTGAACTTTTGAGACTCTAGGACTTGATCAGTAGAAATTAAGGTGTTTGAGAATCCTAGTGTAACACCCCGTAAATTCGTTCAAGCCTTTCGATCGATAATTAATTCCTTGGGCAATTTAATTATTTTAATTGGGCTAGTTCT
>CM008345.1:10697397-10713209 GCA_002525835.2 Ipomoea batatas
AAATATTTTTGAAAATGTTGGATTTAATAATAAATCCGAAATAATTTCAATAATAATAAAATAATAATAATTTTTGGGTTTAAATTTTCGGGGTATTACAGATACATACCTGGGCCACCTTCCCTTCTTGCGAGCCCACAAAATATGGTACTCGATCACCTTCCCTACATGCAAGTCTATATGAATTTATTTTTTCCTCTCATTTTTTCTTGAGGTGCGTTGCCTCCTCTCATCTTTTTTCCTTGAGGCGCGATACCTCTCTAGGTTGACTTCCCTACTTACAATCCAAGCAAGAAATGTAAAAATATATTTTTTTAGCACAAGTCGATTACTGATTGCTTCCCTTTTTTTTGTTGATATATGTCAATTCAATTTGACCCCAATAGAGAAACTTGGGCCCCGCTCCACTGAGGGCGGGAACAGGGATGGGAACAGGGGTTGTACCTAGAGATGTCAATCGGGCCTAAACCCAATGGCCTAGCCCGAAAAACCCCAAAACTGACAAGGTTATAACCCGAACGGACTAGCCCGATAAAAAAAATTAGCCCGATGAGCCCAAAACTGATAAGACCGATGGCCCGATAAGGCTAGCCCGATAGCCCGAACAATTGAAAACTATATTTTTATTACAGAAGTGATATGAAACATAACATACATGGAATTTATAGGTGAGTTCATCTTTAGTATTTTTTTTATCACTAGGTACAGTTTTAAATAAAATTTTAATAAATATATTACAATATAAATTACTTTTACAATAAAAAATAATGAAAAGTTAAAAAACTTATTGTAACACAGTCTAGATAGTTTGTGTTAGGCTAGTGTCTTTCCAATGCATTTGTTAAGTGTTAATTATGCAACTAGTTTTGACTTTTGATCCTATTAGTAATTTAGTAGTAAGGTTATTAAGTAAAAATGGTCAAATTAACAAAAGTCAAAGAAAAGCTTTTCAATTTTCTCTTTGAATGGCAGAAGCAACATTTATCATTTTATCTCACAAAGACACAATTTAGCTAGCTTTTCAATTTTCCCTTTGAATGCACGTGAACACTACCAAATGCTAAAGTTAGGCTATTAATCCTATTATAAATATTTTAAAAATTGTAAGCTATACACATGCTTTCTTGTTGAGAACCAATGTCATTTTTCTCTAAACTTTTAATTTTGCAATTGCATTTATTAAATTTTAATGTGCTCAATGCTCATCTAGTTGACCCATTCTATCGAATCCGGATCCGGTTGACGACTTGACCTATTTTATCGAATGTAAGTATTCATTTTCGATTTTAGTTCAAATAGTTTCGCCCGCCCGCTAAGCCCGACAACCCGAAGTTTAGGGTTAGGGCTAACCCGAATCCGAGAATAAAATAATAATTAACTGACAACCCGAAACCGATAAGCCCGACAACCGAGCGCGGGGTGAATTTAGAAGAGGGGACGGGGACCCCATTCCCCGCCCCTGCCCGTGCTTTGCCCCGTTACCATCCCTATATGTTGCCCACCGGTCCAGGCCTCCTCCTTCCTTCCTCAGAGATATCGATGACGATTTAATGTCTCTTTTCTCTACATGTTCCTTCTTCTCAATTTTTCCTAATCGATAAAGCATTTTAGTTCCCCCGATTGTATTAGGAGTTCGATCAATGTGATGGCCATATTGCTTGTGAAATCGACAATACTTGGACATATCAATTTCGTGAAACTTCATGGTGGATGGCGGGGGTGACCACACCATATTACATTCCTCGGCATGGGCTAGCACCTTCCTTAGCTATGTTTTTAATGGTGTCAAAGGTCTTAGTGTTGTGGGCATCAGTTAGAGTAATCTCATAGACTTGCTAGGGATCAACGACCCTGCTCCCATGGTCATCTCGTTTCGCGCTGAGTGTTATTCTATAGGTCATTCCGACACTTTTTTATTTGGGTCAAGAGCTTCTTTTGCCCAGGGTCTCTTGGAAGACCAATCTTCTTCCTTTCTTTGGGTCTGGTTCGCTTCCTCAACCTCGAGGTATCTATACGCTTTGGCCATTAAGGCGGTATAGGTGTTCGGTGTCTTGTGACTAAGACTTTTGTATAGATCCCCTCCCCTCAAAGCCTCAATGAACATAGTGAACGCATACTTGTTGTCTATCCCGTCCCCTTTGCTACCTCAACCTGCCAACGAACTAGGAAATCAATGAGAGTTTTCCTAATTTTTTTTGCTTTATGGAGGCTAAGTAGGTGAATTGCTTTCTAGTTTTTTGGCCCCTCATGAAATGAGTAATGAATACTACCGCCAAGTCGTGGTATGTGTCGATAGACCCCCCCCCCTCCCCTCCCCTATCAAGCTCGTGAACTAGCTTTGAGTTGATCCTCATAGGGTTGAAAGAAATATCGACACATGACTGCTTTAATGGATCCCATGCATATCATAGCAGCTTGGTAGGTTATGATATGCTCTAGGGGGTCCCCTATCCTGTCAAGTCATTTGATACTAGGCGACTTGAAATTAGCAGGGAAGGGTTCGTTCATGATCTTCTAAGTAAAGGGTAGGGTGATTGCAATTTTTGGATCATATGGAGGTTACCTTGTTCCTTCCATCAAACCAACTCCATGAACTTAGCATTCATCTTATCGCCTCACCCATTAGGAAGAGCTATTTGGGTTTGACTGCATGCATTGACAGCTTGCAGACCTTACAGTAGGGGTGCGATCAGTGCTATCGTTCATGGCCTCCTCGCAAACGGGCTTGGGCCTTCCTTACTAGGTTCCCTCATCTTGCCCTTGTTCAGGACTTTTGCCCGCTTGCCCTGGAACCGCATCCTTAGTGGTGCCTCCCTCCTAGCTCGTGGAGTGTTGAGTGGGGTAGGAGGGTGAGGCTTGTGTTCCTATCCCAAAGGTGCCATCAATTATTATTATTTATGGAATAAATTATTCCATGTATGGTGTATGTATAGAATATGTGTAGGAATATATGAAGGATCAAGAGGAAAATCTGGGAAATTGGCCTCTAAGAGCCTTTACTCTCCATTGTTATTATTGAATAATCTAGAGAGAGTTGAGGGAAATTGTGTAAGTGAGTAGAGAGAGATAGTAGAGGGAAGAGCCCCTTGCATGTAGGGTTAAGGTATCTTTTATAAGGTTAGCACCCGTACTCGCATACGGTCTACATACCAAATATTTAGGACCTTATACCCAGGGTATATTCCCTATAAAGTAGCCCCCAGCCCGTGCCCTGACGCCGAGCCAATGAGGAAGGGTTCAAGCTGGAGAACTTACCTTACGGTCTGCAACTTATGCCAATTGCCTCGTTAAAAACCTTGGGCTAAGAAAAAACCCAATGGCAAAAAAGAGCACAACCTTAAAGCGCTAATGAAGAAGAATTCTGGTTGGAAAAATTGACCCTATAGTCCGTGACTTAAGCCGGTTGCCTCGTTAAAAACCTTGGGCTAAGAAAAAACTCAATGGGAAAAAATCTTAGCTAAGGAAAAAAGAGCACAACCTTAAACACAGTCTTTTAGACTATAAGGGTCGTCTGAACTCTACCGATCGAGGGATCAGATTTCCGTTACGATTGAGAGGTCAAATTTTATCGATCTAGAGATTTGGTTTCACCAATCAAGAGATTGGATTTAATCACGGTCCAAAGATCTCTATTGATCTTACTGATCATTGGTGGGAACGCTTTTCCCATTGCCATTTATACAGGCTAGCTGGTCATAACTGGTTTAAGTTCGGTCAACCCTTGATCTGGATTACCCGGTTACAAGATTGCTCTTAACTGATCGCGCTCGGTTAGTTCTGATTACCACGCTAATCGTTATGACGAGGTTTTGAAACTCGAAGTTATTTGAACGGGGCATGTTTTCCCTTTTTATGCTCGGTTTATGAATCAAGAATCCCAAGTGAGGGGATGTTAGGAGACCCGAAAGTCTAATAGGACCTGTGAAGGTCAATATGCTCGGGAAGTATGCTATGGTGTGCTATAGTCAACAAGGTCACTTTGCTCGGGAAGTGCATTACGGTCGAGATTTGCTTAAGTGAGCTCCGTAGGACAAGGGATTTGCCCTATAATCATACTAGTAGCCCCACATTCCCTATGTTCCGAGAATTGCCGGCATAAGGGAATAGATACAATGGCTTCCCAAGCTTCTTTTCACTTTTGATGGTGATCGGGAAATGACTTGATCGAGTTCACAGTGTCGATGCATCAAATCGTTCTTAAAGTATCAGTTGTCGATTTGCCTAACTTGTAGAACTTTGGGGATTCACAAGGTTCAAACTTAACGATCAAGGGATCACACCTCTAACATGATTAGAGGGATTGAATGCTACCGATCAAGCGATCATATTTTTAATGTGACCAAGCGATCAAGCATAAGGCTCGTATTCGGGCTTCCGATCAAGAGATCGAATATGATCTGGAGATCAAACATAAGGCCCGTGGCAGGCACCTTGATCTTGTTGATAAGCAATTAGGCCCATGGCGGGCACCTCGATCAAGAGATCAGAACTGATCTTGATCCAGGGGATCAAGAATTTAAGCCCATAGCGGACATCTCGATCGGAACTGATCCAGGGGATCAGGAATTTAGACCTATGGTAAGCACCTCGATCGAAACTAATCCAGGAGATCAGGAATTTAGGCTTATGGTAGGCACCTCGATCGGAACTGATCTAGGGGATAAGAAATTTAAGCCTATGGCAGGCACCTCGATCGGAGCTGATCCAAGAAATCAGGAATTTAGGCCTATGGCAGGTAGGGTGATGTTGTGTGTATGTGGTGAGTGAATGTGAAGGTGGTAAAACGAAGAGTCAAGACTCCCCGAGTGTCGTGTCTCTCAAGGATGGCGAATGGGAACCAAATTTATGTTGGCATTTATGAGGTTGAAAGGTAAGAGTTGCAAGAATCGTAAGGAGATGGTTTGTTCATGGGTGTGGTTCGAAAGGAAAGATTGGGATAGAAAATACAAAAGGTAAAAGAAAAGGGGTGCATGCCAAAGTTAAGCCAAAGGATTGATTATTGTAGGTAGCTTGGAATTGGGTTTCGGGATTGATCTAGGGAGTCACGGTATTAGTACCGAGTGGCGTCACACTCAGACTCTCAATCCTCATTCGGTTGAGGCATTTTATCAAACACCTTGCCTACACTCCTCTCGGATCTCGTCCTTTCGGACTAAGAGCGGAGATATGGGTGAGTTGGGCTCGTGAGAGGCCGCTATCACGCACACTCACACTTCCACACGGTTCACTAACTATTACGGCCGAAATAGAAGTAAAGCTTGAACAACATCATCCATACAAATATCAATCATACTCCCACAATTCACAAGATCATAAGATAAGATATAAACATCAATCAATAGATTAACAAGGGCACACACACCCAAACTACTCTACTCTAACATGATAAACATTAATATCAACAAGGAAACAAAGCAATAAAGTAAAGATTCAAACTTTATAATAAAAGAAGAGTATTACCTAAGGCAAGCTTTGAATCTACAAGATCTTCATCTTCTACACTAAGCTAAATCTATTCTAAGGAGGAGTATTTGTCTTCCTCCCCAAAGGAAAAGAATTTAGAAAAGAAAACCTAGATCTAAAGATTGTGGTGTGCCTCCTCCTCCCCAAAAGGTCTGAAATGAGGAGCCTTATATAGGGGGAACAAAATAGGGGCAAGATAGACAATTTCCGCGCAGCAGATTTTTAGGGCATCATAGGGGCCTCGACGCGTCGAGCCCTGAAGAAATATTTTACGCGATCTTCCACACGCGTGGTGGAGGTCGTGGGGGTTATTGGAATGTTTCCACGCCCCTCCACACGCGTGGGAGGCTGCGTGGGAGGCTCCTGCTTCACGGTTTCTTCATTTTCTACTCAGTTTTGGCCTTAAGTTCTCCTTTTGGCTGTAGAATACCTTAAAAACATCTTCCACACTCTCGTTAGAAGTTTTGGTCACATTAGAGTCTTAATGCATGAAATTCTTATGAAATGGGTAATAAACCATACAATTCTAGCCCTTAAACGACCCTTAACATAGGCTATTCTTGGTGCTTATCAAAGTTTCCACACTTAAATCTTGCTTGTCCTCAAGCAAGCACACTTTCCTAACCTCAAATCATATAAGCACCAAGGATAGTCCGTTCTCTCATTGTCATTTGATCAAGCGATGTGTAGGTGTTCGGAGTTGAGTGGGTGAAATTCCCTACACTATCTACCAAGACCACTAAACTCATGCCGACCAAATGTGTAACACCCCGCATTTTCCCTATTATTATTTTAAATATAAATATTTGAAATGAGGGGTTATTTTCTTATTAAGTAATTATTAGAATAATTATGTATATATGTAATTGTTTTTCCATGGGCTTGGGACTATATACTCTTATTTATAATTTATTGTTATGGTTAATAATAAAGTCTATAGCCCAATATTTCTATAGTTATATATATACATATAGTTCCTACATAAATATTATTATTGAGCCCATAATTATATATATGTTTTATAGACTAAGATTATCCTTGAGCCCACAAATTATATTCTCTTAAGAACTATACTAAGCCCATACTTATAAATATTTATATTTTTTATAATCTATTGTTTGGTGACCCAACCCATTTTAATCTTAAACCAAAGTTGACCCAGCATTCTAAATTGATCCAATCATCCTAAGATAGCCCGTTGGCGGTTCGGGATTGGCGTACTCGCGCGTGTAGCCTCGCCTACAAAGTCTTCTCCAACCTCAAGACTTGAAGAACAAGTTCGTGCAGCTGAAGTGCGATAAGAAGACGAAGAAAGCAATAGGAGCTCGAAGACTCTCGGCTATGAGGGAACGGCACGAGCAAATGCCGACGCGTCAAGAAAGAGTTAAAGCACGCCAATCGGGAGCTTCCGGATCAGCAATAAAGAGTCTCGTGCGAGCTAAACTCGGAGTTAACGTTGCATGAAGAATTATAATCCGAGGTCGTGATTCGCAAACCTTAAGGTAGCCCTACCTACCCCTGAAGCGGCTACAAAGGAACGAGATAGAAGTTGCAACCTTCAAAGCAAAGAAGACTAAGTCAAGTGGAAAAGGAAAACTTGGGACGTTTAAAATCCCCGAAGATAAGAAGAAACGCCACTATCAAGTTGGATGATCTCATGAAGTGTGAAGGGACTACGAAGCAAATTGCAAAGTAAGGACCTCGGTGTTTCAGAGTACAAGGAAGTAAACTCGGTTTCAAAAATCACCATTAATGATAGACGAATCTCCTTTCAAAACCGGGCGTTACCCTTCTAGTTGAACCTATCTTTTCATAAAGCTTCCTCATAATTCTTTCGTTCTACCCCAATCAGTCATCAGCGATGTATCGTCCTCAACCTCTCTTGGAGTGATAAGGATGTGCGAGCCGTAGTTTCTTTTAATTCGCGTATCGTAAGGAGCAAGGTTAAAACACGTCGACCAATCAAAGTGTCGTGATCAAGTCGTCAAGTCGTGGAAATCGCGTAGAGTTGAGAGACTTCTTATCCTTCTTAAAGTCGAATTCTTCTCCGTCCCTTAAAACCCCAATTATCCCTCCATAGAGAAATCCCTTCTCTTTGTTCTAATCATTATTCCTATCTCTTCTTGGAAACTAACTCCTCCTTTGTTTCTTGAAACTCTAAATGCCTTCTTATTAGAACGCCCCTTCTACCTGTTCTAAATCTTTTTCTCATCTTTGCTTGAAACGGAATTTCTCTTTTCCCTCGAGGAATTGCATACCTTATAGTTAAAGAATCCTTTCTATCTTTCTAGATCTCATTGCTATCGTCCCTTGAAACCGAACTTCTCTCATTCCCTTGGAAATGGTAACCCTTTCATTGAGACATCTCTTCAGCTATTTTAAACCTCGTTCGTGTCTCTTCTAGGAACTAAATTTCTCTCTCCTCTTTGGAAGAAATTGCATACCCTGTCATTGACAAATCATTTTGTCTTTCCAGACCTCGTTCTTAACTCCTTCTGAAACTTAATTTCTTTCACCTCTCGGAGTAAGATAAATACCCTATGGTTGGAAAACTCCTCTTGTGTTTTCAATCCCGCCTTATTTGTAAGCCAAGTTCTTTTCGTTCATTCTCTTTTGTTGAAAGAACTTGATATTCCCTTGATTGAGAAATTCGCTGTCCTCTTTGAATCTTGTTCTTAATTTTCTTTCGAAGCCGTGTCTCCTCTTTTCTTTAAAGAACTTGACATCCCTTTTATTGCAAAAATCATTTCTATCCTCTCAAACGTTGACCTTGTGTGCTTCTTGACAATAGCCTGTACAAGGTGACAACCGTATTCTCTAAGTCGTAACCTTGATAACTCTCGATTCTGTTCATAATCGGTGATCGTTCTTGAACCTTACACCTTAAACCTCTCCTTTCTCTTTCCGTTGGGTCAAATTTTTCCAACCGGGCATGTATGTTCTATAAATATTTTCTCTATATGTACTATCGTACTAGTTTTTAACTCTCTGTCCCCAAAACGTTTTTCTGAGCTTCGGGGACGAAGCTCCTTTTAAGGGGGGTAGAGTGTAACACCCCGCATTTTCCCTATTATTATTTTAAATATAAATATTTGAAATGAGGGGTTATTTTCTTATTAAGTAATTATTAGAATAATTATGTATATATGTAATTGTTTTTCCATGGGCTTGGGACTATATACTCTTATATATAATTTATTGTTATGGTTAATAATAAAGTCTATAGCCCAATATTTCTATAGTTATATATATACATATAGTTCCTACATAAATATTATTATTGAGCCAATAATTATATATATGTTTTATAGACTAAGATTATCCTTGAGCCCACAAATTATATTCTCTTAAGAACTATACTAAGCCCATACTTATAAATATTTATATGTTTTATAATCTATTGTTTGGTGACCCAACCCATTTTAATCTTAAACCAAAGTTGACCCAACATTCTAAATTGATCCAATCATCCTAAGATAGCCCATCCTATTTTGGTGACCCTAGCCCAAAATGGAAAGTTTCCTTTTAGGGTAAGCTAAGTTGAGCAGCAGCAAAATTAGACCTTCCATCCTCTGCCTCTCTCTACGTTTTTCCCTCTCGCCGACTTTTCTCTTTTTCCGACGACAGTGGAAGGGAGCTCACAATCGGCAAAGCTTCCCCTCCTGCCTTTGTTCTCTCTCTCTCGATGTAGCACCGACCAGCATGCAAGTCCGGCGAGCTGCGAGCAGGGAGCGGCTTCCACAGCGGCGGTTCCTACGGCAATGCGAGGGGCGGCGGTTAGCGAGCTGCGAGACCGAGCAACGATGGTGACCGTATGGCTGGAGGTAGCTCGATGTTGGCTTCACTTCTCGGTTCCGGTGTGTATAGCAGCGACGGGAGTTTGGAGGTTTCCGGCGAGGTAACGGCGGCGGAGCTCGACGATGGTGCCCTCCCCCTCTGTTTTCTCGACGCACAACAGAACAGAGTAGTGGCGAAGGTGGTGAACGGCGCTCAAGGTGGCGGAGCAGCGAGGCGGCATCCTCTCCTCCGTCTAGTGTGGGTATTACTCCAGCGGTGGAGTCCAACGGAGAACCCACTTCCGTTCCGGCGAGCGCAGCAGGGCAGTGCGGAGTGCGGTAGTGGCATGGTCTCGACCGTCTGTGAAGGCCGGCAGAGCAACAAAGGTTAATAGTCAGTGGCTGCGAACTGATCACAACGAGGCGCTGCGGTCTAGTGGTGTGGTGCGTGGCGTGTGAGCTGGTTGGCGCGGGTTCGAGTCCAGGGGCTAGCTTTTGCAGTAAGGTATTGGTTGTTTAAGCTTTTAAGGTTATTATGGTTTGGTGCATTAGTTGCTATTAGTTCACAATAATGCTTACGTTATGTTAGCATGGAATATGGGATTGGTAGTATAATAGGTCCATTAGGATTATTAATATCCTTGTTTTAGCATTAGTTAGTAATTAGATTAGTGTGGTTCATATGGACGTGTTATATTAGCCTTGAACATGAGTTTTAAGTGATAGTTATGATGGACCGAGTAGGAATATTAGTATTGTTATTAATAGCTAGTGACGGTGTTAGGTTATATTAATTCTCAGGTTCGTGACTATGGACCTAGCTTATGAGTAAAGTTGGTGTTGCTCTTGGGAATAATACGCTTTTGGATTAATTACGCTTCAAAGGTAACCACTATGTCCATCAAAATCTATTTTTACACTCGCTCTATATGATAATATTTTTGGTGATTGGATATCCTGTAATTCCTTGATTATTAGCCTATTGTTGATTGTGTTTATTGGATCCTTGGACTTGTGTCTTGATCCTTTGCTGAGTATTGTTATGATCATTTGTTGGTTTGGATTTCCATATTATTTGGCCTCTGATTAGATGAATATTGGTGTATTGTGATATAATCTTTGTATTCTGGAGTATCTCTTTGTATTCTGAGCTGAGTCTGATTCGGTATTTGCTCTTACGGGGTTCCCTGGCGGGATAATGTAACCGCTGGGGTCTTCCGTGAGAGTAAGGTGGTGAGTGATCCGTTGTTTGTTTCCTCCTTTGTTCTGGAGTTGTTGAAGTATTCTATTGGATATTTGTATCTTGATTCTGAGTATTTATTCATACCTCTTAGTTCATTATATGAGTCTATTATTTGGGAGTGGGTTGGTGTTCATATCTGAAATGAGCACTCTGTGTGGTGGTGGATCTTTGAGTAGCTCTTGGTGGTTGTTGGGTGATTTGACTGTGCTACTATTGACTATTGGTTCCCGTGATTGGGTTGATTACCCCTGTGATTGGACTTCGGTCCCTGTGATTGGGTCGATTACACCCCTGTGATTGGACTTCGATCCCTGTGATTGGACTACGGTCCCTATGATTGGACTTCGGTCCCTGTGATTGGGTTCATCACCCCTGCGTACCAGAGTTCTGGGTTTTGACTCCTGACTGTGGTTGGGTTTGGTATGGTGATTGGTATGAGGTTTGGAGGTTGGAATTGGGAGTTTTTTCTCGGTTTATGTGTTCATGGGTTCCTTGTGTATATTCGATTGATATCTTATGGTTCTTGGTTATGGTTGGTTGGTTTCCATATGATTGTTGTTCAGTTGGTATCTTGCTTATGGATTTGTTGTTGTATCGTATTCCCGTTATTGGATGTTGGCTTGTTTGGATGAGTCTTGGTTTATGATTCGTTCAGTTTATCCTTGTTGAGTATCCGTTTTGAACTAATGAAAAGTTTGTTGGCGTTTATATTCTATATGGGTGTGTAAACCTATTTACAACTTATGTATATCTATACTTCCTTGCGGGTGTAAATGGTGGTTACTTAGCAGTCTTTTGCTAATGGTTCTTTGTGTGTTTTCCAGGTTTGCCTTAAAGTCTATGCGTGAGCGCGATAGAGATACACCCGTATGTGGAGGCTTAGATAGTGGTTATGTTTTTAGATTTATGCTTTGGCCTGTGAGCCATTTGAGACTTTACATACTCTTGACTAGCGTTTGGATGTTGTTAAACATAATTTAAGGATTATCGTTTATACAGTTCAGCTTCTTATGGTTAGCCTGTGCATCTAGGCTGTGTTATCTTACCTAGATGTGGCATGACGCCCTTAGGTTTTAAATTCGCTTCCGCTATGTTCTGTTGTTGGTTGAGATAGGCAGCTGTTGTGTTGAATTTTTATCTATCTCAGCTTGTGTAAGGTTGGGGTGTCACAAAATGTAAGAAATATGCTAAGGAAGTTAAGTCTCACGAGATAGATATAACATAAAAAGTTTTTTTCACACCTTCAAGCATGCAAGTGACAATTGGGTTTCACCTTGTATTTTCTAGGGGCCTCCAGCCGATCCGACTAGTGGGAACGATCTTCACCCCTTAGCCAATTTCCAACCTAAGCCAAAGCCCCTTTACATTAATATAAGTGAGGGCAGGCACATGGACCGCTCATCGCCATGGCTTGAGCGATCACTCTATTTTCTCACTTCCTAAGATAACGTCATCAGGCGACCCGACTTCACATGGAGCTCCATGTTTTTTCGAAGACAGTGCAATGGGTGCCTGAACCCTAGCGAAGTGGCTCACCTCCTCTCTATTTTCTCATCTTTCAGGATCTCTTCGGGGTAACCGACTTCACATGGATCTCCATGCTTTTTCGAAGACGGTGCAATGGTTACCCCGTATCCATACTAGATGGCTCACCTCTGCTTTTATCTCTAGGATTGACCTTTTGCCATATATCAACCCCTCATGCATTTTTCTTGGGATTAGGGATTGTTTTCACTCTAAGCTCACTTAGGCTCACCTTTTGCCCTATGTCCTGCTAAGATTAATTCAATTTCCGGGCTTCGCAATTTTTATCTTTTTAAAACTCAAGGGGTAAACACTCCCACTTCGAGAGATTCTTGACTGAGGTCCAAACAAAATACAAGGTGAAGAACATGCAAGCACACATAAAAATTTTCAATTTGGGTCAAATTGTGCAAATTGGTGCAAAGTGTAACTTCCAAAGCATATTTAAGACATTCAAATTTTGGCACAAGGTTAGGAGCCCTCCTAGATAGTATTGGCAATAACACGCCCTCTAGTTCCTATACCTTATCACTCAATTAATCAACTATTTCAAGAAGCATAAATCATTTCCACACTTAAAAGTGAACATCGTCCTCGATGTTTCCATTAGAAATAGAGGAAAAAGGATTAGGGTCTTAAAAGATTGTACATTAAAGATATTTCCACACTTAAAAAGTGTGCTATGGGCTTCAAATAAATTCTCTAAAAAAAATATTATACCCATTATAAGAAAATCATGCAACTCATCCTTTGTGAATCCAGGCAAATATGCTCATAGAAATAGGAAGAAAAGTTAGAATGATATACCATACAATGCGTCTACAGCTTTGTCTTCAGTTTGTTGCCCATCTATTCTCTTTAAGATGTCGGCTCATCATCCTCTCGCCTTTTGCTTAAAAGTTGTGATTATTGACACGGCCAGACCTGGGAGACTTAGAAAAATTGGATGAAAAGAAAATAATGCACGAGAATCTGTCTAGGACCTGTCCACGCGACTCACACGCGTGGTGGTCCTCGTGGATCAGCACTGGAAAGATTCCACGCCTGCTACCACGCGTGTGAGCAGGCGTGGTCAGCAGTGCTGATCACCTTCTTCGTCTCCTGACTTTTGCCTTCCATATTTGATCCGATTTAGCTCATTTGTCATGGCTTAGCACCAAAATCACCTGCGATGTTAGCTCAAGCAAGGCTATTCTAAAAAGAAAAATTACTAATAAACAAAGAGAAAGAAAAAGTAAACAAGAAATAAAGTTCTAATCTGAGGATAACGTTGGGATTGCCTCCCAAGTGCGCCATGGTTTAACGTCTCCTGGCCAGACGTTGTGTGTTCTATCCTTCGAAGCACACAGATTTTAGGACCTTACCAAGTGTCCCGTGAACCTTTGCTTCAAGGAATGTCCCAAGATGTAGGACATCCTTCAATTCCCACAAGAATAAAGGAAGAACAACATGCATGATCGGAAGAATTCTAGCCTAAAACACCCTCCTTAACTCTTCTAGGATGGTGTCTACTTCCTTTTCTTTTTCCTCTCTTCTCCCCCTAAAGATTTTTTCGTTTGTTTCAAACCACATTTCCTCACTCCCTTCCTCAATTTCGAGTGTGTTCAACTCTCTCCACTCAACTTCCTCCTTAAGATCAAGCATGAAAGTCCTATCATTTCCTACCATCTCTTCCTCACACTCCTTCTCTTCATCACCCCGCTCTATTTGATTAGAAAAATCACTCACACTCTCACATGAATAGAATGAAGCATCATCCCCTTCACTCACCAACTCATTCTCACCCAAGACAAAGGATTCATCTTCCAAAAAGTTAAAGCAATCATACTCATATTTAAACAAAAGAGAATCCTTATAATCATAAGTTAATACATCAAAATTTTTCATGGAATCATCCTCACGAAATTTAAAGCAATCATAATCGCATGTAGTGGAAATATTAATGCAAAGGGAGTCATCCACACAAGTGTCAAGGGTGTTTTCAATAAGAGCACAAGGATTTTCAAGAATATTAGCACAAGAAAGGTTAGGAATTTTACCATATGTTGGCTCTTCATCTTCTCACACCGTCTCAATGTCATCATCCTCACTCTCCATCTCTACCTCCTTTTGATTTTCCAATTCGAAGATTGGAACTTCTTCAAGCACTGGGGCATAACAATCCTCTTTTTCTTCAACATCCACCTCTTTGCTAGAATTTTGTTCTTTTTCAACCTCTTGTATAATCCTTGGATGGGCTTCCAAAGTGGGGATGTCATCTATGATGGCGGAGTTGGCTCGGGACTCATTCATCTTCATGAGCTCCTCCATCATAGACAACATCTTCGTTTCAACTTCTTCTAGTGGAAGTCCTTCCTCCCGGAGGGTAGCGAGATAGTCCTTTAGTTCGCTCTTGATTTCGGCTTTTAGTTTAGCCGTATCCTCCTTGGCCATCCTCGTGAATTCTTCTATTTTTACTTTTAGGATCTCAATTTCATCGGTGGCCGGTGGGATATAATCGCAAGGATTTATATGGGTATCATATGGGAAAGAGGGTGATGTCTCAAAGGAATAGGTAGCATTGTTTTCTTTGTGAATTTGTGATGGAGGTGGGTAGTAGGTGTTTAGGTGGGAATTGGGGAATGAATTTGACTCGGGAGTATAGCTTGGGTCGATTGTTCTCATCATTTGTGCAAGCTTTCTCTCTATGCTTTGGAATATTTCTTTGGAGCTTAATGAGTCAATTTCTTGAAAATTGGGTGATTGTGAGGGGTAGTTTTCTTGGAAAGGTAGAGGTGGTGTTTCATATGGATGTGGGTGATGATTGGGTGTATGAAATGGATAGTGATATGGAGGTGGTAAATGGTGGTGTGGAAATGGGTAAGGGTATGGAGGTGGGTAATGGTATGTTGGTGGAGGGTAAGTATAGGTGGAATGGGGGTAATAGGGATATGGTTGGGGTTGAGGATTTGTATAGAATTGTCCTCCATGGTGTGGGTAACCATGGGGATTCATTTGAGCACACATTGGCAAGCTTACAAATGATTTGATAAAGAAAATTTCCTGCACAAAGCTTATCCAACAACAAATATTTTGCAACAAAAAGTAGTTGCAAGTGAGCACAAGATATACAAGGCAATATAAGCACACTTCTCAGACAAGTTACAAAAATAAGAAAACAAAACAAACAAAAAGAAAGAAATTCAAGATCTCTTACAAATCTACTTCAAAGATGTCAACGCAATTCAAGAACCGTTTGTCATCCCCGGCAACGGCGTCATTTTGATGTTGTGTGTATGTGGTGAGTGAATGTGAAGGTGGTAAAACGAAGAGTCAAGACTCCCCGAGTGTCGTGTCTCTCAAGGATGGCGAATGGAAACCAAATTTATGTTGGCATTTAGGAGGTTGAAAGGTAAGAGTTGCAAGAATCGTAATGAGATGGTTTGTTCATGGGTATGGTTCGAAAGGAAAGATTGGGATAGAAAATACAAAAAAAGGGGTGCATGCCAAAGTTAAGCCAAAGGATTGATAATCGTAGGTAGCTTGGAATTGGGTTTCGGGATTGATCTAAGGAGTCACGGTATTAGTACCGAGTGGCGTCACACTCAGACTCTCAATCCTCATTCGGTTGAGGCATTTTATTGAACACCTTGTCTACCACTCCTCTCGGATCTCGTCCTTTCGGACTAAGAGCGGAGATATGGGTTAGTTGGGCTTGTGATAGTGACAACACTCGCGTGCATAGGGTGAAATGTCAAAAGATATTTGTATAATAAAACGGAAGGTCTGTGACTTCCCGAGTGTCGGTCTCGAAGGAGGGACGTGGA
>CM008345.1:10718512-10728723 GCA_002525835.2 Ipomoea batatas
AGGGTTTTGTTTTCTCATTAAGCTCACCATTAGGCTCTCCTTTTGCCCCATGCCCTACCAAGGTTAGTTCAATTCCGGGCCTCGCTAGTTTTATCTTTCTCAAATTAAAGAGTGCACACTCCCACTTCGAGAGATCCTTGACTAAGGTCCTACGTAAATAAGAGGTGAACATCATGCAAGCAGGCAAGAATATAAACTTATTTGGCTCTAAACTCTCTCATGGGTGCGAAAAGTAACTTCCTCAAAGATATTTCGAGAGTAAAAATTTTTGGGCATCTAGTCAAAATTCTCCCTAAATAACACAAATGATAACTCTCTTTTCAAAATTGCAAATGCACCCGCTTATGATTCCCAAGAGCTTCACTTCTAAACTAAGCATGTAAGCATGTAAAGCACGAAGTGCGTCCTTTCCACACTTTAGAGTAAACATCGTCCTCGATGTTTCTATACGCACAAGGTAAAGGAACAAAACTGGGATTCTAAAGATAAGACAAATAAAAATCCCTTTCCACACTTTGGAAATTGCTCTAGGATAAAGGGTATGCATCAAACGATCCTATTAATCATGGCAAACTCTAATATACTCATGCACAAAGCTATAAAGAAAATATTTCCACACTTTAAAGATCAAAACGGGGCTTGAAATTAGAAAAGGGATAAGAGGATAAACCAAGTATGCATCCCTCTTTCCACACTTTAGCTTCCAGCATAGGTCTGCTCCCGTTATAGATGCTCTATAAGAAATGGAGACATATCATACAAAAAGGGTTTTCGGAGTACTATTCAATTATTATAAAGCATAAAGCATAAAAATAAGTAGAAATATCCGAATAGAAATGCGGAAAAGTAAAGCAGTTGATAATTAAATAACATAAAGCGATAAAGTAAAGCAAAGTAAAGAGATAAAGAAATAAAAGTTGGAACCCCGCGCATAGGGCACCTAATGTTCAAATGGGACCATCAATCAAAGTAACCAATGTCACAGGACTTAGAATTAATTGTCAAGCAGTCAATCAGGATCGAGGATAGTTGAGGGAGATATCACTCATCACCGAAAGGATGGAATTGCCTGTCGAATCGGGCTTCAAGAGCGGCAATTCTTCTATCATTTTCCTCCACCGCTTGTCTCATGCGGTTGAGGTCCTCGGTGTGCACATCCTGTCTCGCTGAGATAGATGTGAAATGGCCTTCCTGCCAAGTGTGCTGCTCATGCCATTAATTCATTTGTTCCTCATGGAGCTGTCTCTGTGTCGAGGTCCAATCCATCGGGATAGAGCCTTGCTCCTGTGCAGCTGTAACATCCCGTATTTTCTAAACATTATTATTTTAAATATAAATATTTTCAAAAATAACTTATTTTCTTATTATTAAATATTTTGTTACAAATCTAATTATATTTGCCGAATGAGCTTATAAATAAAATATTTTAAACCCCTTACCTGAAATGATTTGATACAAAATATTTATATATTTATTTATGGTTTTAAAAGCCCTATTCAGGGAATAAATTTATTTATCAAAATTTTGATATAAAAGTCTATCTGAGATGAACCTGTTGCCCTTATATCAATGTTTTGAGCCTAAGTTTGAACCCAAATTAAACCTAAGCCCAAGTGACTTAATTTCTTGAGTCTAAATAGTTCTTGAACCCAAATTCTTAGCCCAAACTTTAGCCCAAGACATTTTGTAACCCTAGTTATATGTATAAAGGCATCGTTCATCATCTCATCTTTAATTGTTCATCACCATAAACCCCAGCAGCCATTCTCTCTTGTCTCTCCTTCTCGCTTCTCTCTCTCGGCGGATTACAGACCAGCGAAGCAGCAGCAGATCAAAGAACTTGATCGGCGAGATTTCCTCTGGCGACCTTGGGCTCTTCTCTAACGAACTAGCAGACTCGGCGACCTCTCTCTCTCTCGTCTCTCTCTCTCGCTGTTGGACGTAGAACGCCGCAAGGAAACCAGCGACGGCGGTGAGGCGTCTGGACAACGGTGGTTGGAGTCGGTGGTTCGGTGGCTGAGCAGCTGGGCGAGCAGATCGGAGCAGTAGCGGCAATCGTACGAGGCTCCCCTTCTTCTCCCCTGTTTTCCAGCGACTCTCCGACGTGGGTGACGGTGGTCAATTCGGTAGCTCACTTCTGGCAGCAGCATGAAGTACCGAGGTGAGATATTGAAGTTGCTCTTGTTGACAATAAGGACGGTAGATGATGATAATGTCTTGATGAAGTATGGTTCATTGTTGATGGTGATGGAGTTATGGTGTTAGAATTAAATATGATGGGGGTTAGTGTTAAAAGATTTAATTAATGATGGATTATGATGTTAAAATGTTGATGGAACTTGATATGGAGCTTAAAGGTGTTTATGATCTAATATGAGGAGATTTATTGGTAATGATTAGAATAATGATGGTGTCTATATTTAATGTTGATTGGATTAGGTAATGAATATTGCTATTGATGGAATTATGGATTTATCATTTGAGATGCTCATGAAATTATGGTTTAATGATGAGGATAGATTAGGGAGGTAATAACCTTGCTTATGGCCTAATTATGGTGATTAGTGTTAATGGTGGATGAAATATGCTTAATGGTGGTGATTAGTACTAGTAGTGATGCTATGTTGTTATTGTGAAATATTGGATTATTGGTAGAATTTATGCATGATTTTGGTGATGGAATAATGTTAATAATAAAGCTTAATGATGGTAGTGTTGATAATGATAGCTATGAGTTAATTGGATGGTGAAGGGCATAAAAATGAGGATTTGTAGGTAAATGGTGATTAGTTGTTGATTATGGATAATGATAATTTAATATAGACTAAGTATGAAGTATGGATATTTATGGAAGTTATGGACTATGATAATGAAGGTTAGATGATGAGGTTAGATGGTGTTGATGATGATGTTATTATGAACTTGTAATGATGGTAATGACTACTAAGTGATAATGGATTAATGAGTATTGATAGTTAGATGATGGGTAGTAATGGACTAATTATTAGTATAGCAAAAGTATGATGTAGATTAATACTATTATTGATAATAATAGTGTTTATAAGTGAATATAGATTTGCTTGGTCCACAGGTGCCCCATTGAAGTTACTTGTCTAAAGAGTTGAGCCTTTGATCGAATGCTTACTTTTGGAGTTTAACTTGAGGTAAGTTTCTATGTCCGTCAAAACTACCTTTCCCTGTCAAATGTGCTATTTATTTCATTTGGGTCCTTAAACTATTTTGAAATGTGTTTAGATTTATGAAATGTGATAAATAGCAAAATGTGAATATTTTGGTGTTAAATTGTGATTTACTAACCTATGAGTATGTGTACATTTATATATGGAGGATTCTACGAGAAACTAGATGAGAATGAAACTATATATATTGTTTTTGGGAAGTATCTATCTTGAGTGATATAAACTATATTATGATTGGAGGATAAATCCTATGTTTGGTGTAAATTCTGTTTTGGAAAATATATATATATATATATATATATATATATATATATATACTCTACCTTGTTTTGGGAAGTGTATTTGAATAGCCTGCGGGCAATGGAAATATCCATGAAAACTACTTTGAAAGAATATTACTGTCCTGGAGGATTTATATACAAATGTATCTATTCTTGGAGAATATTCGTATGTTTATAAACTATATGGAAGTTATCTATATTTTTATTATTGGAGGTTACGAGAATCTTGGGCTGCGGTCCAGATTATTGTGAGCACATAGGGCTGCGGTCCTATTTGCTATTGATATGAGAACCTAGGGCTGCGGTCCTATTGGTTATTGATTGGGTGGGTAACCTCGTAGCAAAAATCCTGGGTTACTAGGGCTAGTAACTACCTTTGGGGCTTGGAATCCCCGGGGTGTGCGCACTTAGGTTTCTAGTTCCTGTTTCCATTTATATTGTATAGGTGTGAAGGTTCGGTAGTAGAGGTAAGCTCCGTTCCTATCCTCCTATTGGTGATTTGAGTACCTCCATACTTATATTTTACTTGGTGATTTAACTATAAACTAATAATTGTTGGATACCTCCACTTATGTATTATTATGGTATGTTGATATTGGAGAATGAGATTTGAGTTATCTATGATTATGAATATATGTTGAGAAGGATATTGAGAAAATCTATGTTTTGAAATGGCTATATGGATATGAATCCTCCTTATACTTATATATATATATATATATTAACCTATTTGGAAAGTGATTATTTGGAGAGCTATGCTTTTATATGACATTGAAAAGTATTGAGAAATGCTATATTATGAATCCTCCGTACTTATATTTATTGTGAAAATGAGTGAATAATCTACAAACTAGTTATACCGTTTCGTAAGACCTTATTGTTTTGGGGACTATACTACCTTGTATTAAATCTAGTTTTATCGTTGAGTAGTGTGTGTGGGGAAACTGTTTTGGGAAAATATCTATACTACGTACCTTTGGTGTGAGTCAAGTTCTTTTATTGAATGGTTCCAAAACCTATTTATAAAGTATATCTAATTTCAAAAGTATATATGTATTTATTTTACGGGGCGGGGTAGAGCTTACTTAGCATTTCTGTGCTAATCCTTTTATCTCTTGTTTTCCAAATCTTGAATGTTTTCAGGATCTGAAGTTTGTGGCTAGTTTGAGAGCACGACGTAGAACTAGTTACCTCTTGGAGTTGACTCTTGGTTTAATGGTTTAGTATAGAACCCAAAATGTTGTATTATAGTTGATTTGTAAATTGGTTAGTGAATTGTTGTAATATGGATTGCAGTTAGAAAGCTTTGTAGCCTGTACGTTTGGGCTTAGTGGTGGTTCAAGCGTGGCATAATACCCCCAGTTTAGTTGCTCGATCTTGCTTTCGCTTTTGAAACCCATTGAAAATCTATATGGTAGCTATATTTTCGCCTTTATTCCTTTACTTATGGTCTTAGAATTTGGGGGTGTTACAGCAGCTTCTTCCTCCTCATTCTCTTCCTCGTCCTCATCATCATCAGAATCATTTAAATCAGGTGCATCATCACCTCCAAGCCTTAGTTCTTCAGCAAAGAACTCACCCATGGTAAAAGGAATTGAGCAACCATCCGATCTCTCTCCCAACAACTAGTTCAGTAGGCCCAACCCATAGCATAGTTTAGTAACAAAAGGTCCAATAAACACAGTCTGAACCTTTGACTTTAGTTGGGTCTGGAGCCATTTCCTAGCCTGAACTCCCATGTTGATACTGACATTATTCTCCATGCACCACATGTAGAATAAGTCATGCCTGTATACCTTGTTTCTATTCGTTGTTCGGCCAGAGAGATTTATAGCAAAGGCTAATCTGATAGCCTTCAAAGCATTTCGGGTGATGAGCTTTGCTTTCAAATTTGAAGAGTTGTATGGGGCATTGTTTGTGATGCTTCTCCAGTATCGTCTAGCAACTTCATCTGAGTCAAAATCTTCTTCGAAATCTCTAAAGTATGGCATGGACACGCTTGTTGCATCATGAAAATCGAGTGTAACACCCAAAGTGTTAACAGACATACTGTAGTGGTTGCCGAAAAGAGTGAATGAGATAGACTCCCTTGCATCGTTGACTTCCTTCCTGATGTTCAGGGTTGCTAAGAATTCATAGGTGACAGTTGCATATGTGGGTCCTCTCCACTGAAACAGATAACGGAGCTGAGTGTGCTGCCGTGTCCTTGATCGACTCGATTCTCCTACATCATGTTTTGATTTCTTTGCAATTTCTTTTGAGCGTCCCATTCTACAAATAATACAAATTGTCATTCATGGTAATTGGCTTTGAATAAGTCACCATTATATTTTGTGTAAAATTTCTTGTCAAAATAATGGATTTCAAACATATAGCGCTAAGAATTTTCGAAAATTTCGCCATAGTTTCCCCTATATTTTGGACAATTCAAGCATAAGAATATCAACAATATCATTCCATTATCACACACATGCATAAATTCATCATAAGATATGTCAATTTGATAATCAAATAAGAAGTCAACTACAAAAGTCAAGAATTTCAAAAAGTCAACTTCATCTTCTTCCCCAAATTCAAAATTAGGGTTTTGAAATTGAAAATTCAATTTGGGCAATGTAGCATGTGAAAAGTCAAATTGATGACATATAATAGTTCTATAACAAGTTCACTCATCAATTCAATCATCAATTTCATAATTTCAACAAGAAGTCTAACAAACCCATTTGTTCATCAATGGTGTTCACACTTTGAAGTTCAAAAAGATATAACAATCCTTCAATGTAACCATCAATAATGAAAGAAAACATCAAAGGATAGTTCTATTAAGCATTATGACCAACATAATCATTCAAAATCATTCAAAATCATGCTAGGCAATGTAGAATAAATTTCACATTCAAGCTCTTCCAAACTCATAAATATCAAAGGATAAAGAGTTAAAAAGATGAACAATTACATTGATGTTGATGTTTTAATCTTCCTTGAAGGTAAAAAGTGAGAAATATGTTCAAACCTTGAGTTTGGTTCTTCCTTGCGTGTAGAAGAGAAGAGAAAAATTGGTTTTGGGAGCAAAATAGGGTGGAATGGCCGAACAAGGGTTTTAAACCCGTAGGGTGCCTTCCACGCCGGTCACACGCCGGTCTCACGTGTGTGACCGTGCGTGGGAGCTCTCTGCCTTGCTCCCACGCCGGGCAGCACGCGTGTGAGCGTGCGTGGGAGCTTACTGCTTCGTTCCCACGCACGGTTACACACGTGTGAGCCCCGTGTAGGTCCACTGCATCGTTTTCTTCTGATTTTTGGCTTTCCCTTCCATACCTATATCCAGTTTAAACTCTTCGAAAGCAATTTTTAATCTCGAATCCTACAAATTAGTCCTCAAAACATGGTTCCATATGATTGTGGCAATTTATTAGAACAAAAACATTAAAAACGAAAGCATAGCTATAATGTAAAGCATTTTATTAAAATCTTGGGTTGCCTCCAAAGTAGCGCCACGGTTTACGTCATTGGCTAGACGCATTATACCTGGGTTTGAATTCAACCATATTCCTTGGTGGTGGGTAGGAAGCATTTTGGTACCCACGTGTTCTTCCAAGTAAGCTTATCATTCCTCCGCTTCGGTTTTGGTTTCGTCTTTGATTTGATCTTTGCCCTTTCATTGTCATCAACTCCTTCTTTTGCTTTTTCCTTGTCATCCTTCTTGGCTTGTCCTTCGAATCTCAGGGTGATTTCTCCTGAACTAACATCTATTCGTGCACGACAAGTAGCCAGAAATGGTCTTCCAAGAATTAAGGATTCATGGGGATCATCATCACCCTTCTTACAAACAATAAAATCGACAGGCACAAGAAACTTTCCTATTCTTACTAGAACATCATCCGCTAAGCCTTCAGGATACTGTGTGGTTCCGTCAGCTAAACGTAGAGTCAGTCTCGTCGGTTTCAAACGTGGTAAGTTCAATTTTTCAAAAAGATTTGAAGACATGACATTAATAGAAGCACCAAGATCAGCAAGAGCGTTTCTGGGTTCCATGTTCTATACAGAACATGGGATCAATAAAGCTCCAGGGTCACCCTTCTTTCTGGGGTTTCCCTCAGTTAAACAAGCCGAAGATTTTTGGCTTAAACATGTAACATTATCGCAAATGTCATTCTCAAACAATTCACGGCATTCTTTGTTATTGAATAATTTTCGAATAAAAGCTTTAAATTTACCTTCTCGAGCTATTTCTTTTTCTTTTGAGCTGTTGATGTTATCTCTTGGTAGTTCCTTTTCTTTCGGGCTTTCTTCCGAAGTGGTTTCCTCCTTGCGTTCCTTCATTGATATGGTGCATGAACTGTTCGCATTTTTTAATTCAAGATTAAGACTACAAGAGGTAGTCTTGTTTCTTTGGTCGTCTACCTTACATAGACAAGTTCCACAGATAGCATCCATTGGATCACATTTCTCATGTGTTTCTTCTTTGGCATCAATGGCGTTGACTCTCTCTTTCGGGTTGTTTTCAGTGTTGCTTGGGAGTTGTCCGTAGTGTCGATCTGACATCATCTTAAACATTTGAGAGATTTGATTCTCGATTGTTTTTAGTGTAGCCTTCGACTCTTGGCGAAGACTAGAAATTTCTTGCCTAATCTCTTGAGTAATTTCCTGTTTCAGATTTGCCCGATCATTTTTGAGTTCCATGATCGTCCTTGTAAGTCTTTCATCTACTTCACAGATGTCATCCCTTCTTTGTTGAGTAAAATCAAGTTGAGAGTCATATTGTGGCCTGAACTGGGTCATTTGATTTCCATTTCCTTGGTTTTGATTATACATCAGTCTGTTCTTGTCATTTTGTCCATATGCAGGCTTCTGTCCATAATTGTATTGTCTTTGCGCTTGATATCCGTCATTATGGCTATTGTTCCAACACTCTCCCTGTTTCCAATTGTTGTTTGATCTTTGGTTTTGTCCATAGGCATTGAGATTGGAGTTCCTTTGATAGTCTACTGCCTCAACTTGTTCAGATGCAGACGTAGAAATGCAAATATTGGTGTCATGAGGTCCTCCACAGATATTACAATAAAGTGCCAATGCCATACAAGGCTTGGGTTTTCCTTCCATTTTTTCTACCATAGCTTGCTGCTTCTTGATTTCGTGATTCATTGCTTCGATTTTAGCCTCACTTGCCACTCGATTATCAACTTCATAAATTCCTCCATGATCTCCCCTTCGTTCATACTAACAGGATGTGTTTTTAGATATTCTCTCGATTAGTTCCTCAGCCTCTTGCAAAGCTAGAGAGACAAAGGCACCGCTGGAGGATGAGTCAAGGGACATCTTTCCTTCATCCGTCAACCGTCCATAGAATGAACTAATCAAGTCCCATGGGTGCATCAGATCTTGTGGGCATTGCCTTTTAAGAACTTTAAATCTTCGTCAAGCCTCTCCCAAACTTTCAAGTCTTCATTGCTTGAATTCCTGTATCAGCCTTCTAATCCTCATAGTTTTTGTAATGGGAAAGAACTCGTTCATGAATTCACGGTGCAACTGCTGCCACGTTCTGAAATGATTGTCGTCTTGGCTTTCCAACCATCGTGTTGCCTCTCCTATAACTGAAAATGGGAATAATTTAAGTTGAACTATTTCCTCGCTAATGCCTTCCTGTCTGTACATCCCACATGCTCGTATAAATCTTGTGATGTGCGCGTTGGGATCTTCAGATGGTAATCCCGAGTATTGACTGTTTTGAACCAGTGTGAGAATAGTTGGATGCACGTGAAAGTTGACATTCTCCATCGGAGGTACATAGATCGAGTTGTGCATGTTAAAGTCCGGAGTCATGTAATCTGCAATTGATCTTTGTGGTTCTTGAGGGTTTCCATAATATTCCTCTTCACGAATGTTCTCTTGATTATTTGCTCTGTTAGTTTGTGGTTCTTCAATGATTGGTTCTTCATGATTAATCGGTACTTGTGGATTAATTGGAACTGGGGGTGGATTTGGTACTGCTGTGCCTCTTCCTTGTGGGTTTCTTGTTGCGCTTGATGAAGCCATTTGTGATCCTTGGGTATTTCTCCTTCTAATCGCTCTATTAATTTCAGGAATGTAGGGTAGTAAACCTTGATTTCCTTTTGCTCTCGTGTGCATTCACCTAGTAAAATTATCAATGAAACGAAAATTTCCACAATTGACTAGAAGTAGTCAATTGGGTTAGTAGCAAAAACAAGTAAAAACAAAACAAAATTAAGTGGAATGGATTAACATTTCTCAAATCTATCATTCATGCAATCAAAGTAAACAAAAACATATGACAACCTATTGCCCTCCCCGGCAACGGCGCCATTCTGACAATACTTGCGTGCATAGGGTGAAATGTCAAAAGATATTTGTATAATAAAACGGAAGGTCTGTGACTTCCCGAGTGTCGGTCTCGAAGGAGGGACGTGGATGTGTGTCAAACATTCGGGAGTTTACTAGAATGAGTCATGCATAGGATTCGAGTGTGGTGAAGGGTGGAATTGCAAATGAGAGTGTAGTTCATTGGTTGGTTGTGATTGCAAGAGAGTAGTAAAATAAAAGTGGTTTTGGGAATATGTAAAAGGGGTAGGGATTGGATAGTGTTCATGAATATTGTATAGTGAAAGTCTAAGGTCATGGATTAGGATTTCTAGGATATTGTCTATTCAAGAGTGTGTTGTCTTAGTCCATTTCCACCTTGTGTACTAAGGCTTCTTTGACTTAGGAGTGCCTT
>CM008345.1:10843760-10854477 GCA_002525835.2 Ipomoea batatas
CCAAGAACCCCTTGATGGGGAGCCCAAATCAAGCCACCATCTTGCTGAGTGTGTTGAGAATGAGCTGAAAAATTGGGTTTCTGTGGGGCCCTTTGGTGGTGGTCAACAGCCCTTTGACCACCACCCCACCACCACCACAATGGTGGCTGAGGGGGGTGGTGGGATGGGCTGCAATGAGTTACAGTCCCTAACCTTATCCATGAGCCCTGGCTCCCAATCCAGCTGTGTAACAGCTGCAAGGCAGATTTCCCCAACTGAGCTTGAATGTTGTGTAGCCATGGAGTCCAAGAAAAGGGCCTCCATGAAAGTGGTTCCAAAACAGCCTGTCCACAGAAAATCCATAGACACTTTTGGTCAAAGAACATCTCAGTACAGAGGGGTAACCAGGTCAGCTCCTTTGCTTTGAGCTGCTTTTTTTTTTTTTTTTGTGTTTTTAAGGTAATTTATTATAATGATGTTTTTGACCCTGTAATTATATATATCATGTGCACATGATTATTGTACCAGACATAGGTGGACTGGTAGGTATGAAGCACACTTGTGGGACAACAGTTGCAAGAAGGAAGGGCAGACTAGAAAAGGAAGGCAAGGTTAGTCATTAAACCAAAAAAAAATATTTTTTAAAAAAACATTATAAGAAAAACTACAATCATTTTTGTACTCTTATTTGTTTGGATGCATTTGTTTCTGACTTCCAATTTGGCTCATACTATGCTTGGTCTGACCTTAAATCTGCACTTTTTTTGGCATGTTTACACTTGTTGGGGAAATGCCATTCAATAGTGTATTTGGGTAAGATTTTTTGTTTTCTCATATCTGTTTTGGAAGAATTAAAGTAATGTGTGTTTCCTAATGTTGAAAATTGATTTGCTCTGATGATCTTTAGGAGGTTATGATATGGAGGAGAAAGCTGCAAGGGCTTATGATCTTGCTGCACTTAAGTATTGGGGTCCCTCTACCCACATTAACTTCCCGGTATGATTTGATTCGATGGATATAATATGTGCTCGGTTTAAAGATCTGCATTGGGTTTTTGAGCTAACGAACGAAACAAAATCTTGTCTTGGGCAGCTGGAGAACTACCAGAAGGAACTCGAGGAGATGAAGAACATGACTCGCCAGGAATACGTTGCACACTTGAGAAGGTAGTTATATGTCGTAAAGGATAATGTTCGTGTTGTTCGCTGTGCTTAGCTTGTCCTTAGTGTCTAATGATGTTTCGTGTTTCCAGGAAAAGCAGTGGGTTCTCCCGGGGTGCTTCAATTTACCGCGGGGTGACAAGGTTTTAATTTGTGTCTGTCTTTTGTACAAGATTATCTCCTTGAATTATCGGTTTTTTGTTCTTAGAGTCTCGGTTTTGTTTTTGTGTTTAACAGGCATCATCAACACGGTCGCTGGCAGGCCCGAATAGGAAGAGTTGCAGGAAACAAAGACCTTTATCTCGGGACTTTCAGTAAGTCTCCAGGAACCAACTGAGTTGCCTGTGCGGGCTGCTGTTATTAGTTATTATTACTCTATGGATTTGTTGCTTTTTTATGGTTAAAACGAATAAAATTATGAGTCCTTATGTGTGAATTTGATAGGCACTCAGGAAGAAGCTGCAGAGGCTTATGATATTGCTGCAATCAAGTTCAGGGGAGTGAATGCTGTGACAAACTTTGACATATCTCGCTACGATGTGGACAAGATCATAGCGAGCAATACCCTGCCAACTGGGGAAGTAGCGAGGCGAAACAAGGAGATCAGAGAGCCCCCCGTGGAGGCTGCTGCGATCGAGTACAACAACATTGCCCCGCCCGAGGGGGGGGAGTGTGTTCAAAACGGGAGGGCCACCGCAAACGCATCAGACTGGAACATGATGCTGTACAGCTCGCCCCAGCAGCAGAACAACGTGTCGTTGGAGGCCTTACAGGAGAAGGCGATGAGCATCGGGGGGTATCAGAAGCCTGGGTTGGGCGGGTTCTCAGTGGCCCTGCACGATGTGTTTGGGAACGAGACGAGCCAGGGAGTCCTGCAGCAGCAGGACGAATCGAACAAGATGGACAGCCACATTTCGAACCCCTCGTCTTTGGTGACGAGCCTCGGCAGCTCGAGGGAAGGCAGCCCCGACAAGACGGGCGCCTCGATGATGTTCACCGCGAAAACCAAGTTCTTGATTCCAGCAGGCGGCAATGTAGCAGCAGCCTCCATGCCTCATCTGCCAGTCTATGCTGCCTGGAATGATACCTGAGCTCTCTGTGACTGTTTTTGCATGGGATGGAAAAGTGGCAATTATTGGTGGTGGCAAAAGGTGGAGAAGAAAAAGGGTGATGTAGGACTTTAGTTAGTTTTTTTTAAAAGGTGTTAGTGGGGGGTGATAGTGGGAGGGGAATTAATGGAAAGACATTTGGGGTCCCAATTATCTGTCTGTAACCTAGTGATGTTGGAAACACTTTCAAGAAGGCTAACCCTTTTCCTATCTTCATTTTAGTTTTGGTCTCTGCAAAAAAAAAATGGAGGGAATTGGGTTTCTCTGTAACAAAATTTTCATGTTTAAAAACTATCAATCATCACTCAACTTACCCATGAAAGCCCCCATGCCCCGGGCCGATATGATACAGGATGACCGGCTAAATCACAGTGACTCAATGAGCTATCAAGACTCGATCTTGTGCTCTATTTCATAATTATTTCATAATTTACTGTTCAAAAATTAACTGATCTGCCCGTGCAGGTAAACAAAAGTGTATTGGTAGTGGAGTGTTGTTGAGTGATTGAACATTTTGCCTTTTTCTTTTCTTCTCTTTTGGGTTCTGCAAAGTACAAAAATCAGCACAATGGCTTCTCAATAATGCAAAAACCCAAAAAATAAAAAGAAGGGAGGGAGGTTAATACTTTGACCAAATCATGGAATGATCTCCAGCTCTCTCCTATCTGCTGCCCAACACCATCATTGCCATTCTCCTTTTCATTCCATTGAGCTTTCCCTAAAGCCAACATTCCCTATCAATGATATCTATACATAAATTATTGAACCAATGAAGATCCTAAATAATTTTTTTTAGGATTATACAACTACAATTTGAGTTTAATACCCATAAACTCTCATTGATATACTAGTCACTTTGTATGATATGAGATTTACTATTTAAATGAGCTGAGGCAACTCTAATCAAGTTGGCAAAACAATTGGCTTGAAAATCACAAGATTCCAGGTTTGACTCTCCGTGGGCACTCTTGAGCCTATTGGTTTAACTCCTCCTTGTGGTCATTTACCGACTAAAGTCACATGCTTCATCCAGAGCGCACCTTCAAGTAGCGGTTGTGAGCAGTGATATGTGAAAGAAATACACTTTTAGTAAGGGAAATGCAATTTGAACACGATACACTTTTGGTTAGGGAAATGCAATTTGAACACGTCCACTCTTCTTTATCAAGGACGACAAAGTTATTATCCATTTGAGTGAATGTTTAACATCACTACTAAAGTTAACTCAAGAATAATGAGATGATCTGAAATCGTATCAGCGTATGTGTCAAAAGACTTATGCAAGAAATTAGACGTTTCTGTTCATATTAGAAAATTGAATAACAGTACCTTATAGAATTCAAAATAACATATAAAATTATAATCGTGATACAAATCAATTAATACAATGTGGATCAACACTTCGATATTTATGAGGGGAGATTGTTGCATGAGAGGTGTAGTGGGATTCTTGTAGCTAGGGTTTAATGGATGATCATAATTAGTAATTCTACAAGTTTGTCTGCACCTTTACAAATCTTGACAGAAATGCTCTTCCACTTTGCTTTTGTGACGTTTTGTACCTAAAAGCACTTTCATGTCTTAATGTGCCACTTATTAGGTTTCAAAAAAAAAAAAAAATGTGCCACTTATTACCTATTACTAATAATAACCAATTTACAACTTACAACCTCGCACGTGTATTCACCTCTACCACAAATCAAATAATTATTTTTCGGAAAGCGTCAAATTTGTCCCCTAATTCCAACAAATGATATAATTAGATATTTTTTTAAATGCTCCAATAAGTTCACTTAAATCAGTAAAATGGTAGTGTAATTAAACAACTCACCTTAAGCTATAAAAATACTCACTTTAAATTTTAAATTGATTCATCTTAAACTAGAAAGTGACGCACCTTAAACTATAAAAAATTGCAACTTAAACTATAAAATTACGCACTTTTAGCTTTGAACTTAGACAAAATTACCATAATGCCACTGTTTTTCTATTATTTAAATTTGTCTTCATTCTAGATTGTTGATTTTGACAAGATCAATGGCTGAGATTTCACCTCATTTTTTACTTTGAATGAGAATCAATGACAGTCGTCCACTTGTTCAGATCTAACAGATCATATGTAATTTTTTAAAACAAGATGCGACGATATTTTTGTAAATAACTCAAATTTGGTGCAACTAACATGTGTTAAAAGCGCAAGTAACTGGTGCAAGTGTTTAAGTAAAATCATTTAAAAGTGCAACTATTTTCACTTAATAGTGCAAGTAATTTACCTTTTCACATTGGTGCACCTAATGATAATGTCTTTCACATTGTGACACTTGCATGCGCAGAGTGGTGGAGTCAGACTAAGTGTTGGCTCCCCCGGGGTTTCCCCCCTCCTTTTCAAATTTTAAAAAATGATAACATTTAAAATTGTGTTTCTGATCCGTTAGATCTAGATAGATGGACGGTTGTAATGGGTTCTCATTCTTTTCTTGGGCCAAAAGCAATATGCAGGGGTTGTCGTCGACTATAGGTGACTTTTTTTTTAATACTTTTTACAAAAAAATATTTTTTTAAAAAAAATTAAAATTTTAAAAATAAAATAAAAATTACATAATTAACACTCACATAAGTATTAGGACACCACATGTTAGTGTAATTAGTGCTATTACTGCTATATCAGTGATAATATGTTGAATATATAATAATAGGTTATAATTGCACTAATTTGCATATATAAAGAGCCTTATTTGAAGTTTTTGAAAATTATAGTTACATTATTTGTTGAAATTAGGAGATGAATTTGACACTTTTTTAATAAATAAATCGTCAAATATTTACCATTTTTTTAATTAAAAAAATGCTTTGATTGGGACGATGGTGGAATCTCCATTAACAAAAAGACAATCCAGAAAAGCAGGGGGAAGAACTGTACTGATACAGTAAAATTTTCACCATACATTTCGTTGTAACACATCACATAAAGAGAATATCTATTATCCACAGTGCAAAAGATTATGCTAACTAACAAAATAAATAGTAGAAGAATAACTCATACTAGGAATTGTTGATTGTTTTTTTTGGGTGTAGCTCAGGGTTTTCATCGTCATAAAATAAATATGTTTTTTAGTACTACTCACTCTATTAAGATAATCAATAGAATTATTACATGTCATCTGAGCACAAGGTGCTTGGCAATAGAAAATATGTTTATTTGTATATATTTCCTTAATTTGGAATGCAAAGAATGGAGAATAAGAATTAGAAAATTGACATTTACACAATCTTATGTGTCTTTGCTTTTCAATTAATTTTTTTTTTGCCCATAAGATTGTAGATGAGATTATGCATATCCTAGTTAACTGGTCGACGAAACATGTGATTAGATAAAAAATAATAATAAAAATTTTCCCTACATCCACTCTTATTCAATCTTTTCGTATAATGACCTCCTTCAAAATTTTAGACTATGATCTTCCATGTAGAGTTTTTTAATAAAAGCACACTTATTTCTTCGTAGACTATAAATTCAAGAAAGATATAATCCTTTAGTGTTGACACAAATAATAGCTGAAATTATTGGCACAACACTATTAAACAAAGATTATAATATTTTTAAAAAATTTCTGCATGGAGGTATTACGTATGAGATGGATCATGGAGAAAGACAAAGTGGTCACCTTGGGCGATATTATATTGATCCCACAATCATGATGTTATTGTTCCATCCTTATCATGTCGTACATTTGTTGGCCATAATTGCACATACTTTTTGGTTATAATGTTTGACAATACAATAATTAATTACTCTCTTCCATTCCATTCCATTTCTTCTTTTAAAAAAAAAAATTGTTCATAATTTTTAGTATGTTCAAAAATATTATTATATTTAAAAAAATAATATTTTAATTTCTTACATTTTATTTACTAGGAAAAAGAGTCAAATAAGTCACTAAACTTTACCTGAAAAGTCAGTTAGGTTTCTAAACTTTTAAAAAGTGCAATTACACCCTTTTAACATGTTATATCGGGACAATGAAGTCCAATAGCCGGTAATTGACTTGCTACTACAGGTCATTCCTATTCCGGTAAAAGAATAATAAGTTTTATAATTACTAAAAGATTTGATTCCAATAATAAAATAAGAAAAGTAAACAAACATGATAATAGATATAACCCAGTGGGGTAGCTCAAGTGGCAAGTGAGCTCTCTTTGTGGGGAGAAATTTCGGGGCCTCCCGGAGCGAACGTGGGTGGACCCCGGACCGTTAAATGGACGGAGAGAAAGACCCTGTAAATTTATCCAAAAAAATGATAATAGATATCAAAATTCATAGTAAAAGGTAAAAATCCCAACAAAAACACATCCTAAGTTACCCCAAAAATTGTCCGTCCAATTTGCTACTAGGGATCTAGTATGTTTATCTAAATTTTCATAACCAATATGGCAATTCTATGAAAATAGGAACTTGAAGAAAGAGTACGTACCAAGCTAAACTTAAATGGAGAAAATAAATGATGAATTAGTATAGTTATGTAAAATTGTCTCATATATGAGATGTGTAATAGTTTTTAGATATGTTCTAATTTTTTTAAAAAAAATATTTTTATAGAATTATAAAAGTATTACATTTTAACTAAAAAGTATTATACATCTAACGTCTCACATAAAACAGTTTTACGCAAGCTTTTCATAGTGAATATGCTTTTTTGATACACAATAATTTATATTTATTTCATATTTTTGTGTAACATAAGTTTACAATGGTTGCCAAGTACCTTGTGGTTTGATGACATCACTATTATCATTTCAAACGAAAAGTTATTGGGATATTATGTTGTTGGATAGATATTACGTACTACTAGATAAGTTAGATTGTATTAAAAAAAAAAAAAAACTTTACAACCGTTTAAAATAATTTTCTAACTCTGCCCTGCTTCTTTGAAACAGAAAGCAATTATTGAATAATAATAATTTTGTCAGGCTAGCTTGGCTAGTAAAAAAATGTTGTTTTCATTTTCTAATTTTACAAGAGTGTGTATGTGTGTGTATATGTATATATATATATATATATATATATGTTCAACACAACTCTTAAATGTGCTAATCGATTACTTTTTTATAGACCCCAAATAACACGTTCATGGTCTCTCTTTCAACTTTTCACTTGAGTTTAATATATTGACCCGTCTCACATATTAGGACTCTATATTCTAACCTACTAAAGCACAGAGGCTCGAACCCACCCCCTTCCATGTGGGAGTGTAAATCGGGNTCAATGAAAAAGACTTTGGTTTGAATCGGATCCTATAAGGGGATGACACTAGTGTTTTTTGTATCTGAGTACAAATTAAAAAATTTGAAAAAGTTTTAAGTTTTTATCGGTGGTTGAGATAGTGCCCTATAGTGTTGTGTATATATACTTATATGTTAGTATGTTACTAGCTAGAAGATGACAGGTGTTGAAGCGTAACAACAATACTTGTTTTTAGGGTTTGCACTTGAACAGTGTTTATTGAGTGGGTTGGAGGTGCATGGTACTGCCCCATGGTATGATACTAGAGTAATTTTGTAAATGTACTACAAATTAGTGTTGCATGTAAATATGATATATGTAACATTGGATGTATTATATCACAATTAATAAATGAACTAATTCGCTCACATAGACTTAGGCACACCTGCGAACCACACAAGTCTTGTGTTCTTCTTTCGTTTATATCTTTATTCTTGATTTCTTAGTTTCGTTTTGCCTAATACATAGTATTTATCCCATGCAAACTTAAAAATATTTTCAATTTACTTTTAGGCTGTACTTGGTACAAGAGATACTTGTGCTGATCAATACCTTATATTTTTTTCAAAATTAGGGGTCTTTTTCATTTCTAAGTTATAAGGTAATTATATAATTCACCTAATTGTTAGGCATGCTCACTTTTCGCCTCTAAGCTATCATTGGCGTTGACTTTTGACCTTTTATTAACTTTCCGTCTCTAAGCTATACTAACATTGCAAATTTCGTCCTTAATGTTTTGTTAATAAAGGGACAAAAGTGTAACACCAATGATAGCTTAGGGACGAAAAAGTGAGCACAATCAATAATTATGAAAAATGCTACAGTTATCTTATAACTTAGGAATGAAAATGGCATTTTAAAAAAAAAATATTATAAATTGGGTCAAAATATCTTCTTCTTTTTTATTTTGCAAAATACTCTTTGAGGTAAGTAAGTGACTATATGTCACTTTTTTTAGAAGCATTAATTTGATGCTTTTCTAAAATGAGTTTTTGATGTAGACTAAAGTCTTTAAATTAAATAATAAAAAGAATTTTATAATATGGTATTTATTAATATATTCAAAAATTTTCCAAAAAAAAAATCATTATTTATATTATCTTTCTAAAAATGGAGCATTTAATATCTTAGTTACTAGGGCCAGAAAATCATTCAAAACTATTTTTCCATTTTCATGAAAGGATAGGTTGTAAAAGGACAGCAACTATATTTGGATCTGGAACAAAAGTTGGAACTATTGGAAAAAGGATTTTATATTAAAATTAAATGGATAAATTATACTATTTATGAATTTATTTTTTTTTTTGAAAAAAATAAAAATAAAAAAATTCTTACCAATTTTAATCAACGAATATTGTTTTAGTACAAAATTTCATCTGCAACTATTGTTTTAGTGCAAAAATTCATCACACGAACACCACTTCATTTAAGACATATCGAAATATGAAATTATTAAGGGTACTTTCGTCATTTTCAAATTAAGACCCCAATTTGAGCATGAATACACGGATTTAAGCCCTAAAGTCCATTCTAATTCACAGTTCTTCTCATCAAATTAAGGTAGGATGATAAAGAAAACTGCTAATTGTGATCGATTTTAGTGTTTAAAATTCTTGTATTCATGCTCAAATTGTGATAAGTTGAAAAGGACGAAAATACCCTTAAAATTTAGATTTTGACATGTTTTAAACAAAGAGATGACTAACGTGATAAATTTTGACACTAAAATAATACTCACGGATGAAATATAGTACTAAAACAATAATCATAGACGAAAATTAATACTGTAAATCAAAATTGTCATTTAATTAATACTGATTAGAATAGAATTGGTACTTGCTGTTTTTATTTTTTTAATGAGTTTAAAGAGAGAGAGGTAAACAGTACTGTATGAAGTGACCGGATGGGCAGATGAGCACTTCTGAAATCTAAGACTCTACCACCACCACCACCTCCTCCGCTCACTACTGCTGACGACTGTAAAATGGTGGAAAAAGTAACTATGTTTTTGGATTTATTACTCTGACCTCACAGTCTCACCCTATTGGCTCTTTCTT
Source organism: Ipomoea batatas (assembly GCA_002525835.2). Classification (NCBI taxonomy): domain Eukaryota; kingdom Viridiplantae; phylum Streptophyta; class Magnoliopsida; order Solanales; family Convolvulaceae; genus Ipomoea; species Ipomoea batatas. The sequence goes on from CM008345.1 coordinate 10,853,347, forward strand.
CCCCACTAGATTCAAACCCATCTTTCTTCATTCTTCCCCTATTTTTATTCATTTCCTAAAACATTTCCCCTTTTTCTTTTTCTTCCTTTCTTGGGTCTCTCCCAAACCCCAATTATTCTTTGATTCAACTAGCTAGATCCACCCTATTTATGGGTTAAAGAAACAAGAAATTGGGCAATTTCAGTCAAGTTAGTCAGATTGTCGACTTGATAATCATACAAGTTACAATTTTGACTTTCACATAAGAAAAATCTATTAACCTTCTTGTTGTGAGGCAGTCATCTATGAGCAACTTAGGCTGATTTAGTCTTTATCTAACAAGATTTACGACGTGCATATTGTTGGGTAGTGTCTTAGGTAAAGGAGTCTATTGATCTTCTTGGTGTGAGGCAGTCATCTATGAACAACCTAGACTAATTTAATCATTATCTAGCAGGATTTTTGACGTGCAGATTGTTGGGTAGGAACGGTAGGTTAAAAAACTCTGTATCATGTACCTTTCTGGGAAGAGTGAGACGTTGTTCTAGTTGAATCCAAATTAATCTAGTAGCGGTGGAAATATCAGATGTTATAAAAATATAATGATACTTCATAACTCTTATGAGTATGCTCATTAAATAAGTGATTTTGTTTGGACTTAATTAAATAAAAGCTGGATTAATGATTGCAGATTTTAGTGAAAGTTTTAAAAATGTATTCCATATCTAAGGGTGGTTGGTTGGAATTTTATGATACTTTGTTTGGGTTTAAGCTGGGTTTAAGACTTTAATAAGTAATAATAATAGTTTAAGAAGACAAGTGTTTTGGAAAGATACTTATGCATATATAGTTATATTGCATAATAATATACTGTATACACAAAATGTGTTATATATACACACACAGATCCCTATGGAATGAAGGGGGTTGCTCGCTGAAACTCATTCTCTTTGCTTAGTTTAAAGCGACCAGTTTTGTTATTGTAGAGAGAGAGAGAGAGATAGTTTGTGGAGGGGCTTTCATAGATAGAAGGGAAATGGGAGAGCAGCTTCTCATCATCATCTTCTTCTTCTTCTTCTGCTGCTAGACTACAAAAAAATCTTTGGTGAGTTCTGAGATAAAATGATGATGATGAAGAAGATAATTTCTTTG
>CM008345.1:10887368-10897597 GCA_002525835.2 Ipomoea batatas
TGTATATATATGTAATCAGTGTGTAGTGAATCAATAAGAGAAATATACAACATACTCTTATTTCAGAGTTTTCAACCATTCACTCACAGTAAAAATTTAGTCCAGAACAAATGCAAAATCAGTCAAAAATTAAACATAGATTATGAATTCAATCATTCATCACAAGAAAGGAGCACTACACACAAAGAAAAACACAAATTTGCTTGAACTTAGAGCTTACCATTGTGATGGCATATGTAGGAAGTGACAAGAACAGGAACAACTGTGAAAAGTTTCCAGAAAGATGCCTGATTAACAATGTTAGGCAGCATGCGCGGCATTTGAATGCTACCATTTATCATCTTAACAATGACTACACCGGCTGTGATTGCCACAAAGACAACAGCTAAAGCGACTGACAAGGCCGATGTGTATCTCAAAGAATCTGACAGAACGAGAGGACAAAGTCACATCAAATTACTCCTTTCATTTTACTTTTAATAGTGGGGAAATCAATTGAATTGTCATTTCAGATTTCCCTATTCAACCTAGTAGAAGAAAGATTTAGCAAGTTAACACGACAAGAACAACAACCCTGAACGCATTACAGCGATCACTGATTGTAAGTGCATGAGTAAAGCATCATTACATCAATCTTATAGTGTAGATAGACAAAGAGATCACCCCAGGGCCACATTGGAATGAATCACTAGTGCTATAAATTTCACAAAGCTGTATCAATCCATTGTCTTAATTGAATGTTTAGCAGAGATGGGAGTCACTGAATAAGAAAATCTATCCTCTCACTTGCTCTGATATTGTAGGACTGGAGTATTAGCTAACCAACTAGTTCAGGATCTCTACTCTTAAGCTTATCCTACTCATTAAGATACGTTTTAATTGCCAGCAAGTTCATAAGAGTAATGAAGAATATAGGCTAGCCAAGTTCTTCTCTCCATTAGTTTCATTAAGAAAATAACTGAATGAGAGTATTTTTGTTATTTGTTTTATTCCAAAGATCAAATGCTGCTGGTATTGTTTTAGAATGACATGCATAGGATCAAGACCTGACAATTTGGATTGAACAGATTAGAAGAGTTTCCTATGAGGAACTTTTGCTCATTGTTTGAAATTGAAAAATGCATTACGATAGACTAAACAAATTGCAAACAGCATCTATACATCAAATCCTAACTGCATTGAGAAACTATTAAAACTCAGGGTAAGGGTATCCCCATTTCATACTAGCACATTAACATTTGTATATTTTAAGATATTAAAAAAGTAGTTTTTTTTATTCTTTTGTTTTTTTTTTTTTCATTAAAGAAGAGTTGCAAATATTTTCTATCTTTTTTATGCTTATTGCTCACCTACACGCTTGAATGAAATGAGAGGAGCAAAAATAAAAAGGCTGATAATAAGCACCAAGGAAGAACGTGTTGTCCACCAATGTTGACCGAACCATTCTTCCATTACACCCAAATGGTGCACCCCATTGAACGAAATCCCAGATAGGACATCCCCTGCAACCAAATACACAACAGAACAATTTACTTCACTAATCACATGTTTGTCATATTAATTAACACGATCCACATCTCATACTTGACTGAAGACAAAACAATCATTTAGGAGATAAATGAAGAAGAGAGCTTAAGAAACAGGTTCTCATGTAACAAACAACTTTCCCACAAAACACCAACTAAACCTTGGAGATAGGTAGATAAAGTGTAGAGATTTATCTAAATACTAATAAATAGACCCAATTGTGAATTTTACAAAACAAATAACTCTTGAGAAGAAGGAAAAGGAGGTGAAGAAAACTTAAATTTAAAGAAATTCGGTTATAATAGCTGAGAAAAGCAACACAAAAAACAAGCGGGCATAACAAAGTTAGAAAAACATAGACATTGAGAAAAATACAAACCAATGATGATGATGTAGACGACCATGGTGCCGACATTGTTAACCACAATGCAGGCCTGCAGGAGCGTGCGGCCAAAGTCGCCGAAAGTGTCGCCGGCGAGGCCGGAGTAGGAGGCGGACTTGGAAGCCTTGCTGAATCTGAGCAAAATGCTAATCGACTTCTCGGTGAGCAATGAGGCGAGGAGGATGACGACAAGCCCCGGAATCGTCCCCAGCTGCTTGAGCGTGGCTGGGAGGGCCATGATCCCGGCGCCGACTATGGTGGTGGAGAGGTTGAAGACGGCGCCGGAGTAGGACGCGCCGTCGAATCCGCCCTCCGCATGCTCCGATTCCTCGGCCTTCTGGACGAGGAGAGGGAGCACCTTCGGACTCCGGCGGTGTTTCCGGTGGTCGCTAAATGGCATACCTGTAATTCCGTTAAATTCGGGGGATTTTACGTAGAGAGAGAGAGAGAGAGAGAGAGAAAAGGAGAGAGGATAGAGAGGATCGTTGATTATTATTTGTATAACCCCCTTTCTGAGAGAAAAAGAGTTACGAGGGGATTTACGCGGGAACCAACACGGACACCGATCCGTTTTCCTTAGTCCAATCAATTCCTGCAACGTCGCCTATGTGTGACCTTCGCTTCGTATCTACTTCTGTTCTCTTCGTCGTTAGGCAACGAATACCAGCCGGCCTCTTTAAACCGCGATTCTAGGAATTTTTTTTTGTTTCTCTTTAAATGATTTTTTTCTCTTGTAAAAAATCAAGAGGGGACGTAGAATAAAAAATAAATAAACTTATCTGTATATTTTTCTAATTTGAAAAAAAAAAAAGAAGAAGAGAGAAATGAAGTTTACTGATTGAGAAAATTCTCCGGGAAAAAGAAAAAATAAAGAATAATTTTAATTAAAAATTTTTAAATTTGAAAATAAAAAAATGGAAAAAGAAAAGTGAGAATGGCTAGTTCCTTCCCAGGGCTAACGGGATTAGTCTGATCCCATTTGACCGTTTGCCCAATTGAAGTGCCATTTATTTGGGTGTACTCAACATTTTTATCATCGGACATAATGATACATTAAAACATTTTATGAAACTTCTATAAAAATATAATTGTATTGATAATTCGTTTTCTTTAAATATGTAAGAATATTAATTGTTTATTAATTTACTTTTTAAATATTTTTTAAATTTAAAAAACAACAAATGAAACATTTTATGAAACTTCTATAAATTCGTGAATAAACGCTTTTGAGATGGCAAAAATGTTAATTCTTAACCATAGGTCTAGATTTTTGTCTTGCATTTACAGCAACAATGCTAGTACTATGACAAACCTAATTGACTTTATCAGAACTCAATTAAATGAGGATTAATTAAAGAAAATTAAATGTTGGTGCACTCGAGATATCGTAACGTGACAATGATGAAAAAAGGACTGAGATGCCATAACGTGGAAGACAGTTAGGCCAACCGTAATGGGGACAAACAACCTAAAAATAGGAATACCTTATTGGATTTTTCCGATACATTTGTTCGGATGCTTTAGGACTTTTTAGGGCCTTCATTGTTTCATTGCAGACGTTATTACTAATTAATTAATTATTACCCCTATAAAAACGTTATTACTGATGAATCAGTTACCCCTAATAATCAACTTTGCTCCTTACACGTTACAAGTTGAAAATAATCAGGAAAGAATTTCTTTATGGTAACTAAAATTACGTTTAGAATAGGTACAAAATTTTAAATTTTGAAACTCCGTGTACGGTTATTAATGCATAGAATTAGCCCTCCGTATAATTAATTAAAAAAAGACTAATTAACTAGAAATGACAATGAAATTCTTAATAATCAGGTACTTAGAAGTACCCTACCCATTTATATAAGGTTCGGTTACCCTACTATAGGATTTGGGTAAAGTACAAGTACTGCCTGTGGTTGGTTTGAGTAAACACCCTCTGGGTACCCACTATCCAAACCTGTATAAGTGTATATACATATTATTAGTGTGTATTTATTTACTTTAAGTTATATATTAACCAGGTAGTCAAAATGTTATAAGATAGAGGTTTTTTTTTTGAGTTAGACCACAGGTGTCCTGATCAGGCCCTAACTTTAGGAGGCACTTTTAAGCCCGTACCATTACCATCCTAAAAGGAACTAAACTTTGTTACATAACTGTCCAAGGAGTATGTTCATGTTCAACAGAATTTGGAACCTCCCCTTCCAAACTAACAAAATGTACGCCCAAAGTTTTGTAGTTTAGCGGCCATAAATGATAAATCTATATGACTAGGGGTAAGATGTCTAAGTTCAAAATCCCCCTACATCTAAGATATACCCAAAAAAATAGCCTAAAATATGTTCTGTATATAATTAGCTGCTGTACATACAAAGCATGATGACAAATGATTACCATCAAAATGCAATTTCAAAGTGTCACCCTTAGATGGGCAATATATACTACAAGCAGTCAAAAAGCTTGAATAAGCTTGGGGGAGGGGGAGGGGGGAAGAGTTAACTTACCAATTGACAGAATTCATGGATTAAGCAGACTAGAATGGTCCAAGTTATCGCTTTCGCTTTCTTTTTGACTTGTTCTCCAATTCTCCCTCTGGCTTCTTTGATGAGCCACTCAACTTGACACCCATAGCACAACTCCATAGGGCCCTTTCAATGTCGGACGGAGTAAATGAAACCCCCATTGCTGTTAATTCCTGAAAATGAGTCTCCATCAAGTTGTGTCAAACCACCAATAGGCTATGCGTTACATTCAAAAGTATGCAAAAAGGACCATATTGAGGTTCAGGACATTGAGTAAAGTCAAACCAGACAACCCCACCCTACAACTCCATCTACCATTTTAGGAGAACAGAAAACCATCTTAATATGTTTGTAAGAAAAACAATGAAAAGAATCACAAAGTTGTAAATTTCAAGAACATGGCCTACAAAGAGCTTCGTAATTTAGGATAATTTAATCTATTATCTCAATAGCCTATGAGCTTTGTAATAGACTCGACATTGGTTTGCAAACAGTGTATGAGCTTTGTAATAGATTTAGCATGTTGATCTGCACATTATTTGTTGAAGAGCACATTTAGAGAACTCATTAAAATCCTACCGTAATGTCCCAAGCCTGGGCAATGAATTAATACTCTCCTATTGAAAGACTTCATCAGCCTATTAAAACTCCAACTTCCAAAGTTCCATTTCCTAAGAGTTATTTTTGATATGCAATCTACTGCTTTTCGCTAATGGAGCTCTATTCCATAATCAATGTTAACTTAAGCTCTCCTCTGTGCTATAATTGCCTTTGACAAGAACAAAATTAAAAGAACCCAAGCGCAACAGGCTCAATCTGACCTTCAAACCTTCCTATGTCTGCTTTCCAATTATATGGTAAATACTGTTCAAATCTTAGAATAAAACATCCACATAGATCGCCCAGCATTGAGTTAGACTGCTTAACTCTGCACCCTCAAGCTACCATAGGTCCCGTACTCCTAGACCATACTTAAATATGCTAATACTACTAGGCTACTAGCTCCTGAGCCTGTTAATCTGTTATGTCTAGGCTCAAGCATTCCTCACATGGTTAATACTTCTCTAGGCTACTTTCAAGTTAGGCAACCTACTTCACATATTCCAAGCATCAACACTATGAACATGTATGGTACAGTAGATCAATAACTCCACAGTAAAAGTTGAATAAAAATATCAATGAAAATGCAAAAGTTTCATTCCCAAATAAATGCAAATTGCATCCAATTCAATCAAACCAAAGTAATAGCAGCATGGCCAACCTCGGCTTTGGCTTGTAGCTTGCCCACAAAAACTAGATACTGCTTCAGAGTGTAATCTTTAGAGTTCCCAAGTGCAGCCTGCATAGCCTAAACCAAAAATCGATGAGATAAGTAATTAGGGGGAAAAAACAAATAGTAAAACGAACTGAACAAATATGTTATGAGTATAATTTTACTTCATCAGACATGAATGGCGCAACATCAGGGGCGTAAGCAGCCAGAACAGCGGAGGCCGTGGCCGGACCTACACCTTTCAAAACCGTGAGCTCCGAAACGGCTTTCGAGACGTCAGGAAGAGACTGAAATGCAGCCTGCGAAGCCGATTTGACTACCGCGTCGTCTAACGACGAAACGAAATCCAAAAGCCTCGGCCTGCAAATCAGAACTCCAAATTATAATTTATACTATCTACTACTAGAATAAGGTAAAGGTGAGTAAAAGTGAGAAAATTATCGTGCCTCCATTTGCCTCGTGTGAGTTTCCATTGCATGAGCTTGGTGAGGTCGGAAGTGGTGAGGTACGGAGTAGGGTTCCGTTGCCTGAGGAGAAGAGGGAGTTCGTTCCGGTAGAAGGCGTCGAGAGAGAGGAGATTAGGCTTATTCAGGGCCTCGATGCGGGCGTCGTAGGACGACAGAGCCTCTTTCCAGAGGCCGGAATCGGAGCATTTGAAATCCATTTTCCGATGAGTGATGACCTGAGAGTGAGCGACCGTTCTGCCTTCTCGCTCAAATATTTTAAAATTTCTTTGGTTTGCGCCTGTTTTTCACTTTTCGTTCCCTCAGATTTTTAATTAAAAACCAAAATTACATTTCTAATTTCAATTATCTGAAAAGAGTTAATACCATTTCGGGACCGAATATTCTGATTTTGTCACATTCAGTCGTAATTTTCAAAATGATAATCCTTTGACTTTTAAATTGTTATCGTTCGGGTCTTAAATTAATATCAAAGTCTGGAATCCCCCTTCTAAGGTGAACTCATGTCGATTTACATATTGAATGTTCATAATTTACACACTACATACTGAATGTTCACAATTCTTCAGTATGTAAATTGTGTATTTTAGACCCGAATCGACCTTGCAAAAATCATTCACAATACATTACAAAACACAAATCCATAAAAACTCTACAGAATCATTCACAATTCAATTTCTTCAAATTAAAGATGCAACTAATATAGTTGAGTCTAGATTTTTGAAAGATGCAACTAAGCATGTAGAAGAAGAATAATTGTCCTGGTGACAAAAAAGAAAGTAGAAGAAGAATTACAGTAAAGTCAAATACTATGAAATAAATACAAAATTTTCCACTTTGTATCCTCTCAATCTTGGAGCAATGAACATAGTGATGCAAAAAGTAGGCCTTGAATCTACAGTGATCTGATTTGTGCTTTTGTAGGCATTTTGCTTATTTCTATACAAACAATAAATTGTAACACACAAACTACTCAAAATGCTACAACAAAAAGTTGGACAATGTTACTGACAAGTATATATGTAATGCTATTAGCCACCCCGCGTCCTCGAATTGGCAGGGTGTGAAGATCATGAGCTATGTGTTGCATAAAGCCTCTTTGGTGTGGATTTTTCATCGTTTCGTGCCATTATTTCTTTCCAACTTTATAGCCTCATAAGAGATCATGACCTCCTTAAATTTGGCTTCAGCAAACTCTGTAGCCAAGACACAGGCATAGATATGTTAGTCAACTAATGGTGTATATACATACCATTTCAGAATGAGATTTGCGGATTGTTAATGCATTCCCACCTTTATTATCCTGATTCTGATCAGGATGGAACTCCATTGCCTTTGCCCTAAAGGCCGTCTGCATAAAAAAGGAAAAGCAAAAACATTTACTAACGAGAGAAATATTCCACTTCTCTCAAGAAATGGGAAAATGGAGAAAGGAAATTACAGAAATTGGGTGCTAGTAATCCTAGTATCCGTGTTTTCTAAATCGGAAAACTAGAGAAAGAAAAGCAGAGTTTTGAAGTAAACTTAACCCTTAGCCCAAAATTTCACCTTATTTGCAAACCTAAGTTTTGTGTAAAAGTGCATAAAAATTAGTGTGTGCAAATAACATCATACTCTTTCCTTCCGAGCTAACCCTCACAAAACGCTAGTTGGAAAGAGCACAAATAATGCTTTGTTTCACCAGAAGAAGACATTGTAATGCAAAATGGATATTCTTTCATTTAAAGCTGGAAAGAGATTTAGCTGATGCAGAAACAATATGAAGTACCTTTATTTCATCATCTGTATATGGTTTTGCCCTTGATCTGTTCAGAAAGGAACCCAGAATGTTAGTTTTAAGATGTTCTTGTTAAATATAGACTTTTAATGGGTAAACAATCCAGGATAGTATAAGGATAAATAAATGCCCATTATGAAATAGATTAGTTAATAGAAAACCCGTAACAATTTATAGTATGTTAGTGAACACACTAGAGTGACCAGCTATGATGAGAACTCCTACCTTTCAAGACCCAATATTGAATAGTGATGTGACAATGGATAGCTTGAATTCACCCGGGGAGATTCTCTGGAATTGGTCCCCCGGTCTTTGAATGATGCATCAGCCTTCCAATACCAGTCATTCCTCTGGAAATGCTGATGATATGCTCCACGTCCATTTTCTGCCCAGCTCTCATAGTCTTTTTGATATTTATTTCTCCGTCTATTGAAAACATTTTGCATGCGTCGTATCCGCTCCTACGTAAAGCAAAGACAAATTACTATGATACGACCATAAAATGTTATTTAAGCACATAGGTTTCAAGAGCACCTCAACAATTAAATTAAAGAATCAACTACTTCCAAAGAATATCCTTCTTCAGCTTAGCAAACATTGTCTCAGAAAGCAGAGATACACCATCCACACTTTCAGTCTCTTAATCACCAATTCGAGAAAAACTAGGAACGGTAAATGGTTTAATTATAAATAGATTCTAGAAAGTAGATATGTAAGAAGATCATTTTATTGTTACTACTACATGTGTCCAATGAAATTATCACTTGATTATCTAAACTAAATAAGATAATCTGCAGCTTTGCTTAACTTTGCTCAACTACCCCTCTTGAGTCCCTTTCTTCTCCTAACGAGAATCTTGTGGCTACAGTATCCCATTAATTATTAACCTCAGCCCTGCCTAAATTTTGTTGCACCCTTGTGTAAATAGATCATGGAACAAATTACATCATAATTCTTTTTCCTTTGAAACAAGTCATAGAGGAAAAAGTGCATCAATCTTATGCTAGAGAATATATCTTATGTTGTATTATTGCTAATAAAAAGCATGAAAAATATATGATGATTAATCTTACCAGTCTCTCCATTTCATCTTCATACTCCTCCTGAACGCGTCTATTGTATCTTTTCCATGCATCCTCACGAAAATTTGTCCAAAACTTCCACCCTGTCTGTGACCTGGTAAACTTTTCAAATTCAATAGTATCAATTATCAGTTTAAGCAATATTATTCATATTCTCATTCCCCACAGCCCTTTCTATTTTTCTCCTGGAAAGGGATAATGCACACATGATATGGATTAACCCAACGTGCAACAGGACAACTCATAGTGAAGAAAGATAATACTTAGTAGTTACCTGAGAATACACCCAATCAACTGTCCCTCGCAATTTTGAAGCCTGTAAAAACCACCAAAGTATCAGATAAAAGAAGCCCTCGGATAGCTATTAAAGGACTTTGATTACATGCATTCATGATTTTGAAGGACTTCACTACACGCATTCATTAAAATATGTGATTGAAAACTTGGTATGAAAATCTTATAAATAAAATTTAAATATTGTGTAGTGAGGTTTTGTTATTTTGCATAAGTCATGGATATATACTTAATTGAACGCAACCTTGAGAGTCAATTAAGTGGGTATGATTCTAATTTTGCCTATGTATTTGATAATTGGCATTGAGGTAGGTACCATAGCCACCTGTATCAAGTTGGGGATGAGGGTGGGTAATGGGTTTAGAAGGGTAGGCTGGGTGGTGAGTATAGCATACCCCAACCACACCCAACCCATTGTTATCCGTACTTGGGGTAAACTTTGCCCCTAACTTCATAAACCCTTAACACCACCCGTCCACCCCTCTCTCCCTCTCTTTCCCCACCAAAAAACCCTTTCCTCCCTAAAATGCTGAGCTTTTTCCCACTATATTTCTACTGCCAAACAAAACATTTCCCCTCTGATAAACTGTAATTGAACATTTCTAAGTTTAAGGGTGTATTTGGAGCTTTTTGTAGTTTGATTGTCTAATTGCACTTTTCTGAATAGCTCTTTGACCCTTATCCAGTTATCCCTAAATAAAATTGAAAATTTATATAGTGAGGTTTTGTTATTTTGCAAAAGTCATGGATATATACTTAATTGAACGCAACCTTGAGAGTCAATTAATGGGGTATGACTCTAATTTTGCCTATGTATTTAATAATTGACATTGAGGCAGGTACTGTAGAAACTTACATCAAGTTGGGGATGAGGGTGAGTAATGGATTTAGAAGGGTAGGTTGGGTGG
>CM008345.1:10938453-10950918 GCA_002525835.2 Ipomoea batatas
CTTATAAATATTTCCTTATTCCTTTTGAAACTTCTCTCTAGTTCATAAAGAATTATTTATATATGACAACTTTGTTTTTTTAGAATCCATGTATTCTCTATTCTCTAACCTTCTTTATAAATAGTGCAAGATGCAAACAGTTTTAGTTACTATGGATTCACCTTTCATTCATTCCTTGAACACTATACTATTATTTGTTCATCAATTCATACTAGAGATAATTAATGGGCTTATGTTTTGGCAGGATTGTTTTTTCATTAGATTTTACCTAAGTTGTTGATTGATTCTTGAATGCTTGGTTTTGGTAATTTGGGATGAGTTGAAGATAAGCTTATGTATACAACTCTTGAACTGCAGAGGTTGAAGTTTGAATCCAGGGAGGAGATGAGGGAAAGAGATGAAACAAGAAATCAGATTCAGAAAGTATTGACCAGCTTTTCTGAAGTGGTTCAAACAGCCTGTCTGATACCCAGAACCATTATGTCTCTTCCCCGTTGAGTTGTTGTTCGATCTAGTGTCATTACTTGAGCTCTCGAGCATGAATGGTTGTTGTTCTCTGGTCCGACATCAGTGATTGACAGTCTAGTATGGATTTTTTATGTCCATAGATACAAAGATGTCAAATATGGATTTTTTTTTTATGTGGAAGTACTTTTTAGTGATTTATGTAATTCAAATAATATGTAGAATTTGTACTTGAATATTGTTTGAGTTATTATTTGACAAATATTATTAGAGCAAATACCAAATTTGGTCTCATGACTATTAGCAAAATGACAATTTTAGTCCACATATTTAATTTCTAGCAATTTTGGTCTCACGACTATTGTTTTAGTACCAATTTTCACCCACGACTATTATTTTAGTGCCAAAATTCATTGTGCCGGTTATCCATCCGTTTAAAACGTGCAAAAATCTAAAATTGTTAAAAGTATTTTCGTCATTTTCAACTTAATATCCCAATTTAAGTATTAATGCATGGATTTAAGTCTAAGATCGATCAAAATTCGCAGTTTTCCTCCTCATTTTACCATAATTTGATGAGGAGAACTGTGAATTGTGATCGATCTTAGGGCTTAAATCGATCTCTTTATCCATGCTCAACTTGGATATTGAGTTGAAAAACACGAAAATACTTTTAAAATTTTTAGATTTCGGCACGTTTTAAACGGATGGATGACCGGCGTGATAAATTTTGGCACTAAAACAGTAGTCGTGGGACCAAAATTGGTATTTGCTCAATATTATTATTATTATTGATTTTCTTTTAAATTATTGAATGTGTATTATTGTATATACAAGAGTTTGTTTGTGATTGGAATGCAAATTTGAAATTAAAGAATAATATATATATAATATTTAATATTATAATAATAAAATGAAAAATAATTTTTAAAAATAAGAATATATTTTAGCGGCGGTTTTATAACCTCCACTAAAATTTATAGTAAAATTAAATAAAATGTTTAGCGGCAGTTACATAAATGTTGCTAAATCCTAACAAAAAAAATGACCAATTTTTAGAGGTGGTTCGAAAACCGCCGCTAAATGTAGTCAAAACTGCCGCTAAATGAATGACTAACTAATTCCTAGTGGTTGTCAAAAACCGCCGCTAAAACGTTCGCGACACACTGTACTATTTATTCATTGTTGAATAACCGTCGGGAAATACAACCGCTGCTAAACAAATTTATAACTGCCGCTAAATACTATTTTTGATGTAGTGATCATACACTAAAGTGCATCATATAATTTACGTTTGAACCCAAGAACTGATGATGGATAAATCGTAAATGGACACGTGGCGGATCAACCCGGATGTAATCGGATTCAATAATTGGTGATGGCCCAAAAACCGAACCCGCCCGAGTCCCATACTCGGGCGAGGCTCGGTCTTTTCAGCATCAAGCGCGGTCCAAGGCTGTTGCATCCACCTAACTCCTTTCGGGGGCGGTTAGGGTCAAGGGAGAGTATAAAAAATACTCCTCTATGTTTCATTAAGACATATCTTGCCCTAAAAACACTCCTTGTCTTGTTATTACATAAATCTCTCTTTGTAATAGCATTGTATGTGATTATCCATTTTGTCTTATCATTATAACATTTCTTGTTTAATTTTTACCTTGTCTAGTCCTTTAACATAATCGGGTTTACTAATTCGGACCACCCCGGGTTAATTAATAAAATCCATCAATACTAATATCAAATAACAAAATCATAAATTAAAATCAAAGATAAAATAAAAGAAAAATGACACTTTTCGTTCTTGAATTGTTTTACTCTTGAAAATTTGGTTGTTGCCAATTAATTCGAGAAAAATTAGTCCTTCAATTATCTATAGTGTGCTACATTTAATCACTACAATTATATAATTTAAACTTCTATTAATAAGTCATTTTTTCATGAGTTATATTTGTTAATTAGTCTCCCTCCCCTTAATGCCATCTTTGTTGCATAAATTCCTCTTTTATAAATTTCCTATTTTCCTCACTCACTGAAAAATTCCTCTCAGACAAGTCTTGGTCTTCCCACTGGATATGTAGCATTGGATTCTTATCCAATCCCTATGTATATGGAATCCACCGAACACTAGCCTCAATTATCCACTTATTATACTGTCGACCATGGTCATTGTTGATATTGCAGTTGTGTTGAATTGATACTGTAATTGTGTTGAAAGGGAATTTTAGTTGGGCGGAACAGAGGTCGTTTCATCCGTTTGGAACTGCAGTTGTGTTGAACTGATACTGCAGTTGTGTTGAAAGGGAACTGCAGTTGCGCAGAACGGATACCGTTTTATCCATCTGTTTTCATTAATCAAAATGACGTCGTTTTGATGCCGCGGTCCACAATATAATTTGTGTCAATTATCTGCTCAAATTGCACTCTTTCCAGCTGCATATTTCTTTATTAGTAGACTAATTTTATATTTTTAGCTTAATTAATAAGTTTTATCCTTTAAAAAAAATAAGTTTTAATATCTTTTTCGATACGTTTTTATTTAATAATCAATATCAAAACATTTTATAAAAATAATTTATACTTCTATCAATTAAATACAAGGTCCTTAGCATTCTTTGAACTCATTTAAGAAATACAAAATATTATGTAACGTTATGTTTATTCTAATTGAATTTTATTTTGTTATTGATAAAAGTTTAATTAGTTAGATCAAAATATTTACTTCTTTTGCCAAATGTCTCCTTAGGTATTTTTTTGAAGTTTCTTTGCTCCTTCAATGAAATTTCTCTTGGAATAGTGTTATTAGATCTTAAAGCTTTTCAGGTCAATTTAGACATTTACGAGCCCAAAAAAGACAATTGTTATACTTAATTTCTCAATTTTTTTTTTTTTTATGAACAAAATTTCTCAAAAGTTGGTATACTAGATTCAATAACTCTTATTATGCACTAACCAATAAATTAATATTAAGAAATATTATATGCACATACAATGCATTATACAATTATAAATTTTTTATTTAGCTAGAATGCAAAAATTATTATATTTTAACTAAAAAGTATTATATATTTTATATGAGACAGTTTCGTGCATCAATTACTCTTAAAAAATTATTTATATTGTATAATTATGTATTCCTTGTATTCATTCCTTGATGTATAAAGCGCGTACGACTAGTACGACAAGTCTTGGTCTTCCTCTGCACTTTTGCAGCATTTAGAGCATTAATTATTTGTGCAGATATGCCAAACAGATAAATGTGTCATTAGATTGCTATCCACTCTATGGCTTTCTTGTGTTACAGTGATACACTCGCAGTATTTCATGCATTATTAATTATATTATAATATATTTGAAATAATTTTAAAATTGATATGTAGTATTCAATTCTATCGTATTTATTCTATTTTTCTTTATACTAGATGTCCTAGAGTAAATTTGTTGAAGAATCAAAACTTGTTATAATACTATCTAAAATCTTATTTGTGTGTTAACAAATTATGATGAAAATTATCAAGTTAAACATTGGTCATTTACTCAACCACATGGTCCACATCAATAAAGTTAGGTGAACATGTTAAAGCTATATTAATTATAGTAATGAGTATCACTCAAAAATTTTTCATTCATGACTTGTTGTCTCACATGTGCATAGTTTTTCAAAGTTGGCCCATTATCTCAATTATTTGTTCAAGGTGTGCTCCTCCCAACACGAAATGTTATTAATATCTAATTTAATTAATACGACGATTTCTTGTATATCTTTTTATTATTATTATTGACTTAATTAACTGATTCATATATAATTGAGAGAATTTAATAACTCCTTTGTTGTATTTCTTGTATTTCTTGTATATCTTTTTATCAAATGTGTCCTTAGGTATTTCCTTGAAGTTTCTTTGCTCCTTCAATGAAATTTCTCATTGAATAGTATCATTGGATCTTAATGCTTTAATTTTCTAGTCAATTTAGACATTTACACACCCCAACAATGACAATTGTTATACTTAATTTCTCAAAAAAAATTGAAGAAAATTTCTCAAAATTCAAGTATATGAGTTTAATTTGTTACATGATAAGTATTTATTGATTATAAGATTAAAAAAAAAAATCAGTTAGTTAACACGTGAGGAACTAAATTAATGATTATTTAATACGTAAGGAATTAAGAAGTAAAAATCGAAAAATATTGTAAATATATAATATATAATTATCAAAATAAAAAAAAAACCAGTTAAATTTTAATAATACTGTATAAAGTATATGCAGCAGTCCAGAAAATAGATAAAATTATGTTCTGACCACATATAAGACAACAGAAATTGTACAGAAACAGCAAATAACTTTAGGCGGGGTTCCTTGAAGTTTCTTTATTCCTTCCATTGAATTTCTCTCTTGACTTTGGTGTTAATTTATTTCAAGAAATTTTGAAGAACAACTCTCTCTCTCTCTCTGCAGATAGACTTCTGGCTTCTTCATTGTTTGTAAGCTATTGCTAAGTTTGAAGTTTCTAATCACAAACTGTAGCTGTTGCATTGCAGGTATGCATCTATTTTCTTGAATAAGTCGATGAAATTTTTATATTTACATAAAGCATGTTATTGTAACGAGTATGATAAAAATAAGTTAAACAAGTTTTAGTTTTTCTCTGCAGCAAATACACCGTATTTTTTTCGATCTGAAGCATTAAATTTCAAAAATTTCTTAATTTTCATTCTAAAAATAAATTGAAGTAAAACATTGAAATTGGCTAACTTTAAGTCACAGCAATTTTATAGAAATAATTTCAAATTTAAAATATATATATACAAAATTTTGAAATTATATTTATGCTTCTTAATATATACGTAGTAGTATTTTGGACTCATCGACTATCATGTTGCATCATAACGATTATATTCTTCTTGATTCTAATTAAATAATTTGTAGTGCTACAAGCAATTTAATTATCACAAGTTCTTATATCTGAAAATAACAAGTTACAAATAGACTTTCATTGCCAAAGACCTTGTGGTTTAGTAGCACCCGGTGTTCCAGTTTACACTCACACATGAATGATGGGAGTGGTTCGAGCCTCGGACTATTATATATTATACTTTGATTGTGGTGCCTAGACTCTAGATCATGCACTTTTACTCTTTTAAATGTGTAATCTTAACATTTTTGCTATGCACGTACTATTATCATTTTTATAGTACACTCTTAACTATTCATTTTTTATTATTGCTCTGTAATCTTAACATTTTTACTCTTTCGGTGTAATCACAAGTGTTTTTTGTTTTTTTTTTTTGTTCAAATTACTCATTTTTTGGCCATTCTTTTTCTTAGAAGACAAAAATGGAGCAGATATTCTCGTTTGGTAGTAAAATGGTTGGAGAATATATGGGTTTTGATGAAAATTTGGAAACACTAAACGTTGAAGTAAATCAACTTTACGAGCAAGCGAATGACATAAAAGCAGAGTTGATGAACATAGAAAGAGGAGGACAAAGGAAGAGAAAACGCGAAGTCGAGAGTTGGCTTCAGCAAGTGGAGCAGTTGAAAAAACACTTTGAAACATTCAAGGAAAGCATACAAGGTAGGGGATTAATAATGAAGAATGCCTGGAAGTTAATAAAAGCACAACAACTCGAAAGGATGACAGAAAGAGTTAAAAAGCTTAGAGATGAGGGCAGAAATATTAGTGAACTTACACTGAATGTGAGTAAGGTATATCAACTCAATGTTGATCAATTATCTGGGACAACGTCTAAATTTAATTTAGAAGAAATATATGGATGGGTGGAAGATGAAAATGTTACTAGTATTGGGGTGTATGGAACGAGAGGTGTTGGGAAGACAACCTTAGTTAAACATATATATAACCAAATCCATCGAACGAGAGGGTTACAGTTTCTCAAGATTTTAACATCAGAAAATTACAAGATAACATTGCCAAAACTGCTGGTATTATAATTTCTGATGACGAGAATGAAGAGCAAAGGGCTGCTATTTTAGGCAATCATTTAGTGGGAAATAATGTTGTGCTCATATTGGATAATGTGTGGGACAACATTCGCTTGGAAAAATTGGGTGTCCCTCCTAAGGATAAGGGTTACAAGCTCATTTTAACTACTCGGCTACTAGATGTGTGTCGTAAGATCGGATGTCAAAAGTTGTTCAAAGTTAATGTTCTTAATGAGGAAGAAGCTTGGAATTTGTTCAAGGAGATTTTAGTACAAGATGGTCATACTGTACTCACCAATGCTATTGAAAACCTTGCAAAAGAATTGGCAAAAAAGTGTGGCGGCTTACCATTGGAACTCAACACTGTAGCTGCAAGCATGCGAGGGGTCAATGATGATCACATCTGGAGAAATACCATTAAGAATTTTCAAAATGGTTCTACTTATTAGGACTATGTTTTTTATCAACATTAAGATTCTTACTCCATATGTGAATGTTATTGTAAGTCTATTTTTACCAATCATGATCTAGTTAGGGTTATCTCTTATATCCCTATAAAAATATCCATTCATGCATGTACTATGTAAATTAAATAGGACTGATCAATAATAAAATTCTCTATAGAAATTATTATTATTCTCATATGGTATTACTAGATCAAAACGATCCAGGGCTACCAATCCACTGTACCCTAGTCCATCCATCCCATAAATACTCTACAAACAGTCAATCACTTTATTCCCCTCAAACTTTCCTCCTCCAATTATTTATATATTTTGGATTGGAATGGGCTCACTTGTTCCTTTTCTTAGCAGTCAAAATCTCAGTGGATAGTCAAGATTCCTCTATTTTGCCCATCTCATCTCATCTCTGTTTGATGAAGTTATGTATGTTGGTGTGGGACATAACACATCCCAGGCCTTATGGCAAGGTATTGAATCTGCGTTTGGGTCCTCCTCATGGGCACGATTTCTAAGTTTCCTTTGTTAGTTGCAGTCTTTAATTCACACCAGGAGAATTCCACTACAAGTGAGTATCTTGGCTAAGCTAGCTAGGGCTTTAATTGGACTCTTGCAATAGACGGCTGACCAATTGGTATAAACTAGTATAATCTATACATGTTTAAAGGCCTCCGCCTTGAGTATTGTGTGATGGTCTCTTCATTGATCACAAAAGAACTTGTAATGATTGATCAATTGAATGATTATCTCAGTATCCATCAATTCATCTACAGTAACGACGTTCCTCTGTCGACTTCTCCACAGCCAACTGAAGCTCTTGTCACTCAACATGGCACACCTTCTGCCTCACGACCGAAGCAACCACTTGACCAGAGACCCCGTGGTTGTAATCATGGACATAGAGGAGGCCAAGGCTATGTTCTAAAGTGTCAAATCTACAATAATTTGGCCATGATACTTTAGAGTGCAATAGGAGGTATTCGAGGGCACCCAATCCTCAAGCACACATGGCTTATTCCAACGATCTAGTTCTTGCACCGTTCTCTCAAAATTAGTTCCAAGATACTAGTGCCACCCATCATGCCACTATAGATCCCTCATCGCTGCAAAGAGTACACATAAAATTACACTCTTCGAGTTGGTAATGACACTTGTTTGAATATTTTCTAGTGTTGGGCATACTTCTATATCCTCTTCTTCATGTGTCCTACAGTTACTAAATGTCTTATGAAGGGTTGTATTTTAGCGGGAGGTGGAAAGAGTGTAGGTGAATAAAACGGGAAGAAGTTCCCGAGTATCGTTCTCAAAGGATGGCAAGGAGGGAATTCAAGCGGCGGTAAGAGGATTAAGCACAAGAGTGTTTAGTGTTTGAAAGCTAACCCAAACATAGGTAAGAAAGGTACATGAAACATAATGAAAATAAGGAACAAACAAAGGAAACAATCAAATGGAAAGGAGGATTTGGATCTTGCAACTCATATAGGTATCCTTGATTTCCTAAGATACTAGGCTAGCAACACTTAGATAACGAAAATGAGGCAAGACAACTATGCCAACGCCACTCTCGTGGTCATTGGCCTATCATCTAGTCCATAGTCCCATTCTCATGGCAACTAGGCTAGGTGAGGCAAATTATCGAACACATGGTGTGCTATTTGCCTTCCAATCCCCCTTTTCTCAAAGGTGGGAAGGAAACGTGCTAGGCTAGGCTAAGGAGTATCCCTACTCTCGTAGGTGAGACTCCTTCTCCAAACATCTCTCATGTAGGTTGATCATTCCCACACAAGAGTCAAAGAAGATCACCATTCACACAACCAAACTCATAATCAAGCAATAGCAAAACCTAATTAATCAATTCAAAGCTCAAGAATATCCATACAACATTGCTCAATCCAAATCCACAAAGATCTATATAATCATACTTGGAATTGAAATAGCAAAAGGTAAAAGTAATAACAAGAAATTAAAAGCAAGACTTAGCTAGGAATTGAACTTTGAATTTGAACTTGAACTTGAAATTGAACTTCAATCTTGAGCTTGAATGTAGATCACAATCTTGCAACAATGGAATTCTTCTCTAATTCTAATCTAAACTAAGAATTTCAATGTGGAGTGGATTGGAATGTAGAGTGAATTGGGGGAGATATCTCTAGGCTAATCCTAGAGAGAGAAGTACTCTAAACTGATCTAAAACTGAAGTGTGAAGTATCCCCTGAAAAATGGCTCAATTCCCCTTTTAAATCTCGCCCAACCGCCAATTTTCCGCGCTGGACGCACGGGTGGACGCACGCTGGACGCGCGTCCACTGGGGCGTCCACTGCGTTTCTGCTGCGTTTCTGCTGCACAGACTTCAACTTCAGAGAGCTGTTTGGTGGACGCGTGCTGGACGCGCACGTCCACTTCGCGTCCACAGCAGACTGCTGTTCTGCTGTGCGAGAATCAGAGAGCGAAAAGTTGGATGCAAGGGTGGACGCATGGTGGACGCGAGTTGGACGCGCGTCCACTGGGGTGTCCACTGGGCGTCCATGGTGTATTTCGCACTCCAACTTCGACTCGTGAATCCTTCTTCGAAATCTAGCCATTTTCTGCCTTTTTGCCCATCTTTTTACCTACAAAACAAACGGTAAAGTGTGGAACGGGTACTAAGACAATACAAAGCATTCTAACGCAATTTAATACTAAAACATTCATAAAAGCTTTAACTTGTATACTAAACGATCCATGAATAACCTTATAAAAGTGGTATATTTTGCACTTATCATCTTACATGCATATGTTCCTACCCTATTCAACTCTTTCCTATCTGTAAAGTATTTCACCAATAATAATAATGTCTTCTTTGAGTTTCATCCCTCATTTTTTGTTGTAAAAGATCTTAACACCAACTAAATTTTATGTAGTTATACAAACTTCCAATACAAAATCAAG
The DNA here is from genome assembly GCA_002525835.2 of Ipomoea batatas. Classification (NCBI taxonomy): domain Eukaryota; kingdom Viridiplantae; phylum Streptophyta; class Magnoliopsida; order Solanales; family Convolvulaceae; genus Ipomoea; species Ipomoea batatas. Next base: position 10,948,251 of record CM008345.1, read on the forward strand.
TTACACTCATTACATCCAAAGCACCTTTAAAAGTTTGGCAAACCTACCATGGCCGCCCTCATTGAAGAGTTTTGCACAATATACTATGTCATTGTCCAGTGTCTAAGTCCTTAAATAATGTTCATTTCATCCTCTTTGTATTGCCTATCAACTAGAGGAATCCTCACGATTTCCACTAGAAAGAGTCAATAAGTCTAGTTCTGTTGTATTAGATTTGGTTTACACATACATTTTGAGGCCGTCCCCAATTCTATCTAATGAGGGTCATCATTATTTTGCCATTTTTGTTGATGATTTGGCACTCAACACTGTAGCTGCAAAGCATGCGAGGGATCAATGGTGATCACATCTAGAGGAATACCATTATTAAGAAGTTCCTCTAAGACAGCCTCTATCTATATGAAATTTAAAGACAAATAAAAGAAGCACATATATAGCACTTTCTATCGCTGCTCCTTCGTTATATAATTCAGCTGGTGTTCACAAAAGATGAGAAACAACAACTTCACTGAACTAATACTACATACAAATTCTAATGGAGAAGCACATGTGCTTCTTTGTAAATACCCCACCCAATTTGAGGTTGTGCTAATACATTGGCATTTCTAACAAGTACCAACGCAATTACACTCTTTAACTGACTATCTACTTGTAAGAAAAAACACAGAATAACCCATGCAGTATCTCGCATACGAGCTTTTCAGCCTCCGCTCCACCAAGTTTTTGCATTTATTTTTTATTTTGTTTCTTTGAATGCACGTTTAAAAAAATAAAAAATAAAGAATCAGCAACCCTTCCATTAGAAAGAGTTGCAGAAAATTCAAAGTTTTTCGTGACCCTCTCGTACACGACCTTGTACAAACGTCATAGAACAGTACGTTTTTGTACTAGTGCCTTTTTAAACACATTATCATTATTAAGTATTTGATTTCATTATAGTTCTAATTTAAATGTTTGAAACAAGCAAACCCCTTAGTTCAATTAAAAACTGTAATGCAAAAATGAGAACGATTGAAGGAAAAATTTTTAAAGGGGAAAATAACCTTACTCATACAAAAAGTAGTAATAAATTACGGATATTTAATTATGATAATCAAGTACAGTTTAAAAAAAAATATGAATGAATTAATGCAAGCATAGACTTAGCTTAGACACAATCGTTATACCCTGCACAACGGTGCACATAGTAATGTGCACCACGTACGTAAAACGACGTCGTTTTGGTGTTAGTGGACGCGGACGCGAATGACTCCAGGGAATTCATTATCTATAATACACATAATCATTATCTAGAATACACAGAATGTTTGCCTAGAATACACAGAATGTTTGCTCAGAATACACAGAATATTGACACAAAATACACATATATTATTAGTGGACGCGAATGACTCCAGGGAATTCATTATCTATAATACACATAATCATTATATAGAATACGCAGAACGTTTGCCTAGAATACACAGAATGTTTGCCCAGAATACACAGAATATTGACAAAAAATACACAGAACTCATCTTCCTAACATTCGAATGCACAAACACATCACAACCTGTGTTAATAACATGAATACACAGAACATTGACACAAAATACACAGAACTCATCCTCCTAAACATTCGAATGCACAAACACATCACAACATGTGTTACTAACATGAATACACATAACGGTTTCCTAGAATACACAGAACGGTTGCCTAGAATACACAGAATGATTGTCTGGAATACATAGAATATTTACATAAATACAGAAATCGGCCGAAACGAGAAACGTGATTTCCAAATAAACAGGTGATTAGTTTATAATACTCAAAACGACGTCGTTTAGGTATGTGGTGCACATTGCTATGTGCACCGTGGTGCACGGTATAATTTGCCGCTTAGACAAGTCTTGATCTTCCAACTGGATATGTGGCATTGGATTCTTATCCAATCCCTATCACTTTCTTTAGGTACATTAATTCACTTCAAATAATTTGGAGTCCATCCACCGGACACTAGCCTCATGTATCTACTCAAATTGCACTCTTTCCAGCTGCATATTTCTTTAACAGACTAATTTTATATTTTTAATTTAATTAATAAGTAATTTTTAATATCTCGTTTAAAAAAGTTTAATTATTTCTTTTGTCAGGTATTTGGTTGCAGTTTCTTTGCTCATTAAATGAAATTTCTCTTGGAATAGTGTCATTGGATCTAAAAGCTGTTCAAGTCAATTTAGGCATTTAGGCACCCCAACAAAGACAATTGTTATACTTAATTTCTAAAAAGTTTTTTCTTAAAGAAAATTTCTCAAAAGACAATTGTTATACTTAATTTCTATACTCAATAACTGTTATGCACTAAGCAAGAAATTAAATGAATATTATGTGCGCATACTATGCATTATACAATCATATAAAGAAATGCGTTCGATTGGTACCTAAATCTATTTATACAAAATTTAAAATTTACATAAATCTTTTGATTTCTAAAATTATTATCTATATCGTTACAATTATAATATATCTGAATTGAATACAATTATAAATAATCAATTTAATCATTTAAATCTCATTTATAAATGTATTTAAATTTGTACATGATTAGAGATTATATTAATTTTGTATACTATGAAAATACATAACTTGCCAAATATATATACGAGAAGACCAACTATATTCTTAT
>CM008345.1:10955191-10973554 GCA_002525835.2 Ipomoea batatas
TGTTAATTTTTTTTATTTTTTTTTTTTAAATTTTTTTTTTTTTTTTTTTTTTTTTATGTTTTTGTTTTAGTTTTAGTTAATTCTTAGTTTCTTACATAATTTATATTTATTTTTTCAGATTTCTTCTAAGTATTCCGGAGTCCGAACTCATAAAGGTATGCATATATAATTGTTATATTCTTCATAATTCTAGCTGAATAGTTGTCGTGCAACAAATATTTTAATTTGAACATTTTTTTTTACATATGAAATTATAATTGAGGGTTTAGACGTTTGGTTGAAATTTAAATATTTATTTCTTTAATTTTGTCAAATATTTCCTTAGGTATTTCTTTAAAAAAAATTTATTCCAATGAAAGTATTCTCGATCAGACAATGTTGCTGCAGTTGTTAAAAATTAAAAATTTTAATTTTTTATTGGAAGACAAAATGGAACAAATACTCTCTGCAGGTGGTAAAATGGTTGCAGGTTATATGAGTTTTGATGAAAATTTAGAAACTCTAAATGCTAAAATAAATCAACTGTGTTGTCAAGCGGATGACATGAAAAAAGAGTTGATAGAGAAGGAAAGAGGAGGACAAAGGAAGAGGAAAAGGGAAGTCGAGAGTTGGCTTCAACAAGTAGAGCAGTTGGAAAAAGATTTTAAAACTTTCTGTGAAAGCATACCAGATGGGGGATCAATAATGGAGAAGGCAACAAAAGTACAACATCTTGAAAGGATGGCAGAAAGAGTTGAAAAGCTTAGAGATGAGGGCAGAAATATTGGTGAACTTACCGTGAGTTTGAGTCACAGGGTATATCCACTCATTGTTGATCCATTATCTGGGAGAACATCTCAAAGTAATTTTGAAGAAATATATAGATGGTTAGAGGATGAAAATGTGAGGAGTATCGGGGTGTACGGAATGGGAGGTGTTGGGAAGACAACTTTGGCGAAACATATATATAACAAAATCATCCAAAATGAGTCTCATGCTAAAGTTTACTGGGTAACAGTTTCTCAAGATTCTAACACGAGAAAGTTACAAGATGAAATTATCAAAACTGTAGGTCTTACAATTTATGAGGAGAATGAAGAGCAAAGGGCTGCTATTTTACACAACCACTTAGTGAGGAATAATGTTGTGCTCATATTGGATGATGTGTGGGACAATATTCATTTGGAGAAATTGGGTTTCCCCCTTAAGGTTAAGGGTTGCAAGCTCATTTTAACTACTCAATCACTAGATGTGTGTAGTAGGATTGGATGTCAAAATTTGTTGAAAGTTAATGTTCTTGATGAGGAGGAAGCTTGGAATTTGTTCAAGGAGATCTTTTTACAAGATGGTCATACTGTGCTCACCCATACTATTGAAAAACATGCCAAAGAATTGACCAAAAAGTGTGGGGGCTTACCATTGGCACTCAACACTGTAGCGGCAAGCATGCGAGGGGTGAATGATGATCACATTTGGAGGAATGCCATTAAGAATTTCCAAAATGCTTCTCTTCAAATGGAAGACTTGGAAAATAATGTGTTTGAAATACTCAAATTTAGCTACAACAGATTGACTGATCCAAGTTTGAAAGAGTGTTTCCTTTATTGTTGTTTGTATCCTGAAGATGATCATATTAAGAAGGATGAAATAATAATGAAGTTGATTTCAGAAGGATTATGTGAAGATATAGACGAGGGTCATTACATATTGAAAAAACTAGTAGATGTTTTTTTATTGGAAGGGGGAGAATGGTATGTTAAGATGCATGATCTAATGAGAGAAATGGCTTTAAAGATTTCAAAGTTCATGGTTAAATTTGAGCTCGTTGAAATTCCAGAGGAGAAACATTGGACCGTTGAATTGGAGAGAGTTTCCTTGAACTCAAATACATTGAAAGAAATTCCAAATGGCTTTTCCCCCATATGCCATAAGCTTTCAACCTTGAATTTGAGAAACTCGAATGCTTGGGAAACTGGCATTAAAGAAATCCCGGAATGTTTCTTATTGTACATGTCACGGCTTCGAGTCCTTGATTTAAGTTATAACAATGAGCTTAAGTGTCTTCCCAATTCTATCTCAAATTTGGAGAATCTTTGTGGATTATTTCTTCAAGGTTGTAGACACATTAGTTGTTTGCCAGCAATGAAGAAGATGAAGAAATTGCGGGTGTTAAATATTGAAGATTGTGATGGAATTAGGGAATTGCCTCAAGACATGGAATGTTTAGTGAGTCTCCAATATCTATATATGATGGGCACAAGCGAAGACTTGGAGATTCCAAAAGGGGTAATATCCAAACTAAGAAATCTTAAATACATCCAATTGGACAACTGTGGGAGGTTGCAGAGTGAAGATTTGAATTGTTTACCACACCTTCAAGAATTTTTGAGCAGCTATGAGAAACTGCACAACTTCAACAGGTTGGTTAAAAATCTTGAGCGACTGAAATCCTACGACATATGTGTAAACCATTCGCATTTGAACAGGGTTTCTGGATTAGTTTTGGGCAGTAATGTGAAGAAGGTGTATTTCAGGGGAATCAATTTTACATTAGTTTTGATTCCTGCAACCATTACTTCTTTAGAGATTGAACATTGTGAAGGGCTGAATGGGTGCATAGCAGACTATTTCCAATCAATAATGAGTACTCTGAGAGAACTAAAAGTAAATGCGTGCATGGATGTAGAGTGGATTTTGAACAGAGAACAAATAATAGAGAGTCTTGAGGTGTTGAGTCTCTGGAATCTGCATAATTTAATAAGTGTGTGTAAGGGAGAAGATGTAATTCTTCCAGCTAATTGCACCTTCTCATCCCTTAAACATCTCACTATCGGAGCATGTAATAGTATATGAAGAAGTTGTTGCCACATGCATTATTGCAAAATCTCAAAAACCTTGAGTCACTTTCTGTGCACAGCTGCTATCAACTAGAAGTGGTAATAGGAGGAGTTGGGGGGGATGGTGAAGAAGAAGGTAGTAGTAATACCCCAATATACCTCCCCAAGCTTAAACACTTATTTCTACATGACCTGCGAGAATTGAAAAGCATATGCAATGGTAGAGAAATGATTTGCCCTTCCATTGAACTTATAAGCATTTGGGGTTGTACAAATGTAAAGAGGATGCCTTCATTTCTTCTCATTAATGAGGCTACTGAACAACCATCCTTTCGAGCGATCATGTTATTTTACGATGAGAAAGAATGGTGGGAATCGTTGGAGTTGCACAATCCAAATGCAAAACACATCCTTCAATCTCACATCGAATGGTAATAATTTCTTATTTATCTATGCTATATAAAACAATATTTCAATAACAACTTAGTGTATCACAAAAATTTTAGCAACAATTTTTTATAACCATGAGAAAAATGGATAATTTTGTTTAAATGCTTATGCACCCATCTTAGACCATTTACAGGTAAACAATCAATCTTGAACCACCACTAAATTTTCAATTTTTTTTATAACCATCATTAAATTATATTTTCAATAAAAAGTCACATTTAATAAAAATATCCAAAATTTTAGTATTTATATATTTTCTTAATTAAGGCATGTAGTGACTCTCTATATGGGAGGTCATGAGATGGAGTCTCAGTGGAGGCACTGTTGACTCTTTGTGCTTCAACGGGTTGAGAAAATATATGTATGAACAGATACTACAATGTAACAGAGTCAGTAGAATTAAAAATAAAAAAAATTAACAAATACTCTATCCGTGCAATTTAGTTGTCTTACTTCTCTTATTATTCTATCTAAAAATAATTTTAAAATTTTAAATTTAAACATTTATAACTTTTTGTGTTTTCTAATTTATCCTTTGTTCTTTTTAACTATTAAAGGTCGTTCCAACTCACCACTTTTTTTTAAAAAAAAAAAATTGAAAAGAATATTAGTGATTTATTATTATTTTTTATAAAAACAATATTTCATTTGGTCCTTTATATATAGATCGAGAGCACCATTTCAATTCAATTTTCTCTGTAAAATAATACCATTACCAAATAACAAAAACATAAATTCAAAGACAAAATAAATTTTACTTAAAATGATAAAAGTGTCAATTTTGTGTTTCTTTATATGGATTACATGTTTGAGTTAATCTACTGTGCTTTTCTTCTATGTTCGCAAAATAGTTTATTCAAAGGATTTTTAATTATATTTTGTAAGAAACACTTTTTTTTTTTTTCTGTTTATTCATCTAAGGAAATTATCACATAATAAACTTTGATGAATATAATTCGTTTTTAGGAATATAATTTGAACTCTAAACCTTGTACTTAAGCTACTCAATCCCTTCCACTAGAGTAGATGATTTTTAGTATAGAGATAATATAGTATTATAGAAATCACTATGCATTGCAGCCACAACCAAATTATTGAATTCATTGTTGATTATTGAATGAAATGCAGGTGGGATTGATTGTCATGAGATCATAAGGGAAGATTATTGTAGCCAGAAGTTGTCATTGTTCAATCTGGAATAGATGCTTTGGAGGTCTCTCATGTTTCTATTTTATGTCATATTTATTAATATTACTCTGTATTTGTTTTTCATTGAGTTCTCTAACCATTACAATTTTCAGCTACATTGACTTTCAATAATTAAAACACAAAATTCTTTTAATACTTATTTATCCATAATTTTTAGTGAATTCTTTTATGATATTAATATTGTACTCATCGGTTTCACTTCAAGAAAAGAAATGGCAAAAATATATGTCAAATCTTTTATACAATGTTGATTTCTTCCTCTGAAACTATTCATTGCGTTTAGCTCAATCTATTAAATCCTATAAAAATATTTCCTTACTACAATTTATTTTTGGATTTTTTCCCAAGATATGCTTTTACAATTTGTTATAATATTTTTTGATGCAGTACAAAGTTGTAGGGGTGTTGATGCAGTACAAGAATTGAGGCAATAACAAAAAACTGGTCACATGCAAGAAGTCTAAGAGACATGGAGTTTCGTGGTTACTTTTATTGGAAATTTTGATTAGCTTTAAATGTTATTCATATTTCCAATTTTCCAATTCTCATTATGTTCATATTATAATTTCTATGCATGTTTTTAATTTTTGAAACTCTTTAGTTTTTCTAGTTTCCTATTTAAACAGATTTTGTATCTTGAAACTTTTTGAATACAATTTGAAAGTTCCTGAGTTAATTTGGTTCATTGAGAGTTTTCTCTTTGTCATTTGTTGGCATCGTTTCCTTTGTCCTACATCAGTTGGTATTCATCAGAGCCTCAAGTTCCTAGGCGACAATCGAGATAGCGGCATTGCCCTCTCCACTTGTCACGACCCAAGATGGCGCAAGGTAGTATCAACAACAAGGGTAACAACCCATCCTTTAGCGGTGACTGCGGAATTGATTGCCTTCGGGTTGCTTTTCAAGCATATAATGAGAATGTTAATCAAGAGTTTCAAGAAATTCGTAACACTCTCACAAATATAAACCTTTAATTAGAAGGTAATGGTGTAAACTCCGGGCATTATCAATGACTGGAATACGTCGACAAAGCACGTGAACAGAAATAGACAGTATCTCCATTACCATCCAAATCTTGAGCTACAAACATTTAATGGCAATGTGGACACAAACCTTTTTAGATTGGTGCTTTGAAGTAGAACACCATTTAGACAAGTTGGAAATGTAACACCCCAACGGATCACTTTACACCAAGTCATGAAAACAAAAAGGTTTGGAAAACACAACAAATAGAATTAGCAAGAAATGCTAAGTAAGCTCTACTCCACCATGTAAAATAAATACATTTATAGTTTTGAAAATAGATATACTTTATAATTAGATTTTGATACTTAAATAGTCCACAATTTGGAGAATAGTTAGCCAAAGGCTTGAAAGAAAAGTATTTTCCAAAAATGATTTCCATGGTAAAAGAGAGGAGTTTTCAAAAGGTTCAACTCACTTCCAAAGACAGGTACTGTAGATACTTTTCATGATAACACACACAATCCACTCAAGGTATCAATAAGTCCATATTGACAATAGATCTCTCAAGTATAATACTTCATAAGTTTTTAAAGTAGTATAATAGTTTTATGATCATCACTCTGCTCACTTTCAAAATAATAAGTACGAAGGATTCATAAAATAGTCTTTCTCAATATCATTTCAAAGCATAACATCCCAAATAAACACTCCCATAGTATAAAAAAAAAAAATATATATATATATATATATATATATATATATATATATATATATATATATATATATATATAAAAGCCAAGTATGCGGCGGGGGAATGTAAAACTCATCACTTCTTATAAACATTTCCAAAACATAGTATATGTAAGTATATGGAGAAACCCATAACATATGGTTTACTCAACAAGTGTTCATCTCAAGATATAAATATTCTCAAATAATCATTTCTAGTATAGACTTTCTCATTAGTCATTCTCAAAAACATACACAACAATAATCATAGATAGGGAGGAATTCAAATCATATTTTTCAAATATCAATATATCATAATAAATAAGTGGAGGTATCCCAATCATTATCTCAAATCATAATCGAAGAGTCATATCAATCTCAAGTGTGGAGGTAACAATGGTCCTAGCATGGCAGGAACTCCACCGCAGCGAAGCCTTTGTGAACGGTGCTTCCCACACAACCGCCACCACTACCTACCAGCGGAACCTCACTCCTCACAATATCAATACCAATGGAAACAGAACTATAATCTTAAGTGTGAACAGTACAACCCCTAATTGGGATTCCAAGCCCAACGGGTAGTTACTAGTCCTAGCAACCCGGATATTTTCCACCAGGTTACCCACCAAATAATGATCATAATGGAGCCGGAGCTCATATCAACAATCAAATGGAGCCGAAGCTCATCCTCCAACACAATCCACACAGAAAGGGATAAACCTCCAAAAAAGAAGATTTTTACATAATTCCTCCAAAAATAACAATAGTCATTCAAAATAAGTTTTTATCAATATTCTCATTTGCACCTAGGCTATTTAGATATAGTTTTCAGTATAATATACGATATATGTAATATATATATTTTCTAAAATAGGATTTATATCAAAAATATTATTTATCCTCCTAAATAAATATAGTTTATACCACTTCACATATAAATATAGATTCATACTCACATAATTTTCCATAATGTCCTCAATATCTAAATATACACATTCATAGATGTGTAAATAGCAAGTTAACACTAAAATACACACATCTTGCTATTTATCATACTTTTAAATCCAATCACATTTCCAAAATAGTTTAAGGTCACAAAATAGATAAATAGCACATTTTAGATAGGGCAAAGTATTTTGAACGGACATAGGAACTTACCTCGAAGCTAAAGCTCTGAAAACAGAGGAGGTCGCCTGTGTTCGTCCCGGACTTCCGCCGCTGCTGCCTAGCCAACCACTGCAGCAGCTGCCCAGCTCCGCCGGCCTACTAGCCCTTGTCGATGAGGAAGGCTCCAGCCAAGGAGACCAGATTCACCGCCGTCGCCGCCGATCTGCATCGCNNGAAGACTAAACTAAATTTTTCCTTCTTCTTCCTCTAGGGTGTGATTCGAAAATGGGATGGGGAGTAAGAGAGAGATGTGATCTTTGTGTGATTTTGTTCTTGATTCACAAGTAACAAGTGCAAAGCCACCATACCTCATAAATGCCACATTAAATGCCCAATCCAAGCTTGGATTCACTTGCCACATGTCAACACCCCATGAAGTCCTTACAAGATCTCAAATCTATTTTGCCAGTTTATGCTTAAATCAGATGAATGTTCGGAGGATTATAACTTAATTCGTGAAAATTCTAATACCAAAATTATCGTAAAAATATTCCCGTCGCAAATCACCAATTTTGGGAATTTTCCGATAATCCGCTAAATCTAGGTTCAGAGTCCGTAATAATTTATCCCTTACAGTCCATTTACAAATTTCCTTGAACTAACTAGAAATTCAGGCTTAATCGTATGATACTNTCTAATTCTAATCTAACCTAAGAATTGCAATGTGGAGTGAATTGGGAATGTGGAGTGAATTGGGGGAGATCTCTCTAGGCTAATCCTAGAGAGAAAAATATTCTAAAGAGATCTAAAACTGAAGTGTGATGGATCCCCCTGAAAAATGCCCCAATTCCCTATTTAAATCGCGCCAACTACCAAATTAGCTGAGGCGGACGCCCGACTGGACGCGCGTCCTCTGCGCGTCCAGCGGGATTCTTTGCGCGCTGTTCAAATCTTCGGCGCGGGAAGTGGAAATCGGACGCGGCGTCCGGCGTGCGCCCTCAGCGCGTCCAAAGCAGACGACTCAAACTTCAAAGAGTGATTTTTCGGACGTGGGGCGTCCCGTGGCGTCCGGTGTGCGCCCTAAGCAGACTTTGCGAACTTCAGAGAGCGAAACATCGGACGCGGCGCGTCCGTCAGGCGTCCGCTGCTCACTGCTTTGCACTTCACGGGTTTGGGACGCGGACACCTGGGCGGGCGCGCGTCCAAGGCGCGTCTGGTCAGTCCTTTTGCTTCAAATTTGGCTTGCGAATCAATCTTTGCAATCCATGCCTTTTCTCACCTTTTTGCACAACTTTTTACCTACAAAACAATTAGCCAAGTGTGGAACGGGTACTAACACAATACAAAGTATTCTGATGCAATAAATGAGCAAATCAAACACAAAAGCTACGAATTGTGCACTAGACGATCCGATAATAACCTTCTAAAGATGGCATCTTTTGCACTTATCAATTACTATCTCAGAATGGGCAAGACATTTACATCAAACTTGATTCGTCTGAGATACCTGGTAAGAAATTTTATTTATGTTAGCTTTGATTCATCGATGAATATATATGTACAATTTTCTATATCTTGTGATAAAAGTTTGATGTGACTAAATATTTCTTGATACTACAGAGCCAAGTACAAAGGAATCTCATGCTCGCTCCAAGGGAAAGAAAGTCATAATCATAATCTTGGGTTGTTTGTTACCACTAACTATAATGATCCTACTAGGTCTATGCCTTGGTTTGTACTTTCACAAGAAGAGTAAGAAGAAAATGATGGGGATGAAAGAATGGCTAGAACTACCAACATATGATTTCTCTACGATATCAAGAGCTACAAATAACTTTTCAGAAGACAACAAGCTTGGAGAGGGTGGATTTGGAGCTGTTTATAAGGTATATATGTCGAAATCTAATTATTTCCAAAACTTTTGTCCCATTTGTAACATATACATGTTGTTTACTTCAAATTTGCAGGGCATTTTGGATGATAAATAAGAAGTTGCTGTAAAGCGGCTCTCAAAGACTTCAACACAAGGAGTTGTAGAGTTCAAGAATGAAGTAATTTGTATTGCTAAGCTTCAACATCGAAATCTAGTAAAGCTTCTAGGATGTTGTATACAAGGAGAAGAAAAGCTTTTGGTCTACGAATACATGGCAAATAAAAGCCTGGACACCTTCATATTTGGTTTTGTTTTCTAATCTCCCTTACATCACAATAATTGCTTCATTATATAAATTTTGTGAAACCATAGTTGATTAAAATCCTTTTGGTAGATGAATCAAAGGGCAAATTACTTGATTGGCCAAAACGTTGGTCCATTATCAACGGAATTGCACGAGGATTGATGTATCTCCACCAAGATTCTCGATTAAGGGTCATCCATAGAGATCTCAAAGCCAGTAATGTTTTGTTGGATAACAATATGAATCCTAAGATTTCAGACTTTGGGTTGGCAAGAAGTGTTGGAGGAGATGCAACAGAAGCAAATGCAAGTCGTATTATGGGGACACAGTAAGAACCTCGATATTGTGTTATTTATGTTGGAGCACCCAATTATTTTTCATTACTTTTATTAATGCAAATATCTTCCTTCGATGCAGTGGATACATATCCCCAGAATATGCTGCTAATGGAGTATTTTCCATAAAATCAGATACATTTAGCTTTGGGGTGTTATTGTTGGAGATTATAGTTGGGAAAAGAAATAGGGGATTTTCTCACCCAGACCACTCTCTCAACCTTATTGGCCATGTAGGTCAAAATAAACTACTTTTTATATTTAATTTTTTTAATTACTTCTTTCACCCGAGATCTAAAATAACTTTGCAGGCTTGGAAGCTGTACAAGCAAAACATGTCGTTGGAATTAATTGATGTACATCTAGCTCCATCATGCGATCTTTCTCAAGTTCAAAGATGTATCCATGTTGGACTGTTATGTGTGCAACAACGCCCAGATGATAGACCAATCATGTCTTCTGTAGTAACGATGTTGTCCAACGATAGCAACCTACCTCAAGCAAACGAGCCAGGATTTTTCACCGAACTGAAAGTGAACGAAGCCGATTACTCTTCAAGCACTCAAGGAACAGCTTCAAGAAATGAATGCTCCATCACTGCTTTGGATCCTCGGTAGAGAACAGACAATAATAAAACACTGCTGGAAATTTCGCTATTTCCGTCTAACATTTCCGTCCAACAGTGAGTTGGTCGGTATTTTTATAAATATTTCAACTTTCTGTCGTTAAAGATGGGTGGACGGAAAGTTGGTCGGAATTTCCGTCCAACCTTCACACGTTGGACGGAATTTCTGTCCAACAACTATTGTTGGAAGGAAATTCTGTCTAATTTGTAATGGTGATCAATAAACTGAAATTCATTTAGTTATAAAGTAAAAATATTAGGTATTTTAACTTTCCGTCCAACAAAATATTGGACTGAAAATTAATAAAAGACCAAAATTTTGATTTTAACTTCCCTCCCTTACACAGTTACACACTAAGCAAAAAACATTTTCCCTCTCAAAGAAAAAAACTTCCCTCCCAAGTCCCAACTCACAAACACTCAGCTCACAAAGTCTCAGCTCACAAATTCTCGCACTGCTCCCTCGTCTCAAACAAGAAAAGCTCTGCCGTTAAGATGCTCACAGTTTTGTTAAATAAAGCAGTACTCCTATTATAGGAGGCTAAAGTGAAAACTATGAGTGTGATTTTTGTATTGTGATAGATTTAGTAACTTAAATAATTTTCATCATTATTGTACCTAGCTTAAAAGTGTTAAATGATTGTTTAATTTTTAGTATTGATATTTGATGTTTTAGATCCATGAAATGGCAGTGGTCTCTGCTGTACAAGCTCAGCAGGTTCATATCTAACTATCTAAGCATCTTATTATGCAGTTACTATGTTTAGACTTTCCACCTTATTTGTTCTTTCCCCCGTTGTNCCTGATAAGATGGATCCTGTTACTTCAAGAGTTCGATATCGAGATCAAAGATAAAAGAGGGAAAGAGAATGAAGCGGCTGATCATCTATCCCTAATTGAGAATCCTAATTTAGGAGAAAAGAGTGCTACAATAGCGGAACTTTTTCCAGAAGAAAGGTTATGTAAGGTAGATGATGTGCCGTGGTATGCAGACATTGCCAACTATATTGTAGGGGGAGTTATTACGAGTTATTTTGACGTGCACCAAAGGAGAAAGTTCATAGCGGAAAGCCGACATTACTTTTGGGATGATCCCTACTTGTTCCGAGTCTGTGCGGACCAAGTCATCAGGAGATGTATAGCGGGGCAAGAGGGATTGGAAATTTTGGGACACTGTCATGCAGGGCCGACCGGAGGCCACTACTCGAGCAATAGAACCGCTAGGAAAGTTCTGGAAGCGGGTTTCTATTGGCCCACGCTGTTTAGAGATGCTCAAATTTGCGTTTAAAATTGTGATCGGTGTCAAAGGGTTGGAAACATTACCGCAAGGAACGAGATGCCTCAAACATACATCTTGGCGTGTGAGGTATTCGACATCTGGGGCATCGATTTCGTGGGACCATTCCCGAGTGCTAAAGGGTTTAAGTACATCTTAGTTGCAATAGACTATCTGTCGAAATGGGTGGAGGCGCAAGCCTTGAGGAACAACGATGCGAGGAGCATTATTGGATTTCTTAAGAAGTTGTTCACTAGATTTGGAGTACCGAGAGTTTTAATCAGCGACTGTGGAACGCATTTTAGAAATTCGTCCATGGAAAAGATTTTGGCCAAATACGGAGTCCAGCACAGGGGGGGTACCATACCACCCCCAAACGAGTGGGCAAGTAGAGAATGCCAACCGTGATATTAAGGCGATCTTGGAAAAGACGGTTGGAATTCATCGTAAAGATTGGCCTGATCGGTTAGATGATGCGCTATGGGCGTTCAGAACGGCCTATAAAACTCCGATTGGAACCACCCCGTTTAGATTAGTCTACGGGAAAGCATGCCACTTACCGGTGGAAATAGAGCACAAAGCGTATTGGGCTATAAAGAAACTGAATAGCGACATGGACCTAGCGGGGCGTGAGCGAATGTGGCAACTCGACGAGTTAGAAGAATGGAGGTTGATGTCCTATGAGAACTTACGTGCTTATAAGGAACGAACAAAGTTGTATCATGATAAGCACATCAAAAAGGGGAAGGAATTCAAAGAAGGAGACCAAGTACTCTTTTTCAATTCAAGACTCAAACTCTTTCCGGGAAAACTAAAGTCGAGATGGTCGGGTCCGTTCACAGTCACAAAGGTTTTTCCCTATGGAACAATTCAAATCGCACATCCAGGAAAAGGCGAATTCAAAGTCAATGGTCATCAAGTTAAAAAGTACTTTGGAGGAGTGAAACCACGAGAGGTGACTACCTTACATTTGACTCGGATGGAAGATTGAAGCTTACAAGGACGTCGGGCTAAAGACGTTAAACGTGGCGCTTCTCGGGAGGCAACCCGAGGTTACTTTTACTTTTAATGCCTTATCTTACATGTTTTTCCTTTAGATTCAGTATGTTTTTGCAGGGCCATAACAGGTAAAGTCACAAAGGGCGAAGAAGAAAGAGATAAAAGTCAGAATTGGCGAAAAAGTGAGCCTGGGCGCCAGACCGGACGAGCGCCCGGTCCGCGCCCAGTGGCTGGGTTCAAAAGCTTCAGACCGCGCCCTGATGGACGCAAGCCGGACGCGCGTCCCGCACGCGTCCGTCAGAACGCGGTACAGGTCTAAAGCTCGCAAATCGGACGCAAGCGGGCGCATTCGCCCGGATTTCGCCCGCTATTTGCCGAACGAGGAGGAAAATCGGACGCCAGGCGGACGCACGCGTCCGTCCCGCGTCCGATGCTACGGCATTTCCAGAAAAATGAAGTTAATTGCGGACGCCCTGAGGACGCGCGTCCGGTGCGCGTCCGACGTGCCAAACCTGGACGTTTCAGCGGACGAAACCGAGAATTTAAAGCCAATTTTCCCCTTTCTTCTTCATATTTGCGGACGAAAACTACTCCAAACATTCAAAGTAAGTCTTTCAAGTTCCAAAATTAAATCCAAGGCAATAATCTCAAGTTTTCATCTTTGCACACCATCTCTTCATCAAACTTCAAGGTATGTGCATCTTCTTCAACCCTATTTTTAAGTTTTCACCATTGTTATGAACTTGAATTTGGGAATTCTTGCTTTATCAATTGCATGACTTGTTTGTTGTTAGAATTTGATTTCATACCTTATAACAAGCATGCTTATGAGTTTAATTTGCAAATTGTATGGTTAATCTTGAAGTTGAATGTTAAAAAAAGCTTGGAACCTTACTTTAATGGTGAAAAAAAAAATTGGGTTTGAACAATTGTGCTTCTTTGTTGAAATTAATGATTGATAAGTGGAATTAGATGCTAATCAAAAGTTTGTATGGAACCAATTTGTGTTTGTTAGCTTTGCATTATGCTTAATTGAGAATTTTGTTTGCTAGTTTCACAAATTTGGGGCTTTTTGAATTTTAACATGAATAAATGAATCGGAATGATATTAGCATTGAGTTGGTGATGAGAAATGGTTGTAATATGGCTCTAAGTTGATAATTGTTGGAATTGTTTTCTACATTGCGATGTTTTGAGAAAAATGTGCTTAAAGTTTGAAAATTCTTTTTGAGTCATGCTATGAATTGTATATGCATCCATAATTTGAACTTAAGTGACGAAGTACGGAGGCTCAAGCTTGAGCGGTTTGGAGAGGAGCCCGATGGAGCGGGCATATGATCTAGTGCACCTTGATGATCTTAGTTGCTTAGATTGTAGGATTTATTTTTGAGATTAGCATTTGTTTATCACGCGCTTATACTTTGTTTTAAATTCGTATTTTGATTGCGTTATTCTTTTAGTTTTTACTTCTTATATTGAATATTTATCTTAATGATTTCTTGATTCTAGCTAATCGAATGTGAGTCCATGTGTTTGAAAGCTTATGGTGTGCAGGTATTTGCAAAGAAAGGAGAGATGATATGAGCATACTCATGTAGATCTTAAATGCCGTAGGGGAGTTTCTATATGCTTACCCATTCTTTTACCTATATGCTTATCTTTAAAGTGTGGAAAGTGGTGGTGATGGCATAGCTTGTGCTTTAGCTTGTCTTATAGTCATTCACATGAGCAGGTTGTGTGACCCGTTAGCCCATAGCACACTTCTAAAGTGTGGAAACGGGCATTGTATGTTGAGACCTTCTACCCCTTTCCCACCGTGTGCATAGACCGAACATCGAGGACGATGTTCTATTCTAAAGTGTGGAAAGGAAAGCACACTTGTGCTTTGTTTGGGAAACTTTGATTTGCAAATACAATGCCTAGCTTAGAACTTTGGATATGTTTGAAATGAATGCGTTACTTAATCTTTCTTATAAAATGTGTGTTTTGAATGAACCTTTNATATATATATTACACTCAAAACATATAATGAGTGAACAAAAATTGATTATCAGTAAACCCATTTGAGTTGGGAATAAAGGTATATATACAATATCTGTTATGCTCTTTCACGTGTAGGGGTGCAAATTAAATCTCAAAATGAGCCTCCAAGAGGTGAAAAATTGGAAATTTTTTTGAAAAAAAAAAACTAAAAATTAGAGAAGTGGGTAAATGAGAAACTTGTTTATTAAAATTAATTCTCCAACCTAATTTTCCATATTCCATTATTGTGTTATTTTGGAGAATTATTCAAAACATGTGGGTGAATAGTGCTCAATAGTAATTTGAGGTCTTATGTTTGAATCTATCTTGAGGTGTGATTTCTTTTTCCCCCTTCCTACTTTCTTTACTTTCTTTCCTTGTGATGTTTCTTCCTTCTTTTTTTCTCTCTCTTTTTCTCCTTCCTCTCTTTCCTTGTTTCTTCCTCCTTTTTTTTCTCCCTTCTTTTTCTTTCCTCCTGTTATTTTGGAGAATTATTCGAAACATGTGGGTGTTATTTGTCGTATGTTTCTCCCCACGTGTTTTCCCATCATCATCATAATAATATTAGGTTTATTATTATTTGGGAAAATTGTAATTTTTGCCCCTCCATAATATGCCAATTATCAATGTCACCCCTGAATTATTAGTGATGTAAATATTGCCCCTCAATTTTAAAAAACGGTACATATATTGCCCCTCCCGTAATGAAGGAGGGGCAATATTTACAACACGAGCGGGGCAATATATGTACCATTTTTGAAAATTGAGGGGCAATATTTACACCACTAATAATTCAGGAGTGACATTGATAATTAGCATATTATGGAGGGGCATAAATTATAATTTTCCCTTATTATTTTGTTTTCTAATCAAACTATATACTAAAATAATTGAAATAGTTATAATTTATTTAGTATTATGTTTTATTGAGACTTTTTGTTAGTTATTTTTTATACATTTAATATTATTGTATTAATTTTTATTTAAAAATTAAATTTATAAAATGAAATCAAAAATTAGAGAAATGAAAAATTGAAGAAATGGAGAATGAAAATTAAAAAAAAAATTGAAAAAAATGAAAAATTAGAAAATAAAAAAAATGAAGTAAACGACCCATCATTTTCCATCAATAAAGTGAAATGCCATGTTCCATTAATAAAGGAGTTCTACTCTATGGACTCCCAAATCTTACTTCCTAAATTTTTCTCTGATGTAGCGGGTATTGATATGCTACTTTTTTCATGTGAGTCTCGATACAAGTGTCTACATCAAAATTTTGTGTGCGAGTAAAAGTTGAAAGTATAAAATGAGAGTAAATATAGTATTTTCCTTAATAAAGTGACGGTCTCATCATTACTGGATCCTGTTAACAAGAGCACATGTATAATTTAATTGTTACTTTTTTAGCACTATAGTTAAACCATTTCAGAAAGGTGATTGAAAGGACACGTTTTTAGACTTTAATAAGAATAAGAATATTAGGACAAGTTTTTAGACTTTAATAAGAATAGGAATAAGAATAAAGAAATTAATAATAATAAATAAATAAATAAATAAATAAGACAAAGGGTATTAAGAGATGGGCAAAATTGTCTTTACGCTAACAAATATATCTCCCTTTCCATCGATTTGTAATTCATGGGGGTATCCCATGAATTGCAATTCCCTCCAACAAAATCGCATAATTGGGACGTAATTAGACAACTCATTGAATTGCAATTCATTTACACTCAAATTACACTCATCCAAACAACCTATGTGAACGCTAAATCCCATATTATACGTCAAGAAACATTAATTTCTTTGAATTTTGTTTGAAATTCACATAAGTCTTGTCAACGTAGTTCAAGGTTCCCCTCCCCCGACGAAGACGTTATCCATAATGCAAGATAGTGACACAAGGACTAGGGCAACTTATTACACGGAGACTTGCTCTTTGGGTCTCTCAATCTATCTATCTATCTATCTATCTATAATTCACAAATTAGAAAAACCAAATCTGTAAACACTTCATTCAAAATGAAAGCTCTTTTCCTGCAATTTCTGTTCTCCCTCTTCTACATTTCCCATGCAAGGGATACAATCACTTCCACCCAATCCCTCAAAGATGGAGACACCATCATTTCATCTGATGGGAGCTTTGAGATGGGGTTTCTCAGCATCCCTGCTGCCTCCATAAACCGATATGTCGCTATATGGTACAAACAAATCCCTGTTCCAACACTAGTATGGATTGCCAACAGAGAAACTGCCCTAACTAACACAACATCAGCAGTCTTCAAGATCCTCAACCCGGGGGGCCGATTAGTTCTCACTGATGCCAACAATGGCATTATATGGTCATCTAACACATCAAAATCAGCTCAGAATCCCATTGCACAGCTCTTGGATTCAGGGAATCTTGTGGTGAGAGATTCAGAGGATGAAAATGGAATTTAGAGACAGGCAAGGAGGTATATATCACTGCAAGGAAAACTGAAGATGACCCATCTTCTGGGCAATTCACATTCCATATTGATCCAACAGGGTACCCACAAGGAGTAATCAAGAACGGCCTCGAAAAGACATACGAAACAGGGCCCTGGAATGGTCTGAGGTGGAGTGGAACACCAGAAATCAGGCCAGATAATCCTCATTACAAGTACCAAGTACAAATGAATCCCGGGGAGGTTTATGCCCGATACGACATCATTAACAAATCCACTATAGGAAGATTTGTTATATCCAGTTCTGGTGATTTCCAGTGCTTCACATGGTCAAATGAGACTCAAAGTTGGATCAGTTTCATCAAAGCTCCAATGGATGTTTGTGACAACTATGATAAATGCGGGGCGAATGGGATCTGAATCGTCGAAAATTCCCCAATCTGTGGATGTATGGAAAATTTTGTGAATAATACTAAAGGGGGGTGGGATTACTGGTCCGACGGTTGCCATAGGAGGATACCTCTGAAATGCAAGAATGGAACAGATGGATTCAAGAAGTATTCCGGGGTAAAATTGCCAGACACTACACATTCTTGGTTTAACAAAGCTATGAACCTTAAAGAGTGTGAGCAGAAATGCTTGAAGAATTGCTCGTGCACCGCTTATTCGAGTCTCGATTTGAGCAAGGGAGAATCAGGTTGTTTGCTTTGGTTTAACGACTTGATTGACATTCGATTGCTGTCTCAGAACGCGCAAGACATTTACATCAGACTTGATTCTTCCGAGGTGCCAAGTAAGAATACATACAATTTTAATTTCTTCTAAGATATCAATGGTGAATAGATACAATTTTCTATATCTTGTTAATGTGACAAAAAAATTTCTTGATACTACAGAGCCAATTACACAGGGATCTCAGGCTAGCCGGAAGTGGAAGAAAGTAAAAATCATCTTAGGATGTTTGTTACCACTAACTATACTGATCCTGCTAGGTCTATGCCTTGGTTTGTACTTTCACAAAAAGAATAAGAAGAAAATGATGAAGCTAAAAGAATGGTTACAACTACCGACGTATGATTTGTCTACTATATCAAGAGCTACAAATAATTTTTCAGAAAACAACAAGCTCGGGGAAGGAGGATTTGGAGCTGTTTACAAGGTATGAATGTTAAAATCTTGCTATTTCCAAAACGTGTATACATTCAATTCATAACATATAATATACA
>CM008345.1:11063036-11075764 GCA_002525835.2 Ipomoea batatas
TTCAATTCTCATGCCTGCAGCCATGGACCAATCGCATCCAAACCACTGCACCTGTGAAGATTCTAATGATAAACTCATTGACAAGAAAACACAACTTTGCACATAGTATTTTGTCCTTCCTTAAATAGTTTGCACTTTGCACCAACTTAATTTGATCATCTCTACTAACTGCACTAGAGGCTGGATATAGTATAGCAACAAGTGAAGCATGTGTACCTAATTAACTCTTCTATGACCTCACTCTCAAGGCTGGATAGTAACAATGTAGATAAAGCCTTGTCAGTTGTCACATGTCTTAGTTATATTAGATGAAGAGAAAGGAAGGAATAAAAATAGAGTTAGGGGTGGAAGTAAGAGAGCGTTTGATAGTCAAGAAAGTTCAAACTTTCTTAACAATTTAAAATATGACTTTTGTTTTTCTTTTTTCAAACGATGCTTGGTAGTGTTTTGATCGAGTTGGAAAAGTTTGGGTGAATGGAAAGTATGATTCTTTGGATGATATGATGATAAAGTTATTACATGGTATGTAAGGGTGGTGTATTTTTTATTTCCACACAACTACTAAGAATGTGTAAAATTTATTATTCAATTAATTTATTTTTCATTCTTAGATTTTATTTTCTGTTTGATCACATATTTCAACAAGTAAACTAGAACCACACCTTGATACTAATCATGTTTGTGTCAGGTAGGATCTCAATGGCAGCAAAAGTGCAAAACACCATTTAGTTGAGCCCTAAGAGACCCAATTAATATATATATATATATATATATATATATATTGTTTAAAACAATATTTTACCCATTAATAGCAAAATAAAAAATTAATATGATTTTCTACAAAATTAAAAATTTATAAGACTTTAATAACATTTGAACTTGTACTATTAAATTTCTTTTATAAGACTTGTAATATTAATCAATAACTTATAAATATTATAAAATGTATTATAATTTATAAAGTTAATGTTAGATTTTGTCCGAGCCTATACCTGAAACTGGGCCGTGACTGGGTTGGTTAGGAACCTGGGTCGGTTTCGAGCTGGGCTCCAAACTATATTTTCATCGGACTTGAATCGACCGTCTATAAGCCCGTTCAAGTTTGGGTTAAGCCCAACCCAGACCTAACCCCCGCTTTTATTTTTCGGCCGATTTAGGGCTAATTCAACCTTAAACTAGCTCGCGACCACCTCTAATTTCTATGC
This sequence comes from Ipomoea batatas, assembly GCA_002525835.2. NCBI lineage: Eukaryota > Viridiplantae > Streptophyta > Magnoliopsida > Solanales > Convolvulaceae > Ipomoea > Ipomoea batatas. Next base: position 11,064,242 of record CM008345.1, read on the forward strand.
ATTATAAATAAAATGCTCTGTATGTATAATATTAAAGTCTTGAGACAAAAAAGCAAGCACTTAGACCTGCCCTATCACAATATACAACAAACATGTACAAATTGTAATCACAATATACAACAAACATGTACAAATTGGTCATACAGATCAGATCCCAAAGGGCATGCACAAATATAAAATTCATATTTCATTATGATTGACACAGCATATGTGGGGGAAAAGCATAAAAGAAAGCTTTACTAATTTATTAACTAATTAATTAATTAACACCCTTTTTTTTTTTAAGCTTTACTAATTTATTACTAATATTTAGTTAAGCAAGCTAAGGGGGAACAACACAGCTTATTAGCTTAAAGCTTTGTCACCTCCTCCTCTCCAATTCTCCCCCTCAGATCCATTCTCTCTTCAACTTTCATGGCGGCCACCACCACCAATTGCGCCTCCTTCTTCAACTTGCGAGACGACACCAGGGCCGCCGCCGCCGGCCGCCACTCCTCGTGCGGCAAGGTCGACGGCGGCGTGGCCATGTGGCTCCTCAACGGCGTCACCACCGCGTTCTTCGCGTCCCTAGAGCGGTGCTCCTGCATCCGCATCGCCACTCACGAGGACGACGCCGGCGACGACGCTAATGACCTGCCGCTCATCCAAAACGACGGCAATTTCCGGCGGCACGACGGCGGGAGGCGGCGGAGTGGGAAAGGGAAGAAAAATATGGAGTCGAATTCGCTGAGGACAGAATGGTAAAAATCCAAAGGGCTGTATTATTGGTAAGTGCATCTATATATATATATATATATATATTATATTCTCAAAAGTTCTATATATATACTTATAAGAAAAAAAAAAAAGGAGGGAGAGAGAAGAAGGTTGTGTTGTTTTGTTGTGTCAATCGTTAAGCAACTGAGAAATAGATGTTGTGTTGCTGATGGCTTTTGAATATATTAATGAATATGCAATTTCAATTCATCTCTTAGTTATACATACATATATTTCGTTTTACATCTATATGGTAGCTTTTTATGAATATTTTCGGTTTGAACTGATTAGCTATGAACAACATATGTTTATTTACTTCTTTACGGTCATTTGTTGGTTATGGTCACAGGATAAGATAAGTTTTAGTGGATTTCTCATAAATCAATGGAGATGAAAGGAGAGAAATAGAAACTTTTGACCAAAAATATTATTGAAAAACTAAATTAGATCAAGTTTTAATTTGTTTGTGTTTTTTAGGGTAATTGTTTAAGATAAAATGAAAGGTCTTTTAGTATTGTAAAACATTTACTCTTTTTAATTTTAAGTTATCATTTTTAATAGAGCATCAATCCTTTTCTTAAGAAGCATGTTTTACTTCTACGGTTCGTCACTCTTTAAAGAGTCTCTTGTAATTTGATTATTGTCTTCAAATCTATTTCGGTTGTGATGTGACATAAATTTATTCGTAGCCCAATAGAGACCCATCACACATCACATTTGAAGAGGAAAAAAAATCAAATTTTTGATGAGATTTGCATTTAAAATCATCATGATGTGGACAATGAAGTTTTGATTAAGAATGATTGCATGCTGGGAGTAATTATAAGGCAGAAACACAGGAAGACAAAAATGGAGTGAATCTGATCTCCACACACAAAAGGGGCAACAAATCAACAGAAAAAAGTGGCTTCGTTTCTTTGATATATTTTCCGATCCATCGACAAATTGGAACGAAAGTAAACGCCAAAGTGGCAAACTAAAGCTACTTTAAGAATAGGTAGAATGCTTTTCCTATGATGCTGTCGTCTCAGGTTATTATCACATCATCAACGGCTCCGATCAAATCACTCGCCTCTCCATCGCTTAATAAACAAATAAAGCAAAAACAAAAAAGTTAAGTGAAATTATAACTCGAATCCTAAGTTAATGTATTATCCAATCAATCTCACTGTTTACCCATGAACTTTCACGTGACTATGCTACTAAATTAAAGCGTGTGCTCCATCCAAATTAAAGTCTAAGCGGATAGTTGGACTGCACATATTATATTTATGCTCATATCTTATGCCATTGATTCACCTTATAAGGTGAATCATGATCCATGAAATAATGATTGGCCTCTTCTAGTTTATATCATAGTATTAATATTTTATTAATTTAGACTTATAATGCAAAATAAATTATTTTAAATATCTTAATATAAATTCAAAAACAATTCTTTTGGTTTTTACAAAATGCAATCGTTATATTGTAGACAAGAGTGTCCAATCCAAAATGACATAATTTTGTAACTTACATAAACAATGTATTTAGTGGCGCTTATTTTTTTTCTTGCAACTAGAAACAACGTTGGTACTATATGTACATAATTTGTTAACTACATGTTTATAAAATCTATACCTTAAACCCATAATAAAAACTTGTTAATTTTCAACCAAATATCCCTTGAAGTTATACCATAGTGATAAATACATGTCAAACACTAAATTTATAAACATTTAGCTTTATGTTTACTTACCTATGATTAGCATTATATTTCAAGTGAGAATAAGCTCACAAACAAAAAGTGAAGACTAATATGATACATTAATTTGGGTAGATCAACGTTTGAGGATTGCTGAAAAATAATAGGAAAAAGAGCAAGGTCAGATTTATAAAATTATAAAAATGACTTAATATTTTTTTTACTAAAACCCTCAACCATTAATAGTTGAATCTCGTATAGCGGTTATAGCATGTCCTCACTTTTTAGAGAAGGGGGTGTTTTTATTTGATAGGGACAGATTCATTTTTTAATACATTGAATGCTCATTTTTTGTATACTGAAAATTTATTATCTGATATATAACCGAAAAATAAACTTTCAAAAAATTAAAATAAACCTCAATATATTAAAAATTAAGATTTATTTGTGATCCACATTGGTCCATAGTAAAATTTTCAGAAGAGTTATTGTGGGCCTGCTGTGGGCTATATCGTTGGTCAATTTTATTTGGTCCTGAGCCCATCTCATGCATTGAATGGCCTTGTGCTATCTCAATTTTATTGTCACCTTAATTGATTAAAAAAAAATTGATATAAAAATTATCAATTTTTGCTTTTCATATTTAAAACGTGGTCAAACAGTCCGTACAACAGTTTCTTCCTTTTTCTTTTTCTTTTTTTAATTTTTTCTTCCTTTTTCTTTCTCTTTTTTTTTTTAATTTTTTTTTAAAAAATTTTTGTTGTTGTTTTCTTCCCATCTTCAATTCATATGTATGCCAGCGCGGCTCCTTCCTTAGATTGGAAGCTCTCTTCTATTGTTTTCTTCCTTTTTTCTTCGATGAGAAAATTTTATCTTCACTATTTAGAATATATATTAAATAAATTTTATTCATATATACGAAGTATCATACTAAGAACTATAAAAATCCTATACAATGAATTTATATAGGTGAAGTAAATTGTATTAGAAAGTACGAAAATCCTATATGACATATTCGATTAAAAGGGTATTAGAAAAAATTGAAATTGTACTATACAAAAATTATGTTTCACTCTCTTAGACACCTATTTTGGAGTGCAAGCTCTGTCTTAGCTTCGAAATAACGCGACTTACATATAATATCAAACTTATCATCTAATTAACTTTGGACCAATATTCTAGTTTTGTCAACATATGCCAATACAAAAATATTAAAATATATATATATAGCATTATATTTACATTGCATTATCACTTAGCAGCCACATTGTTACTTCGATCTGCATGTATTCTCATTTACTGTTTCTGTATTTATCTTAATCATTAAGGAGGCTATCTGATTTTTTTTTCCTTGCCCCATCCATAAATGTTATAAGATAAAGCATTCAAAGGAAAAGTAACTTTCATGCCTAAAACCAAAGGGGCCACATTTACATCCAAAAAATCGCAAAATACAAGCATGTTAAAGCTAAGATTAATACTACACATATTTTCACTTTCATACTGTTTTTTCTTTTCTTTTTTTTTTTCTAATCGATCCCCCCAAAAAAGTGATATGTGTACTAGAAAGTCCACAGTTACTATTCGAATATGCATTATGGGTGAAACTCTCCTTATAATATAATCCTAGCTAGCAAAGGACCATAAAAAGGTAAATTAATAACCTAGATTATGCATAATTGATTGGCTCGAGTGCAGAACAATCACTATTGTGTGGACCATGGTCCACATAGCTGTGTGGATCATATTATCAAATAATGTACATTCAATACACAAATAATGTACTTTTAATATATTAAAAATGTACATTTTGTTAGGGTTCACACAACATTGTGTGGACGTACCATTGCCCAAGTTAAAACTACAAATTACTAAATGTTACAAATAAGCAAAGTTCCATATTCCTTTATTATTGTTGAATATGAACATTCTATTAATCCACGTAGGGAAATAGAAAAAGAATGACACAAGAAAAGTAGAAAACAGTACATGCACTTTTCCATGGACAAGAATGCCCTTATTCTTACAATGTCCAATCTTGAATTATCCCATCTATGCTCTATAAATAGATCTCTCCTAGTCCTTACTTCTCCCCTTTTCTTCTCCCTTCCTCCCTCTGATTATCACTTAATTTGCAGAAGAAAAAAAAAACATTTTCCTAGCCTTCAAAATGATGTGTGAAGAGTTTATTCAATATGAACTCCCCGTTTTTACTCCATGTGAAATGCGTCAACTCTTTTCTTCATTCGAACCAAATCTTCATGTTCATTCAACTTCTACTTCTGAAACAACCCCTTCTGGTTATTCACTTGAAGAGAAAAGACAGAGACGAAAGATATCTAACCGTGAATCGGCTAGGAGATCAAGGTGGAGGAAGAAAATGCATTCTGAGAAACTCCAAGCTGAAGCAAGTCACCTCAAAGTTGAGAACCGGAAATTAAAGAACCGGTTATACTTGGTTTCACACCGATATCAAGCACTTCAAAGAGAAACAAATCGGCTCCTAACCATGTCAAGTCTCCTGCAACAAAGACTTACAGATTTATCTCAAATCTGGACTCCCATGCAGCTCCATAATAATTCATCCAACTCTACATATTATTCATCATCATATCATTTGCAGCATAACAATTCTCTAAATGGTGCATGAATGGAGGATTCAATGGGAACGGAACTTATATTAGGTAGTTTTTTGGAAAACCAAAAATGTTCCATTAATGCATATAATAGGCATTTCTTGTGGTCATTCATTTTGACTGAGTTTTTTTTTTTTTTTTGGTTACAATTATGTATTTCAACACAAAAATTTTAGTTGGGCTTAATAGCCCGCAAAAATGTAAAGCGCACACGCACACGCAAGCATACACATATGTGTGTGTACGCATATACTTTTCTTTGTTTATAATTTAAAATTTCCTCAAGGATAATTGGTTAATAGGTCATTAGCTTCCTACTTTTGCACCATATATAAGTAAAGTTTCTACTAAAGGTCTCTTTATCTATTCATGATCAAGATGGAGATAAAAATTAGTTATTTAAGTAATATGAAGAACCAAAAAAAAAAAGTTGGGAGGCTTATCTATTTTTTTTATAACACTGACTCAATGACTCGATTAGGGGAGCTTAATTATTTCGAGCCTTTAAAATAAAGACCTTTGTTATTATTATAATGTATTCGTTCGGTCAATGATTTATTGGTTAAGACCTCAATTAAGATTAAAAAAATATATAAAAATATGAATAATAATAATAATAATAGCTCTAACTTTATTTAATAATCAAAATTTTAGTAGTTTTGGCACTGGATAAGAGGACTTTTAATGTTAGTTACTACAAGGTCAGAAATTTACTCATACCTAACATAAAAAATTCAAATTTTATCCAAAATAATCTTATGTGAAATTATTTTATTGAGATTTAGAAGAAGAAGAAGAAAAAAAAGAGTATAGGTTGCCTTGTGTTACTCATGCCATTTATCCAAGTAAAATATGAAATGAATCATCGTACATAGTGCATGCATGAAAAAAAAGCCGCCACTCCGGTTGTTCCTTTATTATGTACTGGAATCCACGAATAATAAAAGTTAACATACGATAATGATTAATTAAATTGATTATAATATAAGTTGCCGTGTTTGGACTGTGCAGACAGTGACAAGAAAGAAGATGCGATGAAAAATATTTTTTTTTCCTTTTTAACTCTCCATATTCAAACGCAGTCTCAGCTCGACGTTTAAATTTATTTTAATATTTTCCGTGAAGATAACGTTACCTAAAAATCTAATATTCCTACAATCCTAGTAGTGACATCTAGCTTGGATTTCATTTTTCTCTAAGATTCCATAGTTTTAGATTCTGCATTTTTATAGATGATGATGCATTATATATTTCTAATAAAACTTTTGACTTTCTTGACAAGTGGAACAATGTCTAATGAGGTTCAAGATTCATGCCGTGTTTGGATTGTGCAGATAGTGACGAGATAAAAGATGAGGAAAAAACATGTTTTTTCTTTAACGTAGCCTCCGGCATTTAAATTTATTTTGATATTTTCTGTTAAGATAACGTTCCCTAAAAATCTAATATTCTTACTAGTGACATCTTCGACTTCATTTTTCTCTATTCTGCATTTTTATAGATGATGGTGCATTATATTCCTAATAAAACTTTTGACTCATTAATGCTGTAAAGAAACATGCATGGTTGAATGAGAAGCTGTTGAAAAATAATAATAATCATTAAAAAATAAAAATTAAACATTATGTTGCCAACTATTACAGAAGAGTAATCTTTACCAGTGTACACCTTTTAGCAGTGACGGCAAATTTCTATTTTCATTTAAACAAAAAGTAAACTTATATCATATTGTAACATTTGCAATTCAATATCATTAAATTTGAACTCATCTAAAAAAATATAATATAATTATAAAATTTAAAAGGTCAAGCCAATGATGCCAAAAGCCGCCACACATGTCATTGCAAGCATTCATATGTTGAAAGCTTGCAATCCAATTTGGCATATTTTATTTATTAAAAAAAAAAAAGAAAAAAAAAAAGACATATCATATCATGTTATACTGTAACGTGTGTTTAATACTCGAGGATGGTGGACAAGCCCTAATATAAAGATATCTTACCCTTACCCACATTGGCCGCTCATCAATTGGTCACATGGATGAAGTTTATGAATAAAGACCAGAAATTTAGTCTCATCAGCGGCAGTGTGGGAGTAACCTTTCAAACTGAGGGGCCGGTGCCTCCTTGTGCGCAGTAAGCAAAGGTCTAACCTTTGTGTTCAACTCAGTTACTATGATTATATCCTCCCAGATATTCTTGCCTGGTCGGGGCGTGTGGCATCTTGGGGTTAAGGGAATAAAGATATCTTACTCTTGGTTAAAATATTGCAAGTTGAATTTTAGTTCAATTATTTATGAATAATATATGTACTCTGAAGTATGTAATTGTTATTAGTATAGATTAAAAATTTAATGGCCATCGTATTGAGAAAGAAAAATTAGCAGCCAAGTAAAAACAATTATCACTTAAAGGTGTCAATGTTTCTTTTTGACTAACAATATTTTTTAAAAGATAAATGCATAAAAGTTTGGTTTCTCACCTAATAAGGATAATGGCCAACAAAAATATCGTTGTTGATTTAGCTTCTACAACCTTTCCCCCACATCTCCCATTTGTGGGTGTTGATGATATGCCATCTCTCTTTTTTGATGTCTTTTTTATATTACTGTCTTTTTAAGATGATAAGGTGACTTCAATTTCTGATATTTAGGGTGCTAATAAGACTAAAAGTACAAATGATAAAAGAGATTTACGCAATGTTTGGTTCACATAATAAATTTAACGTGATAACTGTATATGTCAAATTTTTTTTTTTTGTAATATTATGAAGGATCAATTACAAGATGTCTAAATATTGCGATTGCGATTGAGAGAATAAATATGAATATCCAGACTTTATTTGAAAATTTTAAATGTTAGCAATTAACTATTTATTGATTGTGATAGTTGGCTTGATAATCAGCAGATAGTATTAGTTGTTTGTGGAAAAGTGTATGATAAAATTAATTCTTAATGATAATATGTAAAATGACTTTTGAAGATATAAATTTACTTTTACTCCGTAATAATTATTTTATAATAATAACAATAAAAATAAAAATAAAAATTAAAGAACACTTAATTAATAAAATATTATTTTCACTATTTTCATGAACAAACACATTAAAATTTAAAATAAAATAGAGTAAATTTCGCTTTTAATCATCAAATGTTGGGGTATTGCTACATTTAGTCATAATTTTTAAATTTGGCCTTATTACAACCGTGACTTTTTTTTTTGTCATGTACAATTAGTCTTCCATTAATCCATTTAAATTTTTTTTTATTCAACTTTAAACAAAGATAGCTAATATGTAATTTTGTCATTCAAGTTTCTTGTACCAACATGTAATTTCTCTCCACCTCTAGTAAACTCTTTGAATAAAATGATAAAATTACAGGTTAACCATCTTTGTTAAACCGTAGAATGATAGAAATTTAAATGGAGGATTAATTGTGACATGCAAATGAAAGTGAAAGATGTAACGAGGCAAAAAAAAAATTAAAAAAATGTAGAACCAAATGTGGCAATAATGTCACAATAATCAATGACTAAAATTGAAATTTTGTCAATAAAATAAAAATATATCGGTAAAAATAAAAAGTCCATAAAATGAGAGGAAGTGATCCTACAATTTGATATAAGAGAAGTGGATATTAAAGAAATTTGACAATTTGTTCTCAAAAGGCAAAAGTGAAAAGCTGCTTAAAGTTGCTTTACAAAATCAGTTTTTACTTTTTAGGACCAACAAACTTGAGGGAATGTCACAAGATCGAATTCTCGTGATAAGGTATCAGATAGACTGATACTAGTAATAGAGTTAATACTAGTAATAGAGTTAATAGTACTCCAAAAAAAAAAAAAGAAGTTAAAAGCTATTTCAAAAAATCATTTACCAATTAAACATGCCTAGAGTTTTGGTAATTAAATTGGGTAGCTCATGATACCTTACCTAGCTCGTTCCTACGTAATAACCCGATGTAAATCATACTAAGATCGGAAGACCCTACACGATGTCTTGACTGAGAAGGTGTTGACAAGTATCAAGTACGTGACTTTCTGGTACAAGAATCATATTCCACAATAAGGAAATTCCACCCACTTGGCCACTCATTTGTGCCCTAACACATTATTTTTAAACAATAGTATATCTTACTAATCACAAAGTCACTAATTATCTTACCATGATCTTCACTATTTATCTTCAATTATTTAGAATTGAGTGATCCTAAATCACATTTTAAAAACTCTCATAATACATGTTATTTCATATACAAAATTATAAATTAAAATCTTACTTAAAAGAGAATTTAACTCCTCGTACAAAGTATCTTAATCATCTTAAGTTCATTGCATATAGATTCACTTCAAAGTCATATGAATGCGTTCTTTAAGTCAATACGAAGATGCAAACTTTGCTTTTAGATAGATAAAAAGAAAAAAGTAGAATGAAAAGAGGAAGATGAAGAAAAAGCATGCATATATGTTTTAGTTGCGGCTTAATTAGCACATTTGTCAAGACTTTTATATGGATTGATAGTGTAAATTGGTTAAGGGTAGTGGTCTGAGTTTATACTATGTTAGAGAGTATTAAAGTGGTTTTATTATTATTATTATTATTTTTTTGAGTACTACTGACTCTGTTACAATGTAGTATCTGTTCATTTGCCATCAATGTCATGAAGAAATTATAAAATTACAAAGGAAAAAATGAAAGTGAACAAATAAATTCAAGAAATAAAATAAATACTGGGGTATTTAAATTTTTAAAGAATATATTCTCATTAAAGTCAAAATTTATTAAAACTACTTACTAATTACTATAGCTATTGTCTGTTGAGGCTGACAGTAAACAATGTCTAGACTGCAGAGAAACTGTTATAATAAAATAAATTTTGCTAAAATGTCACTTACACTCAATAGCTAATGATGCTCATATAGGAACTCTGTTGCCTCAACAAATGGATCCAAATCTAAACCATTTTGTCACCCCTTCAAGTCTCTTGAAAGGCTGGATTAACCAGAATTTCTGTCACCGCCAAATCCGGACTTCAAGAATCCCGCCTTGTCGAGATGGCTGATGTCGCCCCAAACTTTGATGGTCCAATGATCGCCCTCAGACAAGTGGAATATATTGATAGATGTGTTTGTGATCTTCCCGACTGAGCGCCCGTTTGATGAAGCCCGTCTATGAAGTGCCCTGATCACGCCACCATGAGTAACCACTACTACTCGCTTACCTATGTTGGGGAGAAAAAAAAAGGATCATTTGTATGCAAATCAGTCTCTTTTCAAAGTATTCAAGCTTACTTGTCTACGATACCTCTATGCTTCTCTGCAATCCTCTGCAAAGAAGATGTGCAGCGTTGATAAAGTTGATCAAGGCTTTCTCCACCACCCTGGAAATGGAGGAAATTAACATATGTAATTTACTGAAAAGGGGCAGGGCAGGTGACGAATAAAGATATAGCGCAGATGAAAATGCAATTGGTATAGAAGAGCTCACTGGGATTTCTTGATCAGTTCGGCGAGATACCATTGCTTTATATGCATTTGGCCTTTTTTGAGATGCTTCAGACACAGTAAGGCCTTGAATATCACCTAGATGCCTTTCTCGTAGCTCTGGATCTTTAACAACCTGATGAAAAATATACAGAAAGAAAGGTTAACATCACATGATTGAATAGTATATCTTCTGCATGTAAGCCACAATCAAATTCATTGAAGGCCAAAACAATTACGCAAATTCTTTATTAGACCTAAGATTCAATAAGACGGAACTTCCACTTTCTGCAATATAATTTGGTAGTAATGGACACCATACCTCAAGAACTCCACAGCTACTTGCTATTGTCTCTGCAGTCTCAAAAGCTCGCTTCAAATCAGATGAATATACCACAGATATCTTTGGCTCCCTGGAAAGTCGGTCGGCCACCTAAGGAAATGGTCTTAGACATTAGAGGTGAGAAGAAATTGTGAACCAAGGGCATAAAACCATACTTCAAAGTCACTCATAACATACTGCATGGGCCTGCTGTCTCCCAATATCATTTAGCTCAACATCCAAGTGTCCCTGTTAAGGCAAATACCCAATTATTAGACAAGTAACAAGAAAATTCTCTAGAATTTGATAGGGAAAAGATTACACAGTGTAATTGATATTTGCTACATAGAATTACAATCCAAAAATATGATTTTGTCTGCTTGGGCTAGCCTCCTTGGTCCTTTTCCAACATATAATAATTATATGCTTTAAAAAGCCTGCTTTTTTAAATTTCCAAAATGGGAGTATGAGTGTACCTGAATTCTTCCTTCTGCATTCCATTCAGTTTCACCATGACGGATTACGATAATCTCCGTACAATTCAGACTGACAATGTTGATGTTTTCCTCACTTTGTGGAAGAACTCTAAACAATACATCCATGAAATTCCCAATCAAAATACATTAATAATTCTTCGCGTG
>CM008345.1:11111603-11123421 GCA_002525835.2 Ipomoea batatas
TAGAAGGTCAAGCCCAGCATCCTGTCATGTAAACATTGTACTAAGTAATAACTGTTAAGCAAGTATAAGGCCGGAAATAAAGTTACAATTTCGCTAGAAGTTATAATTTTTGGTGTAGTGGTAACCATTTGATCATACACCATTAATTATTTCTTCCTGAGTAATTTTACATATACTCTCAAATTATACCCCGTTTTTTACTCTCTACTTACATGGCATGTTTTGATTCATTCAAACAAAAATAATAACCCATAGTTTTTATTATTCATTTTCTCTTCTATCAATAAAATCGCAACAAGTGGCGAAAGTTTTAATCCGTGTAAATCTCAATATCATTTTTGTTCCTGAAATGCCCTCTCAGGCAGACAGAAAATGAAAGGGAAAGTAATTATGGACCATTCATGTAGCAGAAAATTTCAGAGATAGAGTTTAGTACGTGAACTCAGATCACTCATGATTATCGTATAATAATGAACAATGAAAAAAAAAAAAACAAAAACAAAAGAAAGTAATCAAATCCACACGCACAATATAATCACTACCAAGTACTTGCTGTATATATTATTGCACCATTTTACATTTCCCTCCCAAAAATCTCTCACTTTTTACCTTTGAGGATTCAAACCAAATGATTTGCATTAGAAAATCTGTCTCCACAAATCCCTTCATGCACTTGCATGCAACAACTAACACTCCCACCAAAAAGAAAATTTTGTCATCATGCTTTTCCCTTTTCATTTCTAATTATTATTATTGCATGCATCATGCAATGCACCATTATATTGCATCCATATATGTATATTTTGATGCTTATTTGGAGTTTCCTTTCAAGTACTAGGAGCACTATGTAAAGGTGAGTGGATTGGAGCTTGCCATGACTACTTTATATCTATTGGGTTACTAAAATTTGAAATTCTTTTGCACGAGGTTAATAATTCTCTATCTAATGAAAGATGTTTTTCATGTGATATTTTATTGCCTTTATACAAAAACTGTTTGTTTATAGGTGTCCTGATATATTATTGTTAGTATTGTGCAGAGAGTTGGAGGTCGAGTCTAACATCTTGTCATTGAAAAGTGGTGTTAATGGGTAAGCAATTATAAGAAAATAAAATTATACATTCGTTACAAGCTATAACTTTTGACGTAGTGGTAAATATTTGATCTGACAATTGGTATCAGAACATGTCATATGTTAAAGCATGTTGTGCAGTTGAGGCTGACATGTGCTCGGAAGGAATTGTTGGGCAGATGTTTGGAGGACGGAATCATCGCTACAAGCTATAACTTTAACTTTTGGTGTAATGATAAGCACTTGCATTTTCATAATTCAATCAAATAAGAGTGTTGTGAACTTGTGATGTATTACAATTAATTATGTTGTCACTTTAGTTATTATTACTTATTTTATTTTATTTTTAGAATTAATTCTATTTTTTGTCATAAATTTATAGGTGGTAATTCATTTTTAGTATTTTTTTAGAACATTTCCCTTTGACACTATATTGTGACATGATCATTTTTAGCCCTTCATCAACAAAACCATTTAAATTTCGTAAAATACAATGACCCCCACTTTGTATAATAAAGATCAAAACACCCTTGCATTTAAAAGATCAAAATATTCTTGTATTTAATGATATTTCAACAATTTTGTTGATGGACGATCAAATTAGAATAGTCATGCCATAATAATATTAGGACCAAACGTTAATGTCCTAAAAAAGAAAGACTAAAAGTGGATTATCACCTATAAATCTAGGACTAAAAATGAAATTAACTCTTATTTTAAATTTGTTATAGTACGTGAATTGTTTTTTTTTTTTAAAAAAAAAAAGAGAAAAAAATGGGAATATATTGGATATCACTTTGTTTTAAGGTAAAGACTATCATTTCATTAATGAATTAAATGCAAAATACAATCAAGAGAGATGACTCTCATGGGAATATCAATTTTTCGTATTGGATATTATCACATTAGTCTCAAGGGAGCGTGAAGTTCCTCATCTTCCCCACCTTGGTGATGACTAAATGACGACACGATTAGTCTTTCTCACAAACACACACACACATATATATATAGTCAAGTTCCAGTACGACCAGATCTTAATGTATTGTAGGTGCAGTTATACCATTAGGCATGAAAAAATGCACCAATGTGTTAGGAATCCCTCCCGAGCATTGGGACCACAAAGCTAAAAACGAGAAAGGCCTTACAGTCATTGATAGAGGCAATTTATATCATGGACCAGAAACAACAAGTACAAAATTCATACTCGTAACGTACATAACTTCATAAACAAAACACAAAAAATCACAACACAAGACACATAGCATAGCATTATGGACCCAACTTGATTGAAAAGACGAGGTACATAATTCGTACTCGTAATGTATATAATTTCATAAGACAAGACAAAAAAATCATAACACAAGATACATACACATATTACATATTCACTTATTTTTCAAATATGATTTAGGTACATAATTTGTGTTCATATGCACAAAATTTCACAACACAAGACAAAAAAAATTATAACATAAGACACAATTACTAATTAATTTGTTCCAAGTACAGAATGCACTCATAATAAGATACATAATTTCATAACGCAAAACACAAAGTCATAACGCAAAACACAAAAAGTCATAACACAAAACACAAACACATAAACTAGGGTTCATTGTGTAATGTGAATCTTAGTCCATGGTATAACAATTGATTGATAAACCATATATATGAATCCCTCCAGATGATTGTCTAGGACTCTATGAGGATGAAACAAAAGAAAAAAAGAAAAAGCTTAGAGTGATTCTCTATTTCTGTTAAGGTTGTTAAAATTGTCTAACACATAAAATTTTTGTCAAACTTTTGCTATTTTATTACCTAGAAACTCAGGTCCACAAGCCTCAAAGGAGTGCCCACAGGCCACAGCATATGGGTTCACTATTTGAATCTAGCTAAATTGGTGTTCTTAGTCAAAGGAGAGCTTTCCACTCCAAAAGGTATATAGTAAGATTTAAAATTTATTGGATTTAAATTTTTGACTTTTTTTTTTTTGAATAGATTTAATTTATACATTGCATCCATGATCCCGTGACAAGGTTTACATCTATTAACGATTTACCTCATTCACAAGTCTCTGAGTAAAAGCAGTGATGAACCTTTAAGTTTGGAATGAATTTAAACTTATCACAAGCTTAATATTCTATAAACTCTCCTTTGGATATGAAATTTGTTTGGTTCAAACTTGAGTTCAACTATTGTACTAAAAGCATTTCAAGACATATTAAAGCGTGTGTTTATTAACGGTATAGTGTGAATAATGAAAAATTTAAAAAAATTTTGAAGAATTAAAGTAAACAAAATAATTTAAATGTTATAATCATAATCCAAGGAACTTTTAAAATTATATTACATACTCTCACCACAAGACACATATATATCACTAGTATTTATACGTTATGCAATATATGATTTTGCTATTATTGTAAGAATAATTCAGATTCTATTCGAGTCGCGTCATTAAGGTAAAACACATGGCATATAAGTATATGACATCAAAGAAAAGAAAAATCGTGTTCAAATATCACATGCCACCAATGTCAAAATATTTATTCATATTTGACCAAATAATTTTTGGCTGATTAAGAAATATTTGATATGCATATATGGAACATATGGACCCTCAACACAACTAAGAATTTGTAAAATGGAATAGTATCACTAGCTAGTGGTTTCAATACCATTACAATATAATATATCTTTTACATATGAGGTTTTGATGAGATGATGCGGGTCTTTTCTAATTTAATTAAAGGTTTCGATGAGTTCAAATCCTAAGAATCCAACTCTCTATGATGCATGTTCAGGGCCGGATTTTAGGGCCTGCAAGATGTGCGATCGCACAGGGCCCCAAAATTTTGGGGGCCCCTAGTCCAGCCCTGGCCTAATAGTTAGTATATGTATTTGTGATTATATTGGCCTAAAATTAAGTTTTTTGCATTTTTCTCTTTGCAATTTTTCTTCAATTCGCAGTTTATTTATACTTTGATAGAGTTTCACTTAGTTATTAGAACAGACCCCGCAAATCAAAAAATCGGCCCTGTGCATGTTAAAGAGTTTTTTTTTCTCTGATTTAGAGTAAATGTTGAATCCATATCAGATGCTATGCACAAAGAAAAAATAATCGTATCACCCACGGTCCCATATAATTTTATTTTTATAATAATATTTCACCAAAATATTTTATATTTATTTACTCTCAATAATTTGATTAAATAAGTTTTTTTGTCATGCATGCACAAATTAAGGAAGGATAGTGACATGAAGAAAGAGTAGCTAGGAAAATGGAGGTTTTTATCTTTTTCTTTTGACCAAACAATATATGGATCTTTTTTTTTTTTTTTTAATTGCTTTTTCTTTTTTTTGGGGGGAAATTCTCCATCAAAAAAGCACATGTTCCTGTTATTACATTATGAAATAAAACAAAGATATTCTCAACAAGGACAGCCCTACAATACTAAAAAGATTGACATTTTAATCAATACTTTTAAGGTATATATAAACATTCTGCAGAGAATACCCAACAAAAAGAAAAAGGAAAAGAAAAAGAAAAAAAAAATAGGACTTTTTGCCCAAAAGAAAATAACAGTTGATCAATAAAGACAGCATGCGGAGGAATATCCCTTGTATAGGAGACTAGGTAGCACAAAAACTATAAATGAAAAAGTGGATATACAACTCATACAATTAGTGTCAACCTTCCAAGCTTTCACCCGATAGTTCCTTACTTTTTTACATGAAAACATATTCAAAATGCGACCTTAACAAAAGTTTTCGTGCATCAGAGGTAATTATACAATATAAATTAACTAATAATATTGAATGATTAATAATATTACATTATGTAATTAAAAAAAAGATAAATCATTTTCTTGGAGGGTCCTTTGCTCATGACTTATGGAATAAATCAAACACATCCAAGACCCACTCCCACTTTTGGTCTGAAAGCAGGTATTGACTGCACTGCCTAATTGTCCCTTTGACAAAACCGAATTTCTTTTAAATAAATTAAATTCATTGTATATTTTTATTTTTATTTTTATTTTTATTTTTTGAGTACAAATATAGTTTTAACCTTTTTAGATTTTTAACTTTTTTTGTTAGATTTATTTTTTGTATGCACTTATACAAATATTTTATATTTAATTTGGAATGTTTCATATGTAAATACTTTATGGATATTTTACAAAACTCTACACTTATGTATGCATGTGATGGTATTGTTGACATATTGGATTAAAGTTAAAGTAACTTTAAGAGTTGAAGATTAAGCATATTAAAATTTTAAGTTGTGAAATAGACTTTAAAGTTGCCATTATACTTTATGATGAGTGTACAAGTGGAATTAACTCACTAAAATAATTTTTTTGAACATAACCAATGTTCAAATGTTAGTGGAAGTGCTAAGGATAAATAAAAAGAAGTTAACTTTTGGGAATATAATGTATACTCTAACCTATCTATACTATACCATACTAAACAAGTCATGTTCAATTATCATAATATATTTTGTACATGTACATAATTAATAACAAGTTTGAACCCCAAACTTGAGAGTTTCTCGCAGCTCCTATCTTGAATACCAGTGGGGAGATAAATTGTAGGATATGTCCTAATTGGCCAACAGACCTCAAATACTAATACATTAATGTCACAACTACACCAAATCTATGTAAATAATTCCACTTACAAAATGTGGTGAAATAATAATGGTTGAATAGTAGCTTCCACCATGCATGTTTCAAGGACTATATGTTGAGTCATCTATTCCATCTTCCATGATATCCTTATTCTTGAACCTATATATCGGATCCATTCTCTAGGCCTAAGCCCTTAAAATGTGCCTAGGAATATGGACTAGATTCAATTAGTTTTTATTTTATTTTATTTTAATTATTTAAATTAAGTGGAGATATCTAGAGATTGAATTAAAACTCTTAAATTGAGCTAAGATGTTTAATTCTGGACAACACATTCACATCTACCGATAAGTTACAATAATTAAAACATCTAAAGCATCAAGAATATAATTATCATTTATTTAATTACAATACTCTATAAAACATAAATACTCTTCATAATAAAATGACTTAATTAATGAGTGTCATCTCAACCTACATTCCTTAAACAATTAATCTAGTACAGGAGGTATCTGAAGTACTCAATAAAAGTTTGAGAATGTTGTCTTCATTGGTATAAGGTTGGTTAAGAGCTTTAAATGTTGATACCGATTATATTCTTTATTTTCCTGAAGAAGCTAAGATCCCCCTCCCCCTTTCCTTCCCCAACACACACACACAAAGTTTTTTTTTTTTTAATTATTATTATTATTATTATTATTATTATTATTGTTTTATTATAATAACTTTAAATTAAAAATCATTGTTTGACCACTGATCACCTCTTCCAACTTATTTGTCACTTAAGTCTTCTTTAGTATGTAGTATTTCATGTATTGTTAAATGAAATTTGTTTAGTGTATTACTCTCATCATGTAATTTGTATTGATTGGATGAAAGATAAATGAAAGGAAAAAAAAAAAAAGAGAAGAGAAAATATGAGTTGACCTCAAAATTAATAACCAATCAACATATTACAGAGTAAAGAGTAAAATGAAAACACATGTAGTATAATGAAACTTTTGTTAAATAAATCAATTAAAAAAAGCAATACATACAAGTACAAAGGGCACTATTTTTTTGGTGTGATGGGAGAAATCCGTAATAACCACTACGTGAAGGTATGCACAGGGTGAACACCGCTTATGCATAATAGTCACCATCCCACAGAGGAGAGATAAATCGCATTAATAAGAGCATGCGCTACAAGCTTGACAAAAAATGTATTGGCAAGAATCGAACTTGTGACTTTTAAGTACGGGGGTCATACTCACCTACTCGACCACCCATTTCAGGCACAAATGACACATTTTGTATATATCAATGGTTTTGAGTCATTATGCTTTGTGAGTTGATGCATTTTATTTAGAAAGGTAGTGGATATTTTTTTTTTTGTGTGATGAAGAAAACTTGTAAGTACTACTTGAGGGGAGATAAAAAGACGGTGATTATTGAACATTGCAAAAATGAGACTTGCAATGATGTCTACCAAGGCATATCGGTCCAAAGCATAGTAGACTATTATTAGATCATAAAACATTTAGTATCATATTTTATATTAAATAAATAAAGGATCAATTAAGAACATCAAACAATAGTATGAAATTTGGTGGAGAGCATGCATTTTATAGTTGTACTCCATTTTGAAGAAAGAGTACAAAAGACCTTCCCATCTACCCTAATAAAATACTTTTCCCATTTTCATGAAAAGGATGTGATGTTGAAAAAATGGCAGCGACCATATTTAGACCTTGATGGATCAAGGGTTGAAATCAGGTTGAAGAAAGAATTATATTTTTAGAAAAAATTAATTATTAATTTATTTCTTCATTTTTAAAATTTAATTCTCCATCTATTAATAATTTGATCAAAATTTTTCATTCACTTAAATAAATGACATGTAATTTTTTTTTTGAATACTATTGATTCTGTTAAATGTAGTATCTGTTCATACATATTTTCTCAACCTACTGAAACACAACGAGCCAACGTTCCCACTAGGGATCGAACATGTGACCTCTCACTTGGGATGACATTTAGTTCTTTGTTATCAAGTTCAATTCATCTCTTCTCCCCGGGCTAAGAGCTAAAAGGTAAATTATTGCCTCCCAATAGATTTATTCCGTTATCAATCCCTACTTTGATTGGAATAGAACTTCTTTTAACACACTTATATAGTTCAATAGGTATTTGGATATTGAGCATCATGACTAAACCTGGTTGGTAGAGTGAAGCCAATAATTAGCAAACATTAACTTTGACGATTCAATTATTGACAAAATTAAATAGAAAAAAAAAGTTAAAAACACGTTTCTAATTTGAAAACATGTTATAGAGATGTCGGTAAATTTTCCTTGTCATCCCTGCCGTCAATATCCGAATGTGTGGACTAGGTAAATCACATTTAATTTCTATGTAAGTTTGCACACTACACATGAGAGGTAAACTGTACTATGAAAACCTTGTGTGAGTGTGACAAACTTAACCAACGAGAGTTAGCAAAAATCATGCACATGACCTTCTAACATGAGAATTATGTTTCATCCGTTCAATCACCTCTTTTGACGCTGTTATATAGTATGTACTACATTTTGAAGAATGAGCCCCCTATCCAACATTTTTTTTTTTTTTGAAAACCCCCCTATCCAACATGTTCATGAAAGGATATGTCACATTGGAAATTGACAAAGAGCCACAATTGGATTAGGACAATAAGCTGGAAGCAAGCTGGCAGGAGAGTTATATATGTTAAAGTTATACATACTAAGATCAGAAAATGTTTAACACTATTTTACAACTTATAAATAAAGGGTCACAAAGGTCAAATAATGATAAATATTTAATATTTCTTAAAACTTAATTTTCAATTGTTGTCTATTTGAAGAATGAATACAAAAGTGCCCTTCATCCACCCTAATGAAACAAATTTCCCATTTTATGCTATAAATAAAGATCACCAAAAAAAAAAATAATAATAGTACGAAATTGTCCCAACTTTTTATTTTTCAATTATAGTGTACTGCATTTTGAAGAAATAGTACAAACAAAAGTTTTCAAAAAAAAAAAAAAAGAGCTTCCATAGTCCCATGTAGCCTAATCAGTGTTTAATAATTGGTTTAGTAATGCAAATTGTTTTTTGTACCAGTGCAAGAGCCATTGGGTACAATCATATCCTAAAGTCAATGAAAAAGGCTTTGGTTTGAATCGGATCGTATAAGAGGATGACACTAGTGTTTTTTGTATCGAGTACAAATTAAAAAATTTGAAAAAGTTTTAAATTTTTATCGGTGGTTGAGATAGTGCCCTATAGTGTTGTGTATATATACTTATATGTTACTAGCTAGAAGATGACAGGTGTTGAAGCGTAACAACAATACTTGTTTTTAGGGTTTGCACTTGAACAGTGTTTATTGAGTGGGTTGGAGGTGCATGGTAGTGCCCCATGGTATGATACTAGAGTAAATTTGTAAATGTACTACAAATTAGTGTTGCATGTAAATATGATATATGTAACATTGGATGTATTATATCACAATTAATAAACGAACTAATTCGCTCACATAGACTTAGACACACCTGCGAACCACACAAGTCTTGTGTTCTTCTTTCGTTTATATCTTTATTCTTGATTTCTTAGTTTCGTTTTACCTAATACATAGTATTTATCCCATGCAAACTCAAAAACATTTTCAATTTACTTTTAGGTTGTACTTGGTACAAGAGATACTTGTGCGGATCAATACCTTATATTTTTTCAAAATTAGGGAAAAAAAAGTATTTTTCATTTCTAAGTTATAAGGTAATTATATAATTCACCTAATTGTTAGGCATGCTCACTTTTCGCCTCTAAGCTATCATTGGTGTTGACTTTTTGGCCTTTTATTAACTTTCCGTCTCTAAGCTATACTAACATTGCAAATTTCGTCCCTAATGTTTTGTTAATAAAGGGACAAAAGTGTAACACCAATGATAGCTTAGGGACGAAAAAGTGAGCACAATCAATAATTATGAAAAATGCTACAGTTATCTTATAACTTAGGAATGAAAATGGCATTTTTTTTAAAAAAAATTATAAATTGGGTCAAAATATCTTCTTCTTTTTTATTTTGCAAAATACTCTTTGAGGTAAGTAAGTGACTATATGTCGATTCTCAAAAAAAAAAAAAAGTGACTATATGTCACTTTTTTTAGAAGCATTAATTTGATGCTTTTCTAAAATGAGTTTTTGATGTAGACTAAAGTCTTTAAATTAAATAATAAAAAGAATTTTATAATATGGTATTTATTAATATATTCAAAAATTTTCCAAAAAAAAATCATTATTTATATTATCTTTCTAAAAATGGAGCATTTAATATCTTAGTTACTAGGGCCAGAAAATCATTCAAAACTATTTTTCCATTTTCATGAAAGGATAGGTTGTAAAAGGACAGCAACTATATTTGGATCTGGAACAAAAGTTGGAACTATTGGAAAAAGGATTTTATATTAAAATTAAATGGATAAATTCTACTATATATGATTAAATACATTTTCAAATTAAAATTCTACTAAATATATCCCTATTTTACTTTTTATTCTATTATTATTGATTGATGATTAATTTTAAAAGATGGCTATTTTTTTTCTTATTGTTTCATTAATCTTTTAGTCATCCATGCTAATAATACGATGAATATATTTATGATCTTGGTACTCTTTTTGAGCTACATGTAGCATTTTCTTTAAATTAAAATTAGTAAGTTGAAAATTGAAATTTCTTTAGTTTTTATTTGAGCAAATACCAATTTGATTCCACGAGTATTAGCAAAATGACAGTTTTGGTCAACATGTTTAATTATTACCAATTTTAATCAACGAATATGGTTTTAGTACCAATTTTCATCTGCGACTATTGTTTTAGTGCCAAAATTCATCACGCGGACACCACTTCATTTAAGACATATCGAAATATGAAATTATTAAGGGTACTTTCGTCATTTTCAAATTAAAACCCCAATTTGAGCATGAATACAAGGATTTAAACCCTAAGATCCATTCTAATTCACAGTTCTTCTCATCAAATTAATGTACGATGATAAGGAAAACTGGTAATTGTGATCGATTTTAGTGTTTAAAATTCTTGCATTCATGCTCAGATTGCGATAAGTTGAAAAGGACGAAAATACCCTTAAAATTTAGATTTCGACATGTTTTAAACAAAGAGGTTATCAAAGTGATAAATTTTGGCACTAAAATAATACTCACGCATGAAATATGGTACTAAAACTATAATCGTAGACGAAAATTAATACTGTGAATCAAAACTGTCACTTTATCATGTGAATCAAAACTGTCATTTAATTAATACTGATTAGACTAGAATTGGTACTTGGTGTTTTTATTTTTTAATGAGTTTTAAGAGAGAGAAGAAAACAGTACTGTATGAAGTGACCGGATGGGCAGATGAGCACTTCTGGAATCTAAGACTCTACCACCACCACCACCTCCTCCTCCGCTCACTACTGCTGACGACTGTAAAATGGTGGAAAAAGTAACTATGTTTTTGGATTTATTACTCTGACCTCACAGTCTCACCCTATTGGCTCTTTCTTCCCCACTAGATTCAAACCCATCTTTCTTCATTCTTCCCCTATTTTTATTCATTTCCTAAAACATTTCCCCTTTTTCTTTTTCTTCCTTTCTTGGGTCTCTCCCAAACCCCAATTTTTCTTTGATTCAACTAGCTAGATCCACCCTATTCAATCAAGTTAGTCAGACCGTCGACTTGATAATCACAAAGTTACGATTTTAACTTTTACCCAAGAAAAGTTTATTGACCTTCTTGCTGTGAGGCAGTCATCTATGAGCAATTTAGACTAATTTAGTCCTTATTTAGCAGGATTTATGACGTGCACATTGTTGGGTAGTGTCTCCGGCAAAGGAGTCTATTGACTTTCTTGGTGTGAGGCGGTTATATATGAGCAACCTAGACTGATTTAATCTTTATTTAGCATGATTTATGACGTTGATATTGTTGGGTAGTGACTGTAGGTTAAAATTTTTTGTATCATGTACCTTTCAGTGAGGCGCTGTTCTAGTTGAATCCAGATTAATCTGATAGCGGTGGAAATATCAGATGTTATATGTT
>CM008345.1:11124924-11137597 GCA_002525835.2 Ipomoea batatas
GTCTGTCTTTTGTACAAGATTATCTCCTTGAATTATCGGTTTTTTGTTCTTAAGGCTAGGTTTCTTTTTTGTGTTTAACAGGCATCATCAACACGGTCGCTGGCAGGCCCGAATAGGAAGAGTTGCAGGAAACAAAGACCTTTATCTCGGGACTTTCAGTAAGTCTTCAGGAACCAACTGAGCTGTCTGTGCGGGCTGCTGTTATTGTTACTCTATGGATTTGTTGCTTTTTTTTTTTTTTTTTTAATGGTTAAAACGAATAAAATTATGAGTCCTTATATGTGAATTTGATAGGCACTCAGGAAGAAGCTGCAGAGGCTTATGATATTGCTGCAATCAAGTTCAGGGGAGTGAATGCTGTCACGAACTTTGACATATCCCGCTACGATGTGGACAAGATCATAGCGAGCAATACCCTGCCAACTGGGGAAGTAGCGAGGCGAAACAAGGAGATCAGAGAGCCCCCCGTGGAGGCTGCAGCGATCGAGTACAACAACATTGCCCCGCCTGAGGGGGGCGAGTGTGTTCAAGATGGGAGGGCCACCGCGAACGTATCAGACTGGAACATGATGCTCTACAGCTCGCCCCAGCAGCAGAACAACGTGTCGCTGGAGGCCTTACAGGAGAAGGCGATGAGCATCGGGGGGTATCAGAAGCCCGGGTTGGGCGGGTTCTCAGTGGCCCTGCACGATGTGTTTGGGAACGAGACGAGCCAGGGAGTCCTGCAGCAGCAGGACGAATCGAACAAGATGGGCAGCCACGTTTCGAACCCCTCGTCATTGGTGACGAGCCTCGGCAGCTCGAGGGAAGGCAGCCCCGACAAGACGGGCGCCTCGATGGTGTTCACCGCGAAAACCAAGTTCTTGATTCCAGCAGGCAATGTAGGAGCAGCCTCCATGCCTCATCTGCCAGTCTATGCTGCCTGGAATGATACCTGAGCTCTCTGTGACTGTGTTTTTGCATGGGATGGAAAAGTGGCAATTATTGGTGGTGGCAAAAGGTGGAGAAGAAAAAGGGTGATGTAGGACTTTAGTTAGTTTTTTTAAAAGGTGTTAGTGGGGGGTGATAGTGGGAGGGGAATTAATGGAAAGACATTTGGGGTCCCAATTATCTGTCTGTAACCTAGTGATGTTGGAAACACTTTCAAGAAGGCTAACCCTTTTCCTATCTTCATTTTAGTTTTGGTCTCTCTGCAAAAAAATGGAGGGAATTGGGTTTCTCTGCAACAAAATTTTCATGTTTAAAAACTATCAATCATCACTCAACTTACCCATGAAAGCCCCATGCCCCGGGCCGATATGATTCTAGATGGCTGGTTAAATCGTAGCGACTCAATGAGCTATCAACACTCGATCTGGTATCCTAGTTTATAATTTACTACTCAAGAATTTTAACTGAACTGTCGTAAAAAAAGTTTATTGGTAGTGGAGTGTTGTTGAGTGATTGAACATTTTGCCTTTTTCTTTTCTTCTCTTTTGGGTTCTGCAAAGTACAAAAATCAGCACAATGGCTTCTCAATAATGCAAAAACCCAAAAAATATAAAGAAGGGAGGGAGGTTAATACTTTGACCAAATCATGGAATGATCTCCAGCTCTCTCCTATCTGCTGCCCAACACCATCATTGCCATTCTCCTTTTCATTCCATTGAGCTTTCCCTAAAGCCAACATTCCCTCTCAATGATATCTATACATAAATTATTGAAGCAATGAAGATCCTAAATAATTTTTTTAGGATTATACAACTACAAATTGAGGTTGTATAAATAATTTGAGTTTAATACCCATAAACTCTCATTGATACACTAGTCACTTTGTATGATATGAGATTCGCTATTTAAATGAGGCAACTCTAGCTAAGTTTGTAGAACAATTGGTTTGACTCTCCGTGGGAGCTGTACTGGTCTTCTTAGCTTGAGCCAAGTGGTTTAACTCTTTACCTCCTTATTGTTATTTACCGGCTAAGGTCACAGGCTTCATCCAGAGCACACCTTCAAGTAGCGATTGCGAGGGGTGATATGAAAAAAATACACTTTTTAGTACCATTGACTTCGTTACAATGTAGTATTTGTTCATATATATATACTTTCTCAACCTACTAAAGTAAAAAATTACACTCTTTTTTTTTAAGGAAGAATTACACTCTTTTTAGTACTATTGACTCGTTACAATGTAATATATGTTCATATATATATTTTCTCAACCTACTGGAGTACTATTGACTCCGTTTCTGAAGCAAAAAATTGCACTTTTTTGGTACTATATTGACTCCATTACACCCCACTAGAGATCAAACCTGTGACCTCTCACTTGAGAGAGTCATAGTTATGCTGCTTGACCACAAGGTTTTTGACAAAAATTAGTAAGGGAAATGCAATTTGAACACGATACACTTTTGGTTAGGGAAATGCAATTTGAACACGTCCACTCTTCCTAATCAAGGACCAAATTATTATCCATTTAAACGAATGCCTAACATCACTACAAAAGTTAACTCAAGAATAACAAGGTGATTTGAAATCATACCAGCACGTGTGTCAAAAGGCTTATGCAAGAAATTAGATGTATGTATTCATATTAACCCAGTGGTTGCCTTCTCTAGTGAGTCACCGGCGACCGTTCGATGGTCGCCGGTGACTTTTGGGCCGGAATATGGCCGGAGTGTGCCGGAAATTTGGCCGGAATCCCAATGACCTGTGATCACAGGGACTTTTTTGCATCAAAATACAATGTTGATGGGTTTAATTGTTACTTTAAAATGTTCAGGGGCATAATTGACTCCTTAGCTAATGTTGGAGGGCTTATTTGACCCTTTTCCCAAAAAAAAAATTGAATAACACTACCTAATAGAACTCAAAATAACATATAAAATTATAATCGCGATACAATATCGATCAAGACTTTGATATTTATGAGGGGAGATTGTTGCATGAGAGGTGTAGTGGGATTCTTGTAGCTAGGGTTTAATGGATGATCATAATTAGTAATTCTACAAGTTTGTCTGCACCTTTACAAATCTTGACAGAAATGCTCTTCCACTTTGCTTTTGTGACGTTTTGTACCTAAAAGCACTTTCATGTCTTAATGTGCCACTTATTACCTACTACTAATAATAACCAATTTACAACTTACAACCTCGCACGTGTATTCACCTCTACCACAAATCAAATAATTATTTTTCGGAAAGCGTCAAATTTGTCCCCTAATTCCAACAAATGATATAATTAGATATTTTTTTAAATGCTCCAATAAGTTCACTTAAATCAGTAAAATGGTAGTGTAATTAAACAACACACCTTAAGCTATAAAAAAATACTCACCTTAAATTTTAAATTGATTCATCTTAAACTAGAAAGTGACGCACCTTAAACTATAAAAAATTGCAACTTAAACTATAAAATTACGCACCTTTAGCTTTGAACCTAGACAAAATTACCATAATGCCACTGTTTTTTTATTATTTAAATTTGTCTTCATTCTAGATTGTTGATTTTGGCAAGATCAATGACTGAGATTTCACCTCATTTTTTACTTGAGAACCAATGACAGTCGTCCACTTGTTCAGATTTAACGGATCATATGTAATTTTTTTAAAACAAGATGCGACGATATTTTTGTAAATAACTCAAATTTGGTGCAACTAACATGTGTTAAAAGCGCAAGTAACTGGTGCAAGTGTTTAAGTAAAATCATTTAAAAGTGCAACTATTTTCACTTAATAGTGCAAGTAATTTACCTTTTTACATTGGTGCACCTAATATAATGTCTTTCACATTGATACACTTAATGATAACATTTAAAATTGTGTTTCTAATTCGTTAGATCTAGACAGATGGACGATTGTAATGGGTTCTCATTCTTTTCCTGAGCCAAAAGCAATATGCAGTGGTTGTCGTCGACTATAGGTGATTTTTTTTTTAATACTTTTTACAAAAAAAATATTATTTTAAAAATAAAATAAAAATTACATAATTAACATTCACATAAGTATTAGGACATCACATGTTAGTGTAATTAGTGCTATTACTGCTATATCAGTGATAATATGTTGAATATATAATAATAGGATATAATTGCACTAATTTGGAGATATAAAGAGCCTTATTTGGAGTTTTTTAAAATTATAGTTACATTATTTGTTGAAATTAGGAGATGAATTTGACACTTTTTTAATAAATAAATCGTCGTCAAATATTTACCATTTTTTAAATTAAAAAAATGCTTTGATTGGGACGATGGTGGAATCTCCATTAACAAAAAGACAATCCAGAAAAGCAGGGGGAAGAACTGTACTGATACAGTATAATTTCACCATACATTTCGTTGTAACACATTACATAAAGAGAATATCTATTATCCACAGTGCAAAAGATTATGCTAACTAACCAAATAAATAGTAGAAGAATAACTCATACTAGGAATTGTTGATTATTTTTTTTGGGTGTAGCTCAGGGTTTTCATCGTCATAAAATAAATGTTTTTTTAGTACTACTCACTCTATTAAGATAATTAATAGAATTATTACATGTCGGTGCTTGGCAATAGAAAATATGTTTATTTGTATATATTTCCTTAATTTGGAATGCAAAGAATGGAGAATAAGAATTAGAAAATTGACATTTACACAATCTTAACTTCGATGTGTCTTTGCTTTTCAATTAATTTTTTTTTGCCCATAAGATTGTAGATGAGATTATGCATATCCTAGTTAACTGGTCGACGAAACATGTGATTAGATAAAAAATAATAATAAAAATTTTCCCTACATCCACTCTTATTCAATCTTCGTATAATGACCTCCTTCAAAATTTGAGACTATGATCTTGCATGTAGTGTTTTAATAAAAGCACACTTATTTCTTCGTAGACTATAAATTCAAGAAAGATATAATCCTTTAGTGTTGACACAAATAATAGCTGAAATTATTGGCACAACAATATTAAATAAAGATTATAATATTTTAAATTAAAAAAAAATTCTGCATGGAGGTATTACGTATGTGATGGACCATAGAGAAAGACAAAGTGGTCACCTTGGGCGATATTATATTGATCCCATAATCATGATGTTATTGTTCCATCCTTATCATGTCGTACATTTGTTGGCCATAATTGATCATACTTTTTGGTTATAATGTTTGACAATACAATAATTAATTACTCTCTTCCATTCCATTCCATGTCTTCTTTTTTTTTAAAAAAAAATAAAATAAAATTTGTTCATAATTTTTAGTATGTTCAAAAATATTATTATATTTAAAAAAATTATATTTTAATTTCTTACATTTTATTTACTAGAAAAAAGAGTCAAATAAGTCACTAAACTTTACCTGAAAAGTCAGTTAGGTTTCTAAACTTTTAAAAAATGCAATTACACCATTTTAACATGTTATATCGGGACAATGAAGTCCAATAGCCGGTAATTGACTTGCTACTACAGGTCATTCCTATTCCGGTAAAAGAATAATAAGTTTTATAATTACTAAAAGATTTGATTCCAATAATAAGATAAGAAAAGTAAACAAACATGATAATAGATATAACCCAGTGGGGTAGCTCAAGTGGCAAGTGAGCTCTCTATGTGGGGAGAAATTTCGGGGCCTCCCGGAGCGAACGTGGGTGGACCTCGGACCGTTAAACGGACAGAGAGAAAGACCCTGTAAATTTACCCAAAAAATATGATAATAGATATCAAAATTCATAGTAAAAGGTAAAAATCCCAACAAAAACACACCCTAAGTTACCCCAAAAATTGTCCGTCCAATTTGCTACTAGGGATCTAGTATGTTTATCTAAATTTTCATAACCAATATGGCTATTCTATGAAAATAGGAACTTGAAGAAAGAGTACGTACCAATCTAAACTTAAATGGAGAAAATAAATGATGAATTAGTATAATTATGTAAAATTGTCTCTGAGACGTGTAATAGTTTTTAGATATGTTCTAATTTTTAAATAAAAAAATATTTTTATAGAATTATAAAAATATTACATTTTAACTAAAAAGTATTATACGTCTAACGTCTCACATAAAACAGTTTTACGCAAGCTTTTTATAGTGAATATGCTTTTTTGCTACACAATAATTTATATTTATTTCATATTTTTGTGTAACATAAGTTTACAATGGTTGTCAAGTACCTTGTGATTTGATGACATCACTATTATCATTCCAAACGAAAAGTTGTTGGGATATTATGTTGTTGGATAGATATTACGTACTACTAGATAAGTTAGATTGTATTAAAAAAAAAAAAAAAACTTTACAACCGTTTAAAATAATTTTCTAACTCTGCCCTGCTTCTTTGAAACAGAAAGCAATTATTGAATAATAATAGTTTTGTCAGGCTAGCTTGGCTAGTAAAAAAATGTTGCTTTCATTTTCAAATTTTACAAGAGTGTGTGTGTGTATATATATATATATATATATATATATATATATATATATATATATGTTCAACACAACTCTTAAATGTGCTAATCGATTACTTTTTTATAGACCCCAAATAACACGTTCATGGTCTCTCTTTCAACTTTTCAATTGAGTTTAATACATTCGACCCGTCTCACATATTAAGACTTTATATTCTAACCTACTGAAGCACAGAGGCTCGAACCCATCCCCTTCCATGTGGGAGTGTAAATCGGGTGCCACTAGATCACAAGGTCTTTGGCAAGACTCTATATTCTAATTACACTAGAATTCATTTTTCTCTCCCTATATTATTAGGATTAGGAATATTACCATTTACCATTTCTATTATGACTAAGATTGTATCCTTATAAATACATCTCTACATATGATATTAGTAGACCAAACGATACATGACTACAAATCCTATAAAAAAATAAAAAAAAAACCATTGTAGCTGCCCGTCGGTGACACCACCTCCTCTTCTCGCATCATCTTCGATATTGTCTATCCAACCATAGCATCAATAAATACCCTACAAATAGCTCATCACTTTATCTCCATTAAACATACTTCCTCAAATTAGCTGTTATGGAAGACTCAACTTGCTCCCTTTCTCCATGGTCAAAGTCTTAGTGGCCTGGATACGTTGATGACACGTTACCTTGCTCGACTTCATTTATTAATGCTTCGGATGAGTGTTCAATAGTAGTCGCGCTCCAACTGAGTGTTCTGATGTAGCCGCGCTCTGGATGAGTTTTCCGTTGTAAACTTCTAGCTGCGCTCCTGATGAGTGTTTTGTTGTAGTTGTGTTCCAAATGAGTGTTCCGTTGCAGTTGCACTCAAAATGAGTGTTCCATTGTAACTGCGCACTAGATGAATGTTCTATTGTAAATGCGCTCCGGATGAGTGTTTTGTTGTAGTTGCGCTCAAATGAGTGTTCCGTTGTAGTTGCGCTCACTCTAGATAATTCATCTTGATGCTCTTTAAACCTTATCAAATATCATCTAACCTTTTTCACTATTCACCAACTTTTGAAGGAGGTAACATGGAGATAGAAGGGAACACTCCAAACATGTATAATTGATTAGGTCATTGGGTAAGAGAGATTGTAGTGTGTAGTGGTCAAAAAGAATGCAACATTAGTGGGAAAAAATGGAAAGCAAATAGGGATACTTCTAAATTCTAATCTATGGATACTAGCTTAGCTAAAAGGTGAAAATAATGCTGATTTGATATTTGATTTTTAGTCAAAATTAATTATTACTCTTTGTGGGTTGTAGACAGCTTGTTCTTATACAATACAGCACAATTACACTCTAAATTGTTGTCTTTTTTGTGCACGAGGAGATGGACATAATAATTAATCCATCAACCACTTCTTTTGTCAATATCTTCTTCTTCTTTTATTTATTTATTTATTATACCGCCAAATTAGCATTATATGCTTTATAATGTCTTTATTTTTAATTGTTTTTTAAAGGGATATTTTGATCATTATATTTGTTGTTTTATTAATTTTGATGAAAGTATCAAAATGTCTCTTTTTAATTTTACTTTTAGAAAAAGGCATTGAATGAGAAGACATTAAACTTTCCACATTTGTGAATTTTGCACAGTTTTTTAGACAATTAATGCTTAGTTGGAAGAAAGAGAGCGAATAGAGAAAGTATGTGGGGTTGTCTTGCAATTTTGAATTTTTGCAGTGAAAGTGGGGCCCGCTGTGAGAGGAGAGAAGCGCCTCACGCTGCTTGAGGCGCAACTCTCGCGCCCAAGCGGGCATTTTTTTTTTTTTTACATATTTGATTTTTGTTTTTTCTTTCTTTTCTTTTTTCCTCCCCACTTATTTTCTCTTTCCTAGACATACCTGTAAAATCTTCTCAAAAATCGATCACTATTGAGGAAGACCTTAGGGGGTTATTGTCTTTTTAATCTTCATCCAGCAATGTTTGTTGGTAGTCAATGTGTAATAGTTTTGATGAGATAAGATTTCAAGTAAAAAAAATTATACGGAGTATATTTTAATTTACGAATTTAAATTTCTTTTAAAATAACTTAACATTCACGATAAACGATTCTCTTACTATCTAAAATAGATATTTTATAAGTTACATGAAATGGTACGGTATAATCTTATGATCTATTCGACTTGACAATAGCTTTTTAATAAATCCCATCATATTATTTGCATTGTTGAATATCTCTCCTAAGGGCTTAAGCATTATCTTATGGCCTATGAGGATATAGTCCAACAACTAATGAAATTTGACACGGGTGATATTTACATTTACGAAATAACGTAACACTAGTTTAATCGAGTCTTGGTGGCCCCTTGAACTGTAGACAACCTCATGCTTAAGTAATTCAATTTCATATAAGAGAGATAACCATCATTAGAAAGATTGTAAGCGGCAACTTCAATCGAAAAGATGGTGACAATAATCAAACTCGGATCATGATATTATTTTAGTATGAAAATCATATAAGTTCCACCCACTCAACCACCGCTTATAACACTTTTTTTGAATATATTTATAGGGTGATGTTCCTATGAGAACCAACCTCTCTATGAGTCAATGTGAACCAATTTGAGGCATTAACATCCACTTTAATTTTATACACTTTACTTTGCAAGACAATTACATACAATCTGTATTCATAGAATTAACAAATGAGTTTGGGAGATGAATTAACAAATGAGTATTGCTACACTCTCCTTCCAAAATTACTTCTTAAATTTTATCCTAATATGTAATTATTCTAATAGATTTTTTCTAATAAATAATGACGACATACTTTCTTTTAATGATATCTTTTTATCTTGATTACCTCAGTTCTTGAATAACTAATGAATATAAAGAATTATTTTCTTTAAAAAAATCGTATAAATAATCTTACACGAGATATTGACGTGACATTGTCCGTAAAATTAAGAAGGTAAAACGACATTTTCTTTGTTAACCAAACTGAACCATAAGGACCACTTTGACAAAAAGATGTAATCTTTTTTGTACATCTCTAAATATCACATGTTGGAACAATTAAGAAGATTTGCCAACAAAAAACAGAGGTAAAAACGAAGGAAAAAACAAGAAAACTCAGATTGTACCTACTACCATACGTGAAGGAGATGGGGACAATAATATGGTACCAAAATGTTGTTTCATTTTCAGAGGATTTACAGATGAGGATTGAGGGGAGATGATTTATAATTGCATATATGTTGTTCCCTGTAGAGGCTCCTTGTTTCCTGCTTTGAAACTGTCTTTCTTTCATTATTTTTTCTTTTTTATTCATTTGAAAAATCTTGAATGTCCCTTTCCTGTGCCCATTTCAAACCCCAAATCACGTGAAATCTCAGAAAGCAGACCAAACATTTTTGTTTTGTTTTGTTTTTTTTTTTTTTTAAATAAATAAATTGAATGCTTTCGTTTGGAGTAAGGTGACATTATTGTTTTCTAACCAAAGAAAGAAATGGGCTATCATTATTCCCACATTATTATTGTCTTGTTTCCATGAAAAATTTAAGGGGAAAAAAAGAAAAAACACAAAATGGTAAATTATAACCACATAAATAGTCAACAACTGCTATCCTGAAGTGCGTTTTGAGTGAAATTGATCTTGTGGCCTTAGCCGGCAAAGGACCGCAAAGAGGTAAACCAACCTAGTTGTCCATAACTAACCGACTCAAACTTCAAACCACCTCTGATCTCAGCCCACCTTATGACCTTAGCTGGCAAAGGACCTCAAAGAGGTTTCAACCTAGATTACTCATAGCTGACTGATTCAAACCAAGAATATTAAATTATTAACATATAGCTAGCTCTCACAAAGAGTTAATTTAGAATCTCTTAGTTACCAAGCCAAATAGTCACGAAAGAAAGTAGTCAAAGTAATTTTTTTTCCATTTCCTATAATAAAATCAGAGCATGTGATGACAGTAATATTGTAGTTATATAGAACTTCCACAAATTACCTAGAAGTTTTATTGGTTGCTATATAAGATGTTTATCCTGGAGGTAAATGAATGTTTCATCAATGGTATAGGCAAGGAAATCTTTGAATGTTACATGTAATAAGAATTTTTGGATGTTGAGTTGAAACAAAACAATGATAAAAGAAAGTAGAACCGCAGCCTAGTATAGGATGCGCAAGACACAACAACATCCTAGGGAGTCAATTGAAACTCTAGTTCATTTATGGAGGGTGGAATTTATTATTATTATTATTAATTATTTTTTATGAAGAATGAAATTTGCAGTTACTTCTGTAAAATTCAAGTTCATTTATGGAGCTTGGAGTTAGATTTCTATCATAAATACTGAGTCATTGTCACAATTTATTTTTTGTTGCCCCACTGGCCCATGTCGTGGGTAGCCATTAAAATTGCACAACCACCAAACATCAATTTAGTTGTTTTTCTTTTTTATTTTTTACCCACAAAAGTCAAAATTTTCTTATCCTCAGGATTTTTATTTTTCTGCTTCAGAGGATATTGAAATTTTAAATTACAGTAACTCGATGACTCGACTAAAACAACAAGGTGCACACAAAGAACCCATCACATTGAGTACCGATTGAGAAATTGAAGCTCGAATTTTTGATATACTAACCTAAAGTCAAAACCCAGTGCCACTTGACTACAAAGACTTGGGCAGTATCAATTTTGTTATTTGCTAATAACAACTTAAAAAATATGTAGTATCCTAGCTTCCTAATTGCGATTAAGGCATCAATTGCCAACGATCACAATGAAAATAGTTTAGTTTTTGTAAACTAAGTTCTCTCATATTTGGAGAAAATAAAAAGTTAAATAGACAATTGATTTTTTTATTTATTTTGTGTTGAACACAAGGGGTCCTGAGCAGGCTTTAACGTTAGGAGACACCTTTAAGCTCGTACCATACTCAGATAGTTAGACTAATTCACATTCACACCGGACTGGTCCAATTAAGCGGCAAAGTGCTAGCCAGATTGGTTTTTTCATATTAGGAGTTCGAACTCCCGACCTCTCTTAAGTGACAAGAGTACACGTAATTAACTAGAAAAATATAAAAAATAATTAGACTATTGAATTAAAAAAATAATTAGACTATTGAATTAAAAAAAATTAACTCATTAAACACGTTAAAAAACGAGCAATTAAACCAAATATTCATTGTTCAAATAATCATCTGGTAATTAGCCATTTACTATTCTCCCCTTTGTTGCTAAACATATCAAGTACTGGGCTTTGGTAGCCTTAGCTTAGGTTCATGGGCTATTGACGATGAGAAGCCCATGGTCTACTTTTCTCTATGGGGCAGTAAAGCCCACTCTAAACAAGAGTTTTGACATGTGAACTGGTTAAGATTTTAGTTGGTTGTTATGATAAATAAATTATTTATTCGTTACTCTTTTTTTTTTTTTAACATTAATTCTTTAATTTGTAATATATATTCTATACTTTCGGGATGATGTCAATGTCATAAGTGTCATCACACTATATATCAATTGGTTATTCATTACCCGTCTATTTAAGGATCAAATTGACTAATTTGGTTCACACACATGAAATAAAGAGAATAAAAATTGAGATTCTTTTTCCTGGCTTAGAAAAGTTTAGGTCAATCACATTCGGCTTATTGAGAATCTGACAACTTTATCCAATTACATATTTATCGTTTTTGGTGACATACTTGTCATGTTAAAAATATCTTATATAGCAAGGATATATTACAGATTTTAAAAACTTTCCTAGAAAAGTTTAAATGAATCAAACATGTTAATTAATTTTTCAAGTAATTTAATTACTATGTTTCAGAGTAGCATCAAATATGCTAATTAATTTTTTCAGTAAAGTTATTCCAATCAAATATATTACTTGAAAACACTTTCTCGAAAATTTAATTGATGAGAAAGTACTAAACACCCTCTAAGAATAACTATTTAAGTCAAAGGTCTTGTGGTCAAGCGGAATAACTATGGTCCTCACAAGTCAGAGGTCACAGGTTTGATACCTAGTGGGCCAGCATATGACAGGCTGGAATCTATACTAGGAAATATTAGGCATTTATAAAGGAGATTTCTTGTGTTCATCATGTCCATTAGGGCACATAAGAAATGTAAAAATCTTTTGCAGCCTTGGAAAGCCCCTTCCACAAGCAACCTCTGCACAAGTTTCTCCCCAGAGGATTTTACGTAGGACATTGTCAAAATTTTCATTCTACTTTACTAAATGTGTCTTCACAATGCAGAAAAGTTTTCTTAGGATAAACACAAGG
>CM008345.1:11187116-11197592 GCA_002525835.2 Ipomoea batatas
AATTAAGTAAAGGAAAAATTACACTTTTTGTCTTCAATTATAGGAAAATAACACTTTTCACTCATTAATTATACAGTTGTCACTTTTCTTCTTTCAATGGCATGTGAAAAGTATAACGGAGCGACGAAAAAGTGTTATTTCCTTATAATTCAGGTATGAATGCTGTCATTTTTCCTCAAGTAAAAAGTAATGGATAAAAGTTGGATGGTCTTAAACAAATAGTCAAATATCAAAATTTGAAGGTTCTTACTATGTCCCGACAATACGGTTTGTATTTGCTTCTGTTGCATCTTCTAGGACACTTCTAGCCAATCCAAAATCTGATATCTTAGGATTCATCATGTTATCTAGCAAAACATTATTGGCTTTAAGATCTCGATGAATGATCCTTAGTCGAGAATCTTGATGGAGATATAGTAATCCTCGTGCAATTCCAATAATAATGGAGAAGCGTTTTGGCCAATCAAGCAGTTTGCTCTTTGTTTCATCTACAAAAAAAAAAAAAAATCAAATATTGCATCAGAGGAGCATATAATGAAGCAAAATTATTGTACTTTGACGTATGAGAGATTAGAAAGCCAAACCGAATATGAAGGTATCCAAGCTTTTATTTGCCATGTACTCGTACACCAAAAGTTTTTCTTCTCCTTGTA
Source organism: Ipomoea batatas (assembly GCA_002525835.2). Taxonomy (NCBI): domain Eukaryota; kingdom Viridiplantae; phylum Streptophyta; class Magnoliopsida; order Solanales; family Convolvulaceae; genus Ipomoea; species Ipomoea batatas. Next base: position 11,187,770 of record CM008345.1, read on the forward strand.
TACAACACCCTAGAAGTTTCACTAGATTTCGATGCTGAAGTTTGGCAATATAAATCACTTCGTTCTTGAACTCTTCTATTCCTTGTGTGGAATTCTTTGATAACCGTTTCACTGCAATTTCCTGCTTGTTTCTTAGAACACCCTAAAAATTTGAAGTAAGCATGTATGGAGTATATGTTATGAATTGAATCTACAAAAATTGTGAAAATAATGAGATTGTCACGTACATACCTTGTAAACATCTCCAAATCCACCTTTTCCAAGTTTGTTATTGTTTGAAAAGTTATTTGTAGCTCTTAATATTGTAGACAGGTCGAATAATGGTATGTCTAACGATTCTTTCAGCTTCCTTTCCTTTTTATTACTCTTTTTGTAGAAGTAGAAACAAAGGCTCAAACCAAGCAGGATCATAATGGTGAGCAGTAACAAACTCCCAAAGATTATTTTTCCTTTCTTCCTCTTTGAGCTAGGATGAGATCCCTTTGTAATTGGCTCTGTAGCATCAAGAAATTTTGAGTATCTTCAATTTTTTAACCTTAAGTAAAACAGAAAAGATTGTTTTCTGAGTTTCAACCAAACATTAGAAAATTAAATTGTTTTCCAGAAAAATGTATCATTTCTTAGAAATCATTTTCGGGGAAAACATTTTCTAGGTTTCCAAGCGGATACTAAATGTAGAAAATTGTATGTATTTATACCTGGTATCTCAGAAGAATCGAGTCTGATGTGAATGTCTTGCCCGTTTTTCGACAGCACTCGAATTCCAAACAAGCCATTAAACCACAGCAAGCAACCACTTCCTCCCTTGCTTATGTCCAAACTGGAATAAGCAGTGCAGGAGCAATTCTTCAAACACTCATGCTCACACTCTACAAGGTTCATAGTCTTGTTAAACCAAGAATATTTGGTGTCTGGCAATTTTATCCCAGAATGCTTCTTGAATCCATCTGTTCCATTCTTGCATTTCAGAGCCTTTCTCCTATGGCAACTATTAGCCCCTCCACTGTTTTTCACAAAATTTTCCAAGCATCCACAAAGTGGGGATTTGGCCAGGTTACATATCCCATTTGATCCACACATTGCATATTGGTCACAGATATCCATAGGGGATTTTATGAAACTGAACCAACTTTGGGTCTCATTCACCCATCCCCAGCTTTCAAATACCCCAGAACTGCTCAAAACTAGCCTTAAATAAATCGAGTTGTTAACAATTTCATATCTTGTGTATACCTCCCTGGGATTCATATTCATTTTGTACTTGAAATGAGGGTCATCTGGATTTATTGAAGGCGTTCCACTCCATCGCAGGCCGTTCCAGGGCCCCGTTGTATAAACCTCTTGTGTGCCATTCTTGATTACAATTTGTGGGTACCCTGTTGGGTCCAAGTGAGCTGTGAAGTTCCCTGGAGCTGGGCTGTTTTCATTTTTCTTGGCTGTGAGGAAAACCTCATGGCCTGTTTCGAAATTCCACCCGAGCTTCATGCCTGGGAAATAAGTATCAGTGGGGTAATCGAAACTCTGCCAGAGAAAATTCTGAGGGTTTTCATCATCAGCATCTCTCACCACTAGGTTCCCCGAGTCCAAGAGTTGGGCGATCGGGTTCTTAGGTGATTCTGGTGTGGTGTTGTTATTGGTGGACCATATGGTGCTATGGTTGGCATGAGTGAGAATTAAGCGGCCAGACTTAACGATCTTCAGGACAACCGAGGTTGTGTTGGGGAGGGGAGTTTGGGTGTTGGCTGTCCATATGACTGTTGGGACAGGGATTTTTTTGTACCATATAGAGATGTATCCCTTGAGGAACCCCATCTCAAAGTTGGCACCTGAAGAAATGATGGTTTGGCCATCTGTGAGGGGTTGAGTGGAAGTGATTGTATCCCTTGCCTGGGAAATGTTATACAAGAAGGAGAGTGAGAATAGAAAATGCAGGAAACCAATTCTCATTTTCATCACACCTTTCTATTAGTTTGGGTTCTTTTTTGTTTTTGTTTTTGTTTAGTGGTATAGCAATTTTAAAGCAATTAGTGCAAGTAGTTGATAGTTGTTAATACTATTAATTAATATCAAATGTGACAGTTTTTCAATGCTATATCTTTTTCTTTTCTTTTTTATATTCCCAAATAACAAAAAGTAGAACTAGTTGTTGAAAACTAGGGCCCTTCTTGCCCAAGTGATGCCAATCCTATCCTCTTCAAGGAATGCCTACATTGAAGAGGGTGGATTTGACCTCTATACTAGGCCATCTCTGATGGGGATGGCAAATTATTGGGTGAGCTTGTAATGCAATATACATTTTTAATATATTAAAAATATATTATTTGATAATATATAAAAATAATGCACTTTACGTATACAAATAATGTACTTTTAGTATATTAAAAATGTATTTTTATTTATGACTCACACAAATGTGTGGATCATGGCCCATGAAATAATGATTGGATGGGGACGAGTCATCCCTGATGAGGAACATGAAAAGGTCCTGTCGCGGTCCATATCGAGGAAGGCTGGGGCAGGGACGGAGCTACAGTGGGGCAGTAGGGGGAACTGCCCCCACTCACTCCACCCCAACCTATATATGTATAAGTAGTACATGTTTTAAATATAAATACATGAAAACAGACATGGAAAACAATGGATTAGTTAGAGAAGGTGGTAGACGAGTAACAACTTATGATAGGTCGTGGATTTGATTTTTGTTGACAACACAATTTCATATTTTGTTATGAATATTTTTATAAAGTTTTGATGTGTCTTATTTTTCGTCTATATCCAATAATATTTATGATTATATTTCTTAGTGTTATTTTAACTATCTCTTTTATTTTAATATTTCGCCCTGATTGGAAGAAATTTCTAACTCCGTCCTTGAGCCGGGGAATAATGATTGGACAGGGATGGACCGTCCGTGATGAGGAACAGGAAAAGGTCCTGTCGCGGTCCATATCGAGGAAGGCCGGGAACCGGGGTTTGGATGAAATTGGCACCCCTATATGCTGCAACAGGAGCGGGGAATGGTAGGGTGTATTGGGTGGTTGATTAATTCAAGTGTGCTGCTGAAATGATCAAACTCATTAATTCATCATCCACTAGTGACGAACCAGTTGGTGAAGGGTAGCAAGTTGCAAGTGAAGAAATAACCCCACAAAATTAAATTATAAAAACCTATGGAATGGACTCGATCGAGAAAGGTGTTGAGAGGATTTCGTAATAGTTGAACTCGTAATCTTTAAGTATGAGAGTCATACACCCACTCGACCATCCTTTATGGAGAAATAGATGGATAAATTTGGTCGGTAAATTAATTTAAACAAATTTAACTCTTTAATTGTGTATAAATGTTGTGATTTTATTCATTAGTGTTATATAATTATCTAATTCTATTAACATATGACGTTATTTTTATTATTTAAAATTAATATTCACAGTTAATTAAAAATGACGTCATATAAGAGAATGAAATTTTAATCATAGGTATTAATTTTAAATGACAAAAATAACTTCATAAAAAATAGTTTGATAATTATATAACACCACTGAAAGTGTAACATAATGGAGAATTAAGGAACTAAATCCCGACAAAATTTTTAAAAGTGAACCAATTCGGGATAAAAAAACGTTGTTTTCCTTATATTTATTAAAATGTTGTTTTAGTTAAAAAGTTGTTAACAATAGATTTCATGCAATAAGTGCAAGTAGTGCCAAGGGCCTTGTGGTCCAGTGGTATCAAACCCTTCCCTGTATACGGGAGGTGGTTGGTTCGAGCCTCAGTGGAGGCGTTGCTGTCTCTTTGTTCTTCAGTAGGTTGAGAAAGTAGTTTATGAACAGATACTACACTGTAATAGAGTCAGTAGCATTCAAAAAAAAAAAAAAAGTGCAAGTAGTTGAAAGTTAAAACTATTTCTTATTTGACCTTTTCATTGTTGGGTCTTTATTTTAACAAGTCGTCTTCCCCGATACATATTTGCCCAATCGGAATAAGGATACAAAGTTATTATACAAAAACTAACTTAAGAATACAATTTTAAGATACCATTGGTTATAAAAGTTCACTTTTTAACGGGGATCGGGCAATGAAATGGTGACTTCATTTATAGAGCATGATATTTTTTTGTTTGAAGATGAATTGGCTTCAACTACCATTCTTCCTGTGAAAAAACCAGGCTCTTTAGCAATGGGCAACTCAACATTGTTTGCCAACATATGTACTATAGAAAACATGCTTGGCCTATCTTCAGGATAGTGTTGAACACATAAGAGGCCAACATGGATTGATCTTAGAACTTGAGGAAAATCACGTGGTTCATCCAAATGCTCATCTACAAGTTCAATCAATCTACCATCTCTATATAGCTTCCATGCCTATAGTATGGATGAATAACTTAATAAAGACTTCAATTCAAAAATTAATGAATAAATAAATATGCTTTAAAATGAGACATACATGGCCAAGAAGATTCTCATAGTGATCTTGATTATAAGAAAAATCCCTATTTCGTTTCCCACTCACAATTTCAAGGACCAAAACACCGAAACTAAACACATCTGATTTAATAGAGAAGATCCCATGTCCAGCATACTCCGATGACATATAACCACTGGATTATTAGAAATTTTAGTTTGTTATCTTCAATGATAAAAAACCAAACAAATGAATGCAAAATGAAATTGAAATCTTACAGCGTTCCAGCAACTTTATTAGTATTTGCTCCTGTCTCATTTACTCCAATGCTCTTTGCCAATCCAAAGTCTGATATGGTTCAAATCAATATCCAACAAAATGTTGCTAGCTTTGAGATCCCTATGAATAATTCTTAGTCGAGAATCTTGGTGCAAATACAAAAGCCCTCTTGCAATTCCATTGATAATGTTGAAGCGTTTTGTCCAATCAAGTAACGCTCTCCTTTTAACATCTGCCAAAGATTATTTTTTTAAAAAAATACAATTTACATACATTTCTATTTTCAGAGCAAAAGAAAACTCAAAAAAAAAATAAATCATCTAAGGGTACTCTCAATTTCAAGCACACATTTTATTGGTTAAAAGAATGCTATCAAGGAATTTTAAAATCCAATTTAACTTTGATGAAGTGATCATATGTGATAACAGAATTGATTAAAATAATTTAGATGGAAATATCATACCAAATATATATGAATCAAGGCTTTTATTTGGCATATATTCGTAGATCAACATCTTTTCATCTCCTTGAATGCACCATCCCAAAAGTTTCACAAGATTCCTATGTTGAAGTCTGGCAATCGAAGTGACTTCATTTTTAAATTCTCCAAGCCCTTGTTTAGATGTCTTTGAAAGCCGTTTCACAACTATTTCCTTCTCATCATCCAGTATACCCTGTGAATGGAAGTTTTAGATTGTAGAAAGTTATTTATATAATTTTGGATAATATTTTTTTTTAAAAAATTATTACCTTGTAAACAGGTCCATATCCTCCCTCTCCAATCTTGTTGTTAAGTGAAAAGTTACGAGTAGCTCTTGTTATTGTAGATACCTCAAATAATGTTTGATCCTCTTCCCATTTTAACTTTAAATGGGTTTCCTTCCTTTTTTGTTTGTACAATATTATGATCACAGCCAGGGTTAAGCTCAGCGCCAGAACTCCAACCAATACTAATGAACTTAATTTTATTATTTTTGATTTCTTGCCCTTTGAGCTTGAAGTATAATCTATCAAAAAATTAAAGGAATTAAAATGAAAGGGGATGCATTATTATATTATCAATGTTAGTGGCAACAGCTAGGCAGAAATGCAGAATATGAGAATATCCAGTGTTACAAAAATTCCGCCTAGGCGCCGATTAATTCCCGCCTAGGTGCTAGGCGCCAGTCGACCACCTAGCGTATCACCTTAAATGGTAGTCTAGGCCGCTGGCCGGCTAGGCGACCGCCTAAGCTCCGCCTAGGCACCGACTAGACCGCATAGTCGGGCAATTAACTATTGTTCTTCTTTTTTTTGTTTTTTTTTAATGTGTTATTTCACTCAAAACAACATCGTTTTGAGCGAAATAACCCTAAATTGTACAAATTCTAGATATTTTTTAGGTTAATATTTAATATTTTAGTATTAACTATTAAAGTATTATATAATTTATAATTATTAGTATTTAAAAAATTGAAAATACTTAAACATATTTTTAAAAAAATTTAAAATAAAATAAAAAATACACAGGTGCCTAGGCGCCGATTAATCCAAGCATAAGCGTCCTAAGCACCCGAGCGCCTAGCGATTTTTTCAAGCATGAGAATATCAATAATAAATTGTTACCTAACTCGGAGGAAGCCATCCTTATGTAAAGATCTTGATCAAACCCATCCGAAGGTACCGCACTAATGTCGATCAAATCTCTAAACCAAAGCAAGCACCCATTTTGTCCATTGCTTATATCAAGACTTGAATAAGCCATACAAGAGCAATTGTTGAAGCAAACTTGCCTGCACTCTTGAAGGTTCATAGTAGTATTGAACGCTGAAAACCTTGTATCTGGCAATTTAACACCAGAGTATTTCAAGAATCCATCTGAGGAGGATAAGGATCCATTTTGACAATTCTTCAGAAGTGTCCTACGAACACACCCTCCGGAAAAATCTCCCCTGCCCCATGCCCCTGGATCTCTAGGCAAAAATCTATCCAAGCATCTACAATTAGGGTAGATATTACTGTCACAACGCCCATATGTTCCACAGGATCCATATTTGTCACAAACATCTGTTGCTGATTTACGGATAAGGTTCCATCCCCCTCCTGCCCATATACAGAGATCTGCACTCCCAGAGTTTGACAGGACCATCCTGAGCAAAATTGAGCTATTAATCCTATTATTATAAACCTTAAAACTCACGGAAGCCTCCTTCATATTAATGATTACAAAAATTTCGGCAATGTTCCTCCTTTTAACCATTCCAGATAATCCACTCCAACGCACGCCATTCCATGGCCCTGTTCGGAACACTTCCTTTATACCCTTTCTTATGATGATTTGTGGATATCCTACAGGATCAAGCCAAAGCTTATATTCCCCCGTCCCTGGATTATTTTCTGACTTCCATGACGATACAGTTGTTTCAAGACCAGTAACGAAATTCGTCCCGAGTTTCATGCCTGGCAATAGAGTATCTGTAGGATGATCAAAGCTTTGCCACACTAAATTCTCTGCCTTATCATCACTTGCATCTATCACCACCAGATTCCCAGAATCCAATAATTTGGCAATTGGATTCTGAACTAATCTGGAAGTGTTAGTATACCAGATATTGGATTGATGATCTTCAAGACCACTGATGATGTGTTAGTGAGGGGAGTGTCTCTATTGGCAACCCAAACTACGGTGCGAGTGGGTATTTGGTTGTACCATATGCCAACATAGCGATTCTGTGAATTGGCAGGGCTAAAAAACCCCATCTCAAAGATTCCACCAGAAGAAACAATAGTATGACCATCTTTAAGGAATTGAGTGGAGCTAATGGTATCTAGTGCAATGGAAATACTCAGAATTGAAACTAAGAATGTTGAAGAGATGAGCAATGGAAGAGTTAGCATTGGTAACAGCTTTTCTGATCTTCTTGTTTTTGGTTCAATGTGATGGCATGCATATCTTTCTTTGTATTCATATTCTTCTTGACTTTTTTTTTTTTGGAAAATATTCTTCTTGACTTTTATTATGCCAGTTACTTCAATAATACATACTTCTTTCCTTGCTCTTAATTTCTGCTTTATTTTATTAGGCTTGGAAGAGTATGGACAATGACATCTTGTGCAGTGGCGTTGATTTGGCCGTGATTAGAATGGTGGCAAGCCAGTTTTGACAAGGTTCCATGAGAACTTTGAAACCCATATTTAATTTCACTTGAACACTCAGAGATATATGGTTAATCTCATTGTCTTAATTAGAAGTAAGTCCAGTGAGGTTGAACAAATGGCCTAATTAGGGTTAATGTCAAGCTCTGATCAGTTAAGAGTTATGGTGATAGTGCCTCTTGTGGAGGATAATTCACATAGCTCACACAAAGTCTAAGTTGAAAATTCTAAACCAATAGCTAAACTGGAAAACTTAGATGTATAGTTGATCTGTGTCTTAAATGTTATTGCATTCATTGCTGGTCCCTTATTGGCCTGAGTACATATAAACAAGGAAACATAATTTTTTAGAGGCTAGATTTGACCTTTATCGGCCTCCGCCCAACATGATCTAAGCAGTATCTTAGATAAGGTCAAATTTCCAATAATAAATGTACCAATGACTTATGTCCAAACTCCCAACAAATTCACAAGCGGAAGTAGACTGGCATCTATGACAGAAGTAGTAAAACTATAATAAATTTAAGGTCTGCATATATATATATATATAGTCTCCCAATCTATAAACAATAAATTTTCATTAAGAAAAGTAAAAAAAGCAAAGCCATATATACAGCAAACATTTCACTTTAGAAACAGATAGGTTGTCAAAATGAGAACTCTTTTCCTGCATTTTTTGTTCTCCCTTTTCTTGCTTTCCCATGCAAGGGATACACTCACTTCCACTCAGTTCCTCAAAGATGGAGACACCATCATTTCATCTGGTGGGAGATTTGAGATGGGGTTTCTCAGTATCCCTGCTGGTTCCATAAACCGATACGTCGGTATATGGTACAAACAAATTCCTGTTCCAACAGTAATATGGATTGCCAACAGAGAAACTGCCCTAACTAACACAACATCCGCTGTCTTGAAGATCATTAAGCCTGGCCGGTTACTTCTTATTGATGCCAACAATAACACTATATGGTCCACCAATGCGTCAAGATCAGCTCAGAATCCGATGGCACGACTGTTGGATTCAGGGAATCTTGTGGTGAGAGATTCAGAGGATGAAAACCCGGAGAATTTCCTGTGGCAGAGTTTTGATTACCCAACTGATACTTTTTTTCCAGGAATGAAGCTTGGGCGGAATTCAGTGACAGGCCACGAGGTATATGTGAGGGCATGGAAGAATGAAAATGATCCAGCTTCAGGGCAATTCACATTTCATTTTGATCCAGCCGGGTACCCTCACTGTGTAATAAAGAATGGTCCAGAAAAAATTTACACAACAGGACCCTGGAATGGTCTGCGATGGAGTGGAACACCTGGAATAAATCCAGATAGTCCTCATTACAAGTACCAAGTGTACATGAATCCCAGGGAGGCTTATTCCAGATATGATATCATTAACAACTCGATTTTACTGAGGTTAGTTTTGACTAGTTTTGGTGATCTCCAATCCTTGACATGGATGAATGAGACTCAAAGTTGGGTCAGTTTCATCAAAGCTCCAATGGATATTTGTGACAACTTTGCAAAATGTGGTGCAAATGGAATCTGTGACATAGCAGACTCCCCAAGCTGTGGATGCTTGGAAAATTTTGTCAGTAATACCAGAGGGGGATGGGATTACTGGTCCGATGGTTGCCATAGGAGGATACCTCTGAAATGCAAGAATGGAACAGATGGATTCAAGAAGTATTCTGGCATAAAATTGCCAGACACTACAAGATTCTTGGTTTAACACAACTATGAACCTTAAAGAGTGTGAGCACAAGTGTTTGAGCAATTGTTCATGCACTGCTTATTCAAGTTTAGATATAAGCAATGGAGGAAGTGGTTGTTTGCTTTGGTTTAAGGACTTGTTTGATATTCGATTACTGTCTCTGAATGGACAAGACATTTATATCAGACTCGATTCTTCTGAGATACCTGGTACGAGTACAAAAAACTTTCATCTACTTTATAAGGAGTTTTTTGTTTGTTTGTTTGTTTGTTTGTTTTGTTTTGGTTTTTTTT
>CM008345.1:11199905-11214963 GCA_002525835.2 Ipomoea batatas
ATCAATCTTAGGACTTATATCCATTTATTTATGCTCAAATTGGGATATTAAATTGAAAATGACGAAAATACCATTAACAATTTTAGATTTTTACACGTTTTAAACGGATGTGTGACCGACGCGATGAATTTTGGTACTAAAATAATAGTCGTGGATGAAAATTGGTACTAAAACAATAGTCGTGGGACTAAAATTGGTAGGAATTAAACATGTGGACCAAAATTGTCATTTTGCTAATAGTCGTGGGACTAAAATTGGTATTTGCTCTTTTTTTTAAGTACTATTGACTTTGTTATAATGTACTATCTGAAACCTCTCATTTGAGAAGTCACAGCTTTGACAGTGTGAAATGAAATATAATATAATATGAACACAGAAAATTTTCTTGATAGCATGACTTGATTCACAATTAGTCGGGGAGGAAAGTAAGCTCTCCTATTCATCAAGTCTACCAAATAAAAATGGTTGGCTTGGTAACCACCTTCATACATCAAAATCTTAGCTTAGAAGCCTCTCCGAAATCGCAAATTATTTCTTGGTGTTGTTAGGTTTTGAAAAATTATACTATGGATCATGATCTACATTACAATGTGGATCATATACTGTAATTTATTATATCACTCAGGAGGGGCAATATATGACCATATCTGGACAATTCAGAGGCAATATTTGTACCACTTAAAATTGAGAAGTGATAAGTGGCAACTGAGCTCTCTTTGTAGGGAGGAATTTCGGGAGAACCCGGGTTCAATTTCCGCAAGTGACAATTCCCCTTGGGCCAGCTCCCGTGCCTCCCGGAGCGAACGTGGGTGTATCCCGGACCATTAAACGGACGGAGAGAAAGACCCTGTAAATTTACCAAAAAAATAAAAAATTGAGAAGTGACATTTATAATTGACTTATACTTGAGGGTCATAAATTATAACTTTTTCCTTTATATATTTTCTCCGCGTTTCATTTCCTATGGTTTTGGAAATTTGTGTTCCCAGTTTCTGTACTACATAGATAAGAGTAGGGTTAGATTCTAGTCATTAAAAAAAAGTCTATTCATCATATCATTGGAATGGGAAGTGATAGAAACGGTCTGCTCAACCAAGGAAAAAATATATACATTTAATTATAAGCCTAGATATTATTATTATTATTATTATTATTATTATTATTATTTATTTTTGAACGTAATACTCGTACATAACTCACAAATCATAGAGAGAAAGATGGGTAAACCGCACTAGAAAAACTTTGTGCAGCGGACTTGATCGAAAAAGTGTTGGTCCCGTGACTTTTAGGTACAAGAGTCGTGCTTCATCCACTTGACCGCTCTATTTTTATGGAATTAGCAGGGATGCTATCTCAAAGCTCCCACCATCTCGTCTTTACGTATATAGTAATCTTGGATGAATCATGTTTATTATATTTATTAAAATGTTATTTTAGTTAAAAAGTTGTTAACAATAGATTTCATGCAATAAGTGCAAGTAGTTGAAAGTTAAAACTATATTTCTTATTTGACCTTTTCATGGCTATGTCTTTATTTTAACTAGTAGTCTTCCTCGATACAAATTTGCCCAATCGGAATCTCCATATAAATAGGTTGGAGTAGTTCAAAAGTGCTTTAGATAAGAATAAATGCATATACATTAATGAGCAAAAAGGTTTTTGATAGGTATCATACTTTGTAATATTTCTTTAATCATACTATCATGCATAATCATGCTATGAGTGTCTGTATTATATTAGACAAGAGCTACTAATAACTTTTCAGTCAATAATAAGATTGGAGATGAAGATCGGACATGGGCCTATTTTTAAGGCAACCATTTTTTATCCTACAAAATTATATTTATCATATCTACAATTTAAAAATTTCAGTTAAAGGGTATTGTGGATGATGAAAGAAAATAGTTGTGAATCCACTCTCAAAGACATCTAAGGATTATATTGGAAGGGTTTGAAAAATTCAAATGAAGTCAATTCTATTACTAGACTTCAACATAGGAAACTAAATTTAATTTTGTTGGACATTGAAATGAACTAACAGCACGTTTGGTTCACGGAATGAATTTTGAGGTAATAGGAATGTTATTCCATAGGAATGGAATAGGCAAAGAATAGAATAGAAATTGTATTCTGTTGTTTGGTTCGCGGAAGGAATAGACTTAAAAATTATATTACAGTGTTTGGTTGGTTTAAGGAATAGAAATGAAATGTGTTTTAAAAGACAAAAATACCCTTATGTAGTAGTACTAGTAGTAATAATAATAATAATAATAATGATAATAATAATAATAATAATAATGTTATTATTAATATTAATATTATTATTATGTAATAATAAAATAAAACTTATAATAATATTAATAACAATAATAAGAAAAAAGGAATAATAATAATAATAATAATAATAATAATACAAAAACAAAATTATATTATATATAAAATAATTATTTAAAAAAAAAACACAAATGAGAGTTTTTGATCCCACATTGGTAACTCAAGAAGGAAAACTCATTTGAGCTTCTCTATATAAGATAATCATTGCTTCCATTTTAAAATTAACAACAAGATGAAGATGATGATGCCTTAAAGAGCCAAAAGCTCCATCATTTAAGGAGCTTTAATTGCTCTTAGTTATAATTTTTTTTATATAAATAATATAGCATATATATATGCGTGGCTGCGCACCATGCCGCAGCCGCGATAATTATTATTATATGATTAAAATAAAAATTCGTAAAAATAAAGAAGATCAGAAAAATACCTTAGAAGAATTCAATCAAATTTTACCTATTCCTGAGAGGTCAAGGCAAAATGGTTAAAAACGTTAAAAACGCTTACTTTCTCTCTCCTGGTCCGAATGAAGGGATATCGGCTGGCCTAGACAATCCACCCATCAGGTTTAGATTTCCAGAGCTCATTCGCAACAAAAAATTTTCTTTGTGCGGCGATAAAAAAAAACATGTTTTTTTTTAGAGAGATACTATTTCAGCAATTTCAGCAATCGAGTCAAGGATACACGACAGAAGGAATTGTTCTATTTCCAAACTTCACCTTCAACTTGAAAATTGGATTTTTTTTCAATAATTTGGCATTCCCAGGAATAAATGTTCCTGGGAATACAAATGCGAACCAAACAACGGAATAGATTATTACTAGGAATGCTATGCCATTCCCTACCTATTTCGTGAACCAAACAACCCATAAAAGTTTTAGACTTTAGCTAGCTTGACAATGAGCATTGAATTAAACGAGATAGCTAGTCAGACGGGAGCAAATACAAATCTAGTTGTTGAAACATTATAATTAAGATTTGGGAAAAAGGTAACTTCAAAAAAAAAAAAAAATTTAGAAAAAACATTAAATTGACTTTCAAACTTTACTCAAAAGTAGGAAAAAGTGTCAAATAGACCACTGAATTTATCGCTTTTGTGCAATTGAGTCATTGAACTTAAAAAGTGTGCAATTCAACCATTAAACAAGCAAAATTTGTGCAATTGGACCATTTTTACAAAATTTTTTTTAATTCAATTTGAGTTAAAAACATTTCAATATTGACTCCCAACTAGTATAGTAGAAGAAAATGCAACTCTTAATACATATATGTTAGTAATATAATTAGATTTTACTAGAAATTTTTTGTACAAATGGTACAATTGCACAACTTTGACTTGTTTGATGATTGAATTGCACACTTTTTAAGTTCAATGGCCCAATTCCACAAAAGCTATAAGTTCAGTGGCATATTTGACACTTTTTCCCTCAAAAGTATAATTAAGTCTTCAAACATTTGAAAAGTTCAATTAAACACACAAATATATCATTTTGATGTATTTAGGTCCAACCGATCATAATTTTCTCCGTTGGAGGGTTAATATTCTTCTGCAATTTTGTGTTGCTTGGATTCTAACGCTAATCGATCAAGCACGAGGGTTAGGGAAAGCTTGTCGCTTATGGCTCGAGCTTCTGCGACCTCCACTTTGGCTGTTTTTTATTTCTGTTTATGAATCTCTGCATTCAGCAATGCGATTTCTTCCTGGGCTTTTGAATCGTCTTCGTTGCCTATGTTGATTTCGTGCGTTAGATGTTTGATCTGTGTCTCCAGTGAAGTGATGTGACCGGATTGGTCCCGGTTCTTCTTTTCTGCCATCTCCGCTCGTCTGAGCGCCTCGGCTTTTGCGTCTCCGGCCGCCACCGCTTGGGTTTCCAGGCGGAATATCTCCCCTTGCGCCGCCCTCAGCTCCGCCGCGGAGCAAGATAGCTGTTCCTGGGGCCCATGCGTCGTCTTCTCCGTTGGTCAGCCACGGGACTGAGGTTGACGCGGTGGATGGTTCCGGCTTCTCCGTTCGTCTTCTCCACTGGAGAAGACAAAGTCTCTGTTCTTGGAGAAGACGAACAGTACTTTTCTGCTACAATACTGTTTTGCTGTGACTTTGAGTTTGGATTTGGGTTTGCTTATGCAAAGCATTAGAACACATGCAATTTACTGTGCATAATATATAGAGTTAAATTGTGCTCAGATCAGCAAGATTTTAGTGTCAGAACAGATTAAGCTTTCAAGTTCTTTGTTGGCTTCTAGTTTCCTGTAAGGTGCTATCAAGAGATTAGCACGAACATACAGAGTGGTTTGCTTCTGGTTTCTTTGTTGGCTTCTGGTTTCCAACGGAGAAGAAGACAGTTGGTTGGGGATGAAGATTCCGGTCCCGGCCGCCTGAATGTTGGTTGGAAAAATTGTGACCGGTTGTTCACGTGGAACAACTGGTCATATGGGTCTAAATGCACTTTTTGAATGTTCGAGGGCTTAATTGCATTTTTGGGTAAAGTTTTGGGGCCAATTTGACCCTTTTCCCTTAAGATTTCAATTTCATTTGCATTCATTTGTTTGCTTTTTGATCATTGAACATAACAAATTAAAATTTCAGACAAAGTAGTTATATGTCTCCAAAAGTATACAAGACATTAGATCTTCTCTATTAAATTAGAGATTTAAATTTTCTCATAATCAAGATCACTATGAGAAACTGCTTTTTGGCCATGCACGTTTGTTTCATTGTCTCATTTTTTTTTAGCATATTTATTCATTCATTAATGTTTGATCGAATTGAAGTCTAGATATACTAATTCATCTTTACTATAGGCATGAAAGCTTTGTAGAGATTGTACATTGATTATTGAACTTGTAGACGAGCTTATGGATGAACTATGTTATTTGCTTCAAGTGCTAAGATCAATCATATCAATGTTGGCGTCTATGTGTTCAACACTGCAATGGAGATAGGTCAAGCATGTCTTTCATAGTTCATATGTTGTCTAATGATTGATGTTGAGTTAATACCCATTGCTAAAGAGCATGGTTTCTTCATAGAAAGAAGTGTAATTGAGTCTAGCATACAAATATCATGTTTCATCAATGAAGTGACCATCTCATCATTCGATCTTGGTTAAAAGAGTACATTCGTAACTGGATTGTTACTTTTTATTTACCCCAATTCTATCTGCATTTGTTTTTAAGAACTTCATAGGGAAAACTTCCTAGTGATATAGTTAAACCCCTTGGATTTGTGGGGCTTGTGCAATGGCGTTGATCGCACATGGTCAGGGTTGGCCCGGGTTAGAATAGTGGCTAGCCAGTTTTCACAAGGTTC
This sequence comes from Ipomoea batatas, assembly GCA_002525835.2. Classification (NCBI taxonomy): domain Eukaryota; kingdom Viridiplantae; phylum Streptophyta; class Magnoliopsida; order Solanales; family Convolvulaceae; genus Ipomoea; species Ipomoea batatas. Next base: position 11,205,548 of record CM008345.1, read on the forward strand.
CATGAGAACTCGAGATATATGGTAATCTCATTGTGAGGTTGAACAATTGGCCTAATTAAGGTCAATGTCAAGCTCTGATCAGTTAAGAGTTATGGTGATAGTGCCTCTTGTGGAGGAAAATTCACATAGCTCACACAAAGTCTAAGTTGAAAATTCTAAACCAATAGCTAATCTGGAAAACTTAGATGTATAGTTGATCTGATGTTAGGATCTTAGATGTATAGTTTATCTGTGTCTTAAATGTTATTGCATTTATTGCTGGCCCCATGGCACCAACTAGTCTTGTCGTCTTAAATGTTATTGCATTTATTGTTGAGACTTGACTCTAATACCACTTATTAGATAAGTGTTTACCACTATACTAAAAACTATAACTCGTAACAAAGGTGCAACTTTATTTCTGTATACAATTACACATTTACGAGACATTGGGTGTTAGACTTAGCTCTTTAAATTCTTTACCGGCCTCCTCCCAACAATCTCTCGCCATCAGGTGCTAGACTTGCCTTTTATCCGTCTCTGCCCAACATGATCTAAGTAGTATCTTAGATAAGGTCAAATATCCAATAATTAATGTAGCAATGATTTATGTCCCAAACTCCCAACCAATTCAAAAGTGCAAGTAGACTGGCATATGTGACAGAAGTAAAACTAGAATAAAAATTTAAGGTCTGCATATATATATATATATAGTCTCCCAATCTATAAACAATAAAATTTCATCAAGAAAAGCAAAAAAGCAAAGCTATATATACTGCAAACATTTCACTTTAGAAACAGATAGGTTGTCCAAATGAGAACTCTTTTCCTGCATTTTTTGTTCTCCCTTTTCTTGCTTTCCCATGCAAGGGATACACTCACTTCCACTCAGTTCCTCAAAGATGGAGACACCATCAGTTCATCTGGTGGGAGCTTTGAGATGGGGCTTCTCAGCATCCCTGCTGGTTCCATAAACCGATATATCGGTATATGGTACAAACAAATTCCTGTTCCAACAGTAATATGGATTGCCAACAGAGAAACTGCCCTAACTAACACAACATCCGCTGTCTTGAAGATCATTAATCCTGGCAGGTTAGTTCTTATTGATGCCAAGAATGACACTATATGGTCATCTAACGCATCAAGATCAGCTCAGAATCCCATTGCACAACTGTTGGATTCAGGGAATCTTGTGGTGAGAGATTCAGAGGATGAAAACCCGGAGAATTTCCTGTGGCAGAGTTTTGATTACCCAACTGATACTTTTTTTCCAGGAATGAAGCTAGGGCGGAATTTCGTGACAGGCCACGAGGTATATGTGAGGGCATGGAAGAGTGAAAATGATCCATCTTCAGGGAAATTCACACTTCATTTAGATCCAGCCGGGTACCCACACGGTGTAATAAAGAATGGCCCTGAAAAGATTTACACATCAGGACCCTGGAATGGTCTTCGATGGAGTGGAACACCTGAAATAAATCCAGATAGTCCTCATTACAAGACCCATGTGTACATGGATCCCAGGGAGGCTTATGTCAGATATGATATAATTAGCAACTCGATTTTACTAAGGTTAGTTTTGACTAGTTTTGGTGATCTCCAATCCTTGGTATGGATGAATGAGACACAAAGTTGGGTCAGTTTCATCAAAGCTCCAATGGATGTTTGTGACAACTTTGCAAAATGTGGTGCAAATGGAATCTGTAACATAGCAGAATCGCCAATCTGTGGATGTTTGGAAAATTTTGTCAGTAATACCAGAGGGGGATGGGATTACTGGTCCGATGGTTGCCATAGGAGGATACCTCTGAAATGCAAGAATGGAACAGATGGATTCAAGAAGTATTCTGGGATAAAATTGCCAGACACTACAAATTCTTGGTTTAACACAACTATGAACCTTAAAGAGTGTGAGCACAAGTGTTTGAGCAATTGTTCATGCACTGCTTATTCAAGTTTAGATATAAGCAAGGGAGGAAGTGGTTGTTTGCTTTGGTTTAAGGACTTGTTTGATATTCGGTTATTGTCTCTGAATGGACAAGACATTTACATCAGACTCGATTCTTCTGAGATACCTGGTACGAATACAAAAACTTTCCTCTACTTTATACAGAGTATTTGTTTTTGTTATTGTTTTGTTTTGTTTTGTTTTGTTTTTTGTTTTTTTTTTTTGTTTTTTTTTGTTTTGTTTTTTGTTTTGTTTTTGTTTTTGTTTTTGTTTTTTGTTTTTGTTTTTCTGAGACATCGGGTACATACAATTGTCTATATGACTATATTTAGTTGGATAAAAGGTTGAAGCAACTAACACTTTCATGATACTACAGAGGAATTTCATGATACTACAGAGGAATCAGGTCATGCTAGCTCAAAGGGGAAGAAAGTACAAATCATCTTAGGTTCTTTGTTACCGCCAACTATAATAATCTTGCTAGTTCTGTGCTTTGGTTTGTACCTCTACAAAAAGAGTAAGGAGAAAATGATGAAGCTGAAAGAATGGTTAGAAATACCGTTATTTGACATGTCTACAATATCAAGAGCTACAAATAACTTTTCGGAGAACAACAAACTTGGACAGGGCGGATTTGGAGCTGTTTACAAGGTATGTATATGAAACTATATAAATTTCCTTTTGAAACTTCTATAGATTCAATTCATAACATCTAGTTATTTACTACAAATATTCAGGGTGTTCTAGAAAACAAACAAGAAATTGCTGTGAAGCGACTCTCAAAGACTTCCACGCAAGGAGTACAAGAGTTCAAGAATGAAGTAATTTGTATTGCCAAGCTTCAACACCGCAATCTAGTAAAGCTCCTTGGGTGTTGTATACAAGGAGAAGAAAAGCTTTTGGTCTATGAATACATGCCAAATAAAAGCCTGAATACCTTTATATTTGGTTTGGTTTTCTAACCTCTCCCTTGCATCTAATGCACTATAATTTCTTCATTATACGGAGTATATATTTTGTGAAATCTTAAGTTGATTAACATCTTTTGGTAGATGAAGCAAAGAGCATATTGCTTGATTGGCCAAAACGTCATTCCATTATTAACGGAGTTGCTCGAGGATTAATGTATCTCCATCAAGATTCTCGACTAAGGATCATTCATAGAGATCTTAAAGCAAGTAATGTTTTGTTGGATAACAATATGAATCCAAAGATTTCAGATTTTGGGTTGGCAAGAAGTGTTGGAGGGGATGCAACAGAAGCAAATACAAACCGTATTATTGGAACACAGTTAGAACCTTTATATTGTGTTATTTATGTTGGACTATCCAACTGTTTTCTATTAATTTTATTAATACAGATATTTTCTTTGATGCAGCGGATACATATCACCTGAATATGCTACTGACGGAAAATTTTCAATAAAATCAGATACATTTAGTTTTGGCGTTTTGTTGTTGGAAATTGTGAGTGGGAAAAGAAATAGAGGATTTTCTCACCCAGACCACAATCTCAACCTTATTGGTCATGTAGGTCATAAAAAATTACACACACACACATAATTTATTTTTGGCGAATCACTTCTATCACACTTAGCTTATTGATCTAAATTCACTTTGCAGGCATGGAAACTATATAAAGAAAACAGGGCGTTGGAACTAATTGATGTCTATCTTGCTCCGTTGTGTAATCTGTCTCAAGTTCGAAGGTGTATCCATGTTGGATTGTTATGTGTGCAACAACGTCCAGAAGATAGACCGGTCATGTCTTATGTGGTAACAGTATTGTCCAATGACATTACCTTACCTGAAGCAAAAGAGCCTGGATTTTTCACAGAACAAAGAGTAAACATGAGTGATTGCTCTCCTAGCACACAGGGAACAGGTTCAAGAAACGAATGCTCCATGACTATCTTGGATCCTAGGTAGAGCATATACAATAAATTCCTTGTAAAATAGTTTCCCTTTTGGTAAACAACTTTAATTTTACCGTACTTTTTTTTTCCCCTTCTAACAATATGTGGTTGAAGTGATTGATACGGAGTATAAAGAAGTGTGAAGAAGTTTGCTTGAACAATTTCTCTTATATGGCTTATCAATTCTAGATATAAGCAAGCGAGAACATGGCTACTTGTTTTGGTTTGGTTTGTAGATGTGATCGACATTTGTAGATGGGCAAGATCAAGATCTATGCATGAGGATGGCTTCTTCTGATTTTGGTTATTAATTTGAATACAAGTTAGTTGTAGTGTGAAATGAAATATAATATAATATAATATGAACACATAAAATTTTCTTGATAACATGACTTGATTCACAAGAGTCGTGCTCCATCCACTCGACTGCTCTTTTTATCTTTAGGTGTATAGTAATCTCGGATGAATCATGTTTATAATATTTATTAGAATCTTGTTTTCGTTAAAAAGTTGTTAACAATAGATTTCATGCAATAAATGCAAGTAGTTGAAAGTTAAAACTATATTTCTTATTTGACCTTTTCATGGTTATGTCTTTATTTTAACAAGTCGTCTTCCCTGATACATATAATTGCCCAATAGAAATCCCCATATAAATAGGTTGGAGTAGTTCAAAAGTGCTTTAGATAAGAATAAATGCATCTACATTAATGAGCAAAAAGGTGTTTGACAGGTAAAAGAGCTAGAAATTAATACTAGGAATCGTAGAAGAGATTTTCATGCATGTATTTGCAAAATCATAGGCTACGTGCGTCAACTTGATCTCATTTGTCAGTACCGATATGTCTCCCCTGCCTGACAAGCACACGTCCTTAAATTCCTTTGTAATATTTCTTTAATCATACTATCATGTGTACAATTCTATCTATCATCTTTTTCTTGCGTCATGAAAGTGTTTGGGACCATTAATAAGTCAATTGAAATAACTAATAATTCAATGATACGATCCCACATCGGCTCCACAAGAGATTGTGGAGTGGTACTTAAGTTGGAGCCAAACCTCCACTCATGAGCTAGCTTTTATGGTGGAGTTAGGGTCTTGGCTTGAGTGCCGTATCATTCAATTCACAGGAGATGTCTTGCATCTTGAATTTAATTGTGCATGTGCCTTTCAGATAGTTGGGAGTTAGCAACTCATTCAATTGACTTTAAGCAAAGGAGTTGTGTCAACTATGTTCATCGTGATGTTTAGATCACCTCCCAAGGTTAATTTTTATCTTAATTTTTATATTTACATGTGAGGATTAAATAAAAACAAATTGCAAGGAATCGAATCGAATACAAAGGCATTTTTTAGCATCAACTACTCTTTAGATTTATGCAAATAAGACTCTGCAGAGCTTATTTATGAGTTTATAATTTATTTTAAGAGTTAATTCCATTTTTGATCCTAGATTTATAGGTGACATTCCATTTTTAGTCATCTTTTATTAAAACATACATCCACATTTGGTCCTAGTATTTGTGTCATGACTATTTTTGGTCTTCCGTCAACAAAATTGTTGAAATGTCGTTAAATACAAATGCATTTTCAATCTTCCTGGACGGGATGGAATGCGGCGGCGGCATGTCGAGCTTGGTGTTGGAGGAGTCCGCCGTGAGCCGAGGAGATAGTTCATCTCCGAAGGGCAGTGGGGTGTAGAACTCACCGTCAAAGGAGTAGCTCATAAGGATATAACGGTCAAACGACGGGAAATTTGAGTAGCCATGATCAAAGGAAGCTGTGGTTGCAGAAGATTGGAGGAGTGATGGGTTTTTCCCTTTGTTTTTTTTTTTTTTAGAAAAAAAAACATAAATTAACCATTTTGCCCCACTTATAAATAATTCAATATGGGTTACGTTTTTTCAGGTCAAATTTGGCCGAGAAGACCAAATCTATTAAAAGATGCATAGTTAGGGGCTAAATTGTTAATTTTTAAAGTCAAGTGATTCAATTAACAAGATCCATATAGTCATATATGACCAAAAGTGTAATTTACTCTTTATTAATATATATATTGATTTCATTATTTTATATTTTAATACGTAAACAAACTATTTAAATTTAAAACTATTTAAATTTTTTTTTCAAAAAAAAAAACTATTTAAATTCTATGAAGATGTTTTTTTTTTTAAAAAACATTTATCAGCTTATCAAAAAACTAATTTTCCAAACACTAAGCATAATAGCTAGCTTAACAACTCTTAAGATTTCAACTTCTAGCTTATACCTTTTCAGCTTTTAGCTATCTTTTCAGCTAGGTTTGCCAGACATATACTTAACTTTTTTACTCTCAACTAATGTAAATTAATTCAAAATAAAAAATAAATCACAATTTTAATTATTATTTTTTCATAAATAAAATAAAAATATGTGACAACATCGAGGCTTACTCATTGGGTACACCTGCTATTTTTCAATTAAGAATTTGTTGAACTTCTATTAAATGCCTAGAATAAATTGGGAGGCATTATTGTTTAGACATTTAAAACTCCATATATGTAAACCTATCAACAATTTTATAGGTGACCAATATTTTTCCTGGCCTATTATTCTTGTGACAAAAGCATATCCACACTTTAGCCCAACAGAATTGTAGAGAGGTAAATCATTGTGACTCAACATATCATGTGTGACGACCTATTATTCTTGATAATGTATATATTGCACATTTTAAAACCATAACAAGTCAATCTATCTCTTTAACATTATTAATAACAAAAAAAAAGTATGTCAATATGTCATAAATCATAATGGTTAATAATCAAATAAATGAGTCGGATAATAGCATTCACAATGATTGAAGGATATTTTCCCTCAGCACCATTACTTTTTTTTTTGTAAGTTTACGGGGTTTTTCTCTGTCCGTTTAACGGTCCAGATTCACCCACGTTCGCTCCGGGAGGCACGGGAGCTGGCCCAGGGGAATCGTCACTTTTTTTGGGAATCGAACCCGGGTTCTCCTGGAATCCCTCCGCACCATTACTTATATCTATTTAACTTTGCAAAATCACTCAAAAATTATTTATATTATATGCTAAATAGATAAACAAAACAAAAAAAAAAAAAAAACAAACAAAAACAAAAACAAAAACAGAGAAAGGCAAACAACATGTATTATTGTTTGTACTCTAGCGAGGATCTAAGCTAGTGAAGCTACATTCATTTCCTGAACTCATCATTTCCTGTGTGTTTGAAGAGCACCCACCTTCATTTACTTTTCGTTCGGTGAAAAATCCAGGTTCTTTTGCTTCAGGTAAGATGTTGTCATTAGACAATATTGTTACCACAGAGGACATGGTTGGTCTATCTTCTGGACGCTCTTGCACACATAATAGTCCAACATGGATACACCTTTGAACTTGCAATATATCACATGATGGAGCTAGGTGGGCATCAATTAGTTCCAAAGCCCTATTTTCTTTATACAATTTCCATGCCTACAAAGCTATATTAGATCAGTAAAGAGTGACATACATAAGCAATTAAAAAAATATAAAGACTAAAAAACAAGTAGTCTATTGTGACCTACATGACCGATAAGGTTGTGACCATGGTCGGGGTGACAAAATTTTCTGTTTCTTTTTCCAGTTACAATCTCCAACAACAAAACCCCAAAACTAAATGTATCTGATTTTATTGAAAATATTCCATCAACAGCATATTCTGGAGAAATGTATCCACTGCCATAAAATATGACATTTTTATTAATTAATAAAGGTAATGCATAATAGTTGGTGCTCTAACACAAATAAAAAAACAATTAAGCTAAGGTTCTTACTGTGTCCCAAAAATACGATTTGTATTTGCTTCTGTTGCATCCCCTACAACACTTCTTGCTAACCCAAAGTCTGAAATCTTAGGATTCATGTTGTTATCTAGTAAAACATTGCTTGCTTTAAGATCTCTATGGATGACCCTTAGTCGAGAATCTTGGTGGAGGTACATTATTCCTCGTGCAATCCCAATAATAATGGAAAGACGCTTTGGCCAATCAAGCAGTTTGCTCCTTGCTTCATCTACCAAAAGTATTTTAATCAACTAAGGTTTCACACTATAAATATAATGAAGTAAATTGTGGTTTGATTTATGAGAGATTAGAAAGGCAAACCAAATATGAAGGTATCTAGGCTTTTATTTGCCATGAACTCGTAGACTAAAAGCTTTTCTTCTCCTTGTATGCAGCAACCAAGAAGCTTTACTAAATTTCGATGTTGAAGTTTGGCAATACAAATAACTTCGTTTTTGAACTCTTCTACTCCTTGTGTGGAAGACTTTGAGAGACGCTTCACAGCAATTTCTTGTTTATCTTCTAGAACACCCTGGATATTTGAAATAAACATCTATATATGTTATGAATTAAATGTAGAAAAGGTTTGAAAATAATGAGATTATCTTATGCATACCCGATAAACAGCTCCAAATCCACCCTCTCCAACCTTGTTGTTAAATGAAAAGTTATTTGTAGCTTTTGATATTGTAGATAGATCAAATAGTGGTAATTCTAACCATTCTTTTAGCTTCATTTCCTTCTTACTCTTTTTATAAAAGTACAAACCAAGGCATAGACCTAGCAAGGTCATTGTAGTGAGCCCTAATACCAAACTTCCAATGATGATTCTTACTTTCTTCCCCTTTGAGCTAGAATGAGGGCCACCTGTAATTGAATTTGGTCCTGTTTAGTAAAATAGTTAGCCAGTCAATTTTGACTTATTTGACCAATGCATTATTAGTTATTTGACTTGATTAAAAAATTAATATAAGTGTTTGGTTAATTCGCTTTTTGTAACTCTAAAATGCTAAAATTCAAAAAGTTGCTCAAAGTAACTTTTTCAATTAAGTTTTTGAGAAAAGAAATTATACAAATAACTATTAGCTAACAACTAATTAATTTAACAAAACACCTTTCTACAATCAGATCAACTAATGTTATCAACTAATTATATCTCTAACTTAATCATCAGTTAACAACTAAAAGCTATAAGCTAATAACCATTTATCAAACAGGGTCATTGCATTATCTACAAATTTGGAGTCACTTCATCAACCTTTTATCAAACAAAATAAAGAAAATTGTTATATGTATCATTACCTGGTATTTCAGAAGAATCAAGTTTAATGTAAATGTCTTGCCCCTCTTCAGACAACACTCGAATGTCAATCAAGTCGTTAAACCAAAGCAGGCAACCACTTCCTCCCTTGCTTATATCTAAACTCGAATAAGCTGTGCACGAGCAATTCTTCAGACACTTGTGCTCACACTCTTTAAGGCTCATAGTCGTGTTAAACCAAGAATAAGTAGTGTCTGGCAATTTTATACCAGAATACTTCTTGAACCCATCTGTTCCATTCTTGCATTTCAGAGGCTTTCTCCTATGGCAACCATCAGACCAGTTATTCAACCCCCTTCTATTATTGTTTGTAAATTTTTCGAAACATCCACAAACTGGGGAATTGGCCATGTTACATATTCCATTTGCACCACATATTGCATAGATGTCACAAACATCCCTAGGGGTTTTTATGTAACT
>CM008345.1:11288519-11299078 GCA_002525835.2 Ipomoea batatas
CAATTCCAAGCACGCATTTTCTTGGTTAAAAGAATGCTAACAAAGGAAAATATTTAAAATCCAAATTGACAATAGAGTTGATTAAAATTTAGATGGGAATATCATACCAAATATATATGAGTCAAGGCTTTTGTTTGGCATATATTCATAGATCAACATCTTTTCATCTCCTTGAATGCACCATCCTAGAAGCTTCACTAGATTCCTATGTTGAAGTCTTGCAATGGAATTGACTTCATTTTTAAACTCTCTAAGGCCTTGCTTAGATGTTTTTGAAAGCCGTTTCACAGCTATTTCCTTTCCATCATCCAGAACACCCTGGAAAGATTATTTTTAGATTGTAGAAAGTGATAAGTATAATTTTGGATAAAAATAGGGTAGTATTGCTACCTTGTAAACAGGTCCATATCCTCCCTGCCCAATCTTATTGTTGAGTGAAAAGTTATGAGTAGCTCTTTTTATTGTAGATATTTCAAATAATGTTTGATCTTGTTCCCATTCTAACTTTAAGTGGATCTCCTTCCTTCTCCGTTTGTGCAATATGATGATGATCAGAGTCAGGGTGAAGCTCAACACCAGAATTCCAACCAATACTGATGAAGTCAATTTTATTGTTTTTGTTTTATTGCCCTTTGAGCTTGAAGGATAATCTGCCAATAAAAAAGAATGAAAAGGGGGAGCATTATCAAGCTCAGGGAAATTGGTCACTTTGAATTAGTGGCAATGTTTAGGTAATATTGGTTTGGCAAAATAGTTACCCTATTAATCAATTTTGGCTTATTTAATTTGATCATTATTAGCTGTTTGACTTAGTTAAAAAATCAATACAAGTGTTTGGTTAATCAATTTTTTTAAACTCCAAAATGCTAAAATTCAAAAACATTTTCAATTAGCTTTTTGAGAAAAAAATTATACCAAAAATCTATCAACTAACAGCTAATTTACTAGGGCTGTTAACGAACCGAACATAAACGAACGGAGGCTTTTCGTGTTCGTTTGTTAAGGATTTTGGGGTGTTCGTGTTCATGTTCGTTTGTTAAGGTTTTTTAAAATCCTATTCGTGTTTGTTTGTTAAGCGTTCCTTAGTGTTCGTTAACGTTCGCGAACATGTTCGTTAATGTTAACGAACACATTCACGAACGTTTTCGCAAACGTTAACAAACACGTTCACAAACATGCATGTTCATTTACGTTCAAGAACACGTTCGTGAACACTTAATAACCAAACACCTGAACATGTTCGTGAACACAATTTGTTCGTGAACAAGAAATAATCTACGTTCGCGAACATAATAATGAACACTAAACGAACTTGTTCGCGAACACTACTATACGAACATAAACGAGCTTGTTCGCGAACACTTAACAAGCGAGCTTACCACTGTTTAGACTTTGTTCGTTTATTAACCGAGCTCTAAATTTTGTTTGTTAATGTTCGTTTACATTAATAAACGAACATAAACGAACGCTTACCGAGCTCGAACACGAGTAGTTTATCGAAAGCTTTGTTCGCTAACAGCCCTATAATTTACCAAACACCTTTTTACAATCAGCTAATGGCATCAACTATTCATACCTTTTAACTCAATCAGCTATTAGTCATCAGCTAAAAGTCATTTACCAAACAGGGATAATAAATTGTTACCTGAATCTGAGGAAGCCATCCTTATGTAAAGATCTTGCCCATTCAGAGATACCACAGTGATGTCCATCAAATCTCCGAACCAAAGCAAGCAACCATTTTCTCCATTGCTTATATCTAGACTTGAATAAGCCATACAAGAGCAATTGTTCAAGCAAACCTGCCTGCACTCTTGAAGATTCATACTGGTATTGAAGGTTGAAATCTCTGTATCTGGCAACTTAAGACCAGAGTATTTCTTGAATCCATCTGAGGATGTATTTTGACAATTTAGGGGTGTCCTCCGAACACACCCTCCTGAAAAATCTGATGAATTCTCCCATGCTACTGGATATGTAGGTGAAAATTTATCAAAGCACCCACAAATAGGATTTCTATTATTGTCACAACTCCCATATGGACCACATACTCCATATTTGTCACAACCATCTACTGGTGCAGCAGGGAAGCTGTTCCATTTACCTGTTTCATAACCCCATATATGCAACTCTACAACCCCAGAGCTTGTCAGGACAATCCTGATGAATTTTGAGCTATTAAAACCCCGACAACTAGTGCTAGCCTCACTGGAATTAATGACTACAGAAATTTCAGCAAACAGGCCCCATTTTTCCAGTCCAATCCACTGCAAACCATTCCACGGCCCTGATCGATACATTTTGTTACTACCTTTTGTTAAGATAAGTTGTGGATATCCTGTTGGATCAAGGGAAGCCTTATATTCCCCTGTAGCTGGATCATTCTCCGTCTTCCATGCTGAGATAGTAAGCTCAAGGCCAGTAACGAAATTCTGGCCGAGTTTCATGCCTGGCAAATGAGTATCTGTAGGATGATCAAAACTTTGCCACAGCAAATTCTCTGCCTCCACCACCAAATTCCCAGAATCCAATAATTTTGCAACTGGATTCTCAACTGATCTGGAAGTGTTAGTGCACCAGATAATGTTGGAAGTGTTGCCATCAACAAGAGCTAGCCCGCCTGGATTGATGATCTTCAAGACTCCTGAGGATGTGTTAGTGAGGGGTGTATCTCTGTTTCCCACCCAAATTACAGTGCGAGGAATAGGTATTTGCTTGTACCATATGCCAATATAGCAATTCTGCGAACCGGTTGGGCTAAAAAATCCCATCTCAAAGATTTCACCAGAAGAAACAATGGTATCCCCATCTTTAAGGAATTGGGTGGAACTAATAATGCTAATGATATTGTGTGCAAAGGAAATCTGCTGAAATGAAACTAAGAATATTATATAAATGAGCAAAGCAAGAGTGAGCATTGATAAAAGCTTTTGTTCTTATGATGGTTCTTAGCTTTGTATTCATTTTATAGTATATAACCAATTATCTTTGTGGAATTTTTAACTTCTTAGACTTTTAGTACACCGGAGCCTGGGATGGTATATAAGAAAATTCAAGGAAATTGCCATATCTCGAGTCTTGAAGTAAAATATGGGTTTGAAAGTTTCACACAGTAGCCTTCACTCACACACCTTACTCTTATCTATGTAGTACAGAAACTGTGAACAAAAATTTCCAAAAACAAAGGAAATGAAAGGGAAAATTTGTAATTTATGTCTTCATAAATATGTTAATTATCAATGTTACCCTGAATTATTAGTGGTGTAAGTGTTAACATTCAATTTTAAAAATGTGTCATATGTTGCACCTCTCCTAAATTATTAGTGGTGTAAATATGGTTACTCGCCGTTTACCTTTTCGAATATCACATTTTTTTCCTCCATTTTTCTTTCTTTGTTTGTTCTCTTCCCACCGACAACCATGTTTCTCCTTCTTCTTATTAGGAGAGGAGCAATATATGTCACGCTTTGAAAATTGAGTGACAACATTTACACTACTAATAATTCAGGAATGACATTGATAATTGATATTTTTGTGAGGGCTTAAATTACAATTTTCCCGAAATGAAATGTAGAGAAAATGTATAAACATATAAAGGGAAAATTATAATTTATACCCCTCAAGTATAGACCTGTTATAAATGTCGCTCTTCAATTTTAAGTGGTATAAATATTGTCCCTGAACTGTCAAGATGTGATCATATATCGTCTCTCTTGGGCAGCATAAATTACGTACAATATATGATCCACATGTAATGTAGACTATGGTCTATAGTATAATTTTTCAAAAACTAACCATACCAAGAAATAATTTGCACTTTTGGAGGGGCTTCTGAGCTAAGATTTTGATGTATGAAGGGTTGTTAGTTGTTACGGGTCAATCATTTTTATTAGGTAGACTTGATGAATAGGAGAGCTTACTTCCCTCCCCGACTAATTGTGAATCAAGTCATGTTATCAAGAAAATTTTCTGTGTTCAATATTATATTATATTTCATTTCAGACTACAACTAATTAACTTGTATTCAAATTAAATAACCAAAATCAGAAGAAGTCAACCTCATGCATAGATCTTGATCTTGGCTATCTACAAATGTCGATCACATCTACAAATTAAACCAAACCAAAACTAGTAGCCATGTTCTCCCTTGCTTGAATTGATAATAAGCCATACAAGAGAAACTGTTCAAGCAAACTTGTTCGCACTTCTATATACTCCGTATGAAATATCAATAACTTCAACCACATATTATTATAAGGAAAAAAAAAGTGCAGTAAAAGTTCTTTACCAAAAGGGAAACTATTTTACAAGGATTTTATTGTATATGCTCTACCTAGGATCCAAGGCAGTCATGGTGCATTCGTTGTTTGTAGAACCTGTTCCCTGTGTGCTTGAAGAGCAATCACCCTTGTTTACTCTTTGTTCAGTGAAAAATCCAGGCTCTTTTGCTTCAGGTAAGATACTGTCATTTGACAATACTGTTACCACATAAGACATGATTGGTCTATCATCTGGACGTTGTTGCACACATAACAATCCAATATGGATACACCTTTGAACTTGAGACAGATCACATGATGGAGCAAGATGGATATCAGTTAGTTCCAATGCCCTATTTTCTTTATGCAGTTTCCATGCCTGCAAAGTGAATTTATAGATAAATATAAGAGTGATAGAAGTGATTCACCAAAAATATATTATGTGTAATTTTTTATGACCTACATGACCAATAAGGTTAAGATTGTGGTGTGGGTGGGAGAATCCTCTGTTTCTTTTCCCACTCACAATTTCCAACAACAAAACGCCAAAACTAAACGTATCTGATTTTATTGAAAATGTTCCGTCAGTAGCATATTCAGGTGATATGTATCCGCTGCATCAAAGAAAACATTTGTATTAATAAAATTAGTAGAAAACATATGGATGGTGCAACATATATAAATAACACAATATGAAGGTTCTAACTGTGTCCCAATGATACGGTTTGTATTTGCTCCTGTTGCATCCCCTCCAACACTTCTTGCCAACCCAAAGTCTGAAATCTTAGGGTTCATATTGTTATCCAACAAAACATTACTTGCTTTAAGATCTCTATGAATGATCCTTANTCTAGAATCTTGATGGAGATACATTAATCCTCGTGCAACTCCGTTAATAATGGAATGGCGTTTTGGCCAATCAAGCAATATGCCCTTTGCTTCATCTACCAAAAGGATGTTAATCAACTTAAGGTTTCACAAAATATATAATATAATGAAGTATTTATATATATTGCATGATGTAAGGGAGAGATTAGAAAACCAAACCAAATATAAAGGTATCCAAGCTTTTATTTGGCATGTATTCGTAGACCAAAAGCTTTTCTTCTCCTTGTATACAACACCCAAGGAGCTTTACTAGATTGCGGTGTTGAAGCTTGGCAATACAAATTACTTCATTCTTGAACTCTTGTATTCCTTGCATGGAAGTCTTTGAGAGTCGCTTCACAGCAATTTCTTGTTTGCCTTCTAGAACACCCTGAATATTTGTAGTAAACAGCGTGCAGATGTTATGAATTGAATCTATAGAAGTTTTAGAAGTAAACTTAGTTTCATATGCATACCTTGTAAACAGCTCCAAATCCACCCTCCCCAAGTTTGTTGTTTTCTGAAAAATTATTTGTTGCCCTTGATATTGTAGACATGTCAAACAAGGGTATTTCTAACCATTGTTCCAGCTTCATCATTTTCTCCTTACTCTTTTTGTAGAGGTACAAACCAAAGCACAGAACTAGCAAGATTATTAAAGTTAGCGGTAACGAAGAACCTAAGATGATTTGTACTTTCTTCCCCTTTGAGCTAGCATGACCAGATTCCTCTGTAGTATCATGAAAGTGTTAGTTGCTTCAAAAAAAAAAACAAAACAAAACAAAACCAAAAACCAATATTCCGTATAAATAGATGAAATTTAATATTTTTGTATTCGTACCAGGTATTTCAGAAGAATCAAGTCTGATGTAAATGTCTTGTCCATTCTCAGACAATAACCGGATATCATTCAAGTCCTTAAACCAAAGCAAGCAACCACTTCCTCCATTGCTTATATCTAAAGTTGAATAAGCAGTGCATGAACAATTGCTCAAACACTTGTGCTCACACTCTTTAAGGCTCATAGTTGTGTTAAACCAAGAATTTGTAGTGTCTGGCAATTTTATGCCAGAATACTTCTTGAATCCATCTGTTCCATTCTTGCATTTCAGAGGTATCCTCCTATGGCAACCATCGGACGAGTAATCCCATCCCCCTCTGGTATTACTGACAAAATTTTCCAAGCATCCACAGATTGAGGAGTCTGCTATGTCACAGATTCCATTTGCACCACATTTTGCATAGTTGTCACAAATATCCACTGGACCTTTGATGATACTGGCCCAATTTTGAGTCTCATTCATCCATATCAAGGATTGGAGATCACCAAAACTAGTCAAAACTAACCTTAGTAAAATGGAGTTGTTAATGATATCATATCTGACATAAGCCTCCCTGGGATTCATGTGCACATGGCACTTGTAATGAGGATTATCTGGATTTATTTCAGGTGTTCCACTCCATCGAAGACCATTCCAGGGTCCTGTTGTGTAAATCTTTTCTGGACCATTCTTTGTTACACAGTGTGGATACCCGGCTGGATCAAAATGAAATGTGAATTGCCCTGAAGCTGGATCATTTTCATTCTTCCATGCCCTCAAGTATACCTCGTGGCCCGTCACGAAATTCCGCCCAAGCTTCATTCCTGGAAAATAAGTATCAGTTGGGTAATCGAAACTCTGCCACAGGAAATTCTCCGGGTTTTCATCCTCTGAATCTCTCACCACAAGATTCCCTGAATCCAACAGTTGTGCAATGGGATTCTGAGCTGATCTTGAAGTGTTAGATGACCATATAGTGTCATTCTTGGCATCAATAAGAACTAACTGGCCAGGATTAATGATCTTCAAGACAGCGGATGTTGTGTTAATGGCAGTTTCTCTGTTGGCAATCCATATTACTGTTGGAACAGGAATTTGTTTGTACCATATACCGACATAACGGTTTATGGAACCAGCAGGGATGCTGAGAAACCCCATCTCAAAGCTCCCACCAGATGAAACGATGGTGTCGCCATCTTTGAGGAACTGAGTGGAAGTGAGTGTATCCCTTGCATGGGAAAGCAAGAAAAGGGAGAACACAAAATGCAGGAAAAGAGTTCTCATTTTGACAACCTAATTCGATCTGTTTCTAAAGTGAAATGTTTGCTGTGTATATAGATTTTCTGTTTTGCTTTTCATGATGAAAATTTATTGTTTATAGATTGGGAGACTTTAATTCGCTAGACCTAAGATGATGACAAAGACCAAAGACTCCGTTCAATTGATGGCATTCATATATAGCCTTAGGATAAGGTGCAAAGGGGTTCCCAGGTAAAAAAAAGATGCCGATAAAACTCAGCCATTAATTCATTCGAAGTCAACTACTATTTAAAAAAAATTTAACATCTACGATCTTCAAAATGTGTAATGCAATGCACAACACCCTAAGGGGTGTATTCAATCATGACTTTCATAGAATTTTAAAGACTTTTATGAACTTTAAAAGTTTGGAGGTATTCAATTCAAACTTTTAGATAGTATTTAAAAATCATGCGGTACTCGATCAAAATTTTTAAAGAGTTTTTTAAAAGTCATGTGGTATTCAATTAAAACTTTTAAAGAATCTTTAAAAGTCATGTGGTATTCAAAAAATTAAGAATTTTTAAGGACATTTTAATTTTAGAACTTCTGTAGACTTTTATATACTTTTCCTTCTCAAATATAAATAGTTGAAATCCAACCCCCAACCCCAAGATTTCAAAATTTTCTTTTAAACTCTATTTTTTTCTCCTTATTTAAAATTTTAAACTTTATAAACCTTATACCTAAATTCAAAAAATTATTTTTTCTTCATTATCCTATATTTTCTACATACCTAAACTCTACCAATTTTTTTCTCTCTCCTAAACTTTACAATCTTCCTCTAAAAATTCAAAATAATATTATTTTTATTTCATTGTTGCTTGTATATTTTGATTTTTTTTTCTATGAACTTTTTATCCCTAACTTCTAAAATTTTTCTCTTAAATGCATGAATAGCGTAAATTTTTTTATTTATCACCGTCAACTTTTACTATATGTTTCATAATGTTCATATGTTTATTCGTAATATATTTTTTCTTTTTTTTTTCTTTTTAACAACATGCTATTACGAATAGTGAACTATTGTTCGCAATAGCAATTTGAGGCTACAAAGAGAAGCACATTGTTGTTGTTAGCAATAACTCTTTGCTTGATACCTAACAGTATATCAAATATAATTTTTATATATATTATTTTTTTATTTTATGCAACTAGTAATTATATTTTTTAAAATATTAATTTCTCAAGAAAAAGTAATTATATTTTTAAATATTTTATTTGAACAATTCTATAACTATAAATTTTAGTGTTTAATATTGTTATGAATTGCTTATGAAAGTTTGTAGGGATGTATTCAATTTAGAATTTTAATGACTTTTGTAAACTTTTTAAAATAAAAAAGTTGATAAAAGTTTATGCAAGTTTTTTTATACATACTTTTATACAGTCTTACAAAGTTTTAAAAAGTTTTGAATGACTCTATGAAAGTCGATAAAAGTTTATTAAAATCTATCATTTTAAAAGTTTTTAAAAATCTACAAAAGTTATGATTGAATACACCCCCTAAGACATAACAATATGTACTGAAAGGCACAAAGATGTGAAGTAATTATTGAAAAGACTAAATTCAATACAGGATCTTCACATACAAATCATAAACAATCACAATTCATAATTGAGCAATACAAGATTCAATTCAAATTAATAATTAGTGATTCAATACAAATCACAAACTACTAATTGCTTATTGTGTTAGTCTAAAATTATGCACTAGAAAGGACAACAATGTGCATTGCAAGGCACAATAATATGCACTAATAGACAATAATGTGTACTACAAGACACAAGAATATGCACCCGAAGGGAGAAAGTGTGTACTCTAGAAAAGACAACAATGTGCAATTGAAGAAGGGAAAATGTGCACTCGAATAAGAAAAAAATACACCGAAAAAAAATAAATAAACTTACACAAAATTACCATAATGCCACCACCTTTTTTTTTTTAATTATCTTCAATTTGGACACTTGATTTGCACTGGATCAATGGATGAGATTAAACCTTATTTTCTATCTAAGAAATACTTCACATGTGATCCGTAATACACACACACACATATAATAGAGTGATCAAATGCGGTGGATGTGTCCAGGTGAAAGATGCGGTTGAAAGATAGCCATTGATCTGGCTAAAATCAACTGTCCAAATTGAACAGAGATTAAAAAAAAATAATGCAGTGGCATTTTGGTCTTTTAATTTTGCATATTGATCAAACTTAAGGTGCGTAGTTTTTCTTCTTAAGATATGTGTAGTTTTTCTTCTTAAGGTGCGTGGTTTTTGTGTTTAAGGTGCGTCAGTTCTTCAGTTGAGAACTTAAGGTGCGTCAATCTAAAGCTTTAGGTGCGTTGTTTTATTTCTTAAGGTGAGTGATTTGCCTTCTTAAGGTGCGTGATTTGTGTGCTTAAGGTGTGTCAGTTGTTGAAACTTAAGGTGTGTGGGTCTAAAGCTTTAAGTGTGTGGTTTTACTTCTTAAGGTGCATGATTTTTCTTCTTAAGATGCATGATTTGTGTGCTTAAGGTGCATCAATTTTTGAAACTTTAGGTGCGTGATTTGTACTGTGTTCTTAAATTGCTTTGTTTGTGTGCTTAAAGTGCGTGTTTTGTGTACTTAAGGTTCGCCATTTTAGTGCTTAAGGTTAGGTGCGTCAATTCTACGCGTACTTAAGGTGCGTTCTTTTGAGTTATCCGCACATGAAGTTATCTTCGCACCTAATCTAGTCCCTATATATATATATATATATATATATATATATATAGGCTAATGCTCCAATAAGACAACATCTTTCTGTAAGACTGTGAGACACAACATAAATGCACACAGTCTACTACAGGAATGCACACACACTAGATTGTGTACACTCATGTTAGGTAATTGCACAATCTAATCTGTGTACATTCTTGTAATAGACTTTGCATTCATGTTGTGTCTCACAGTCTCACGGAAAGATGTTATCTGTCATAGATGCTAGTCTACGAATTACAATTGTGAATCGGTTGGGACTTGGGACATAAGTCGCCTTATCTAAGCTACTACTTAATTAGATCATATTGGGCGGAGGTCGGTAAAAGCCAAGTCTATGACCCGGTGGCGCATGATTGTTGAGTGGAGGCCAATAAATGACTTAAAGGGTCAAGTCTATCACCCAACGTCTCGAAAATGTGTGGTGGTATAAGGAAATAAAATTACGACTTTGCTACGAACTAGAGCTTTTGGCGTAATAATAAATGATTAATCTAAACAAGTGGTATTAAAGACAAGTTCCGACTTATTCCAACAACAATTGCAAGTCTACCACCCAATGGCTTATTGAA
>CM008345.1:11313571-11325051 GCA_002525835.2 Ipomoea batatas
AACGATGCACTTCCTTTCTACCGTTTCTTAAGATGAGTTGAGGATATCCTGCAGGATCAAGGGAAAGCTTATATTCCCCCATCCTTGGATTGTTTTTTGACTTCCATGCTGATATAGTTGTATCAAGGCCAGTAATGAAATTCCTCCCGAGTATCTGTAGGATGGTCAAAACTTTGCCACAGGAAATTCGCTGGGTTATCATCATTTGCATCAATCACCACCAGATTCCCAGAATCCAATAATTTTGCAACCGGATTTGGGACTAGTTTGGAAGCGCTAGTATGCCATATATTAGCATTATCATTGCTATCAACTAGAGCTAGCCAGCCTGCAGGATTGGTGATCTTCAATACCACTGATGATGTATTAGTGATGGGAGTATCTCTATTGGCAACCCAAACTACAGTGCCTTTTGGTATTTGCTTGTACCATATGCCAACATAGCGATTCTGTGAATTGGCAGGGCTAAAAAACCCCATCTCAAAGATTCCACCAGAAGAAACAATAGTATCGCCATCTTTAAGGAATTGAGTGGAGCTAATGGTATCGCGTGCAAAGGAAATCTCCTGAACTGAAACAAGGAGAATTAGCGAAATTAACAACAGGAGAGTAGTTACCATTGGTAAATGCTTTTTGTAATCTATTTTTTCTCCTTATGTTTGGTTCAGTGAGATGCAGTCTCTTTCTTTGTATTCATCAGCATAACAATATAGCATACTTGTCACCAAGTAGTAGCCGGGGCAATGACTAAAATGTGCATTTTTTTCAAAAAGGTTTTCTCAAATGTGCATGCACATGTAACTTTTGAAAACCGATAAAGATGTTGGAAATGCAGTTAGTAAATGTGTTTATCCAATAAAGGCTTAGGGGATCAAACCTTGACCTTGACCCTAATTAGGCTAACTTCTCTACCTCGTATACTATTCATAGTCAATGATATTTATCTATTTTGAAGTATAATATGGGTTAATCAATAGTTACAGAACCACCAAACTACCAAAGCCTCCAAACAGTTTACCTTAATTGTCCGACCGTGAAGGATTTCTGCTTCTGAATTGAACAGGCAGCTTTAGTGGCAGCCCTTTTCACCCTTTTCTTAATTTCCGTTTCCGTGTTGGCCTGGGTCCCCCCATTATCCTCCAAGAAAGAGCTGCAATGTAAGCCCTCTTCTCTCCTTCCTGTTTGCTGATGCTCTGGAGAATTGCCATTCGCCTGCAAATAAGCCCTCGAGTGGGCAGGAATTGTTACTAATTCAGAGGCTTTTTATTCCTTTCTTCAAGCTAGTATGAGCCTTAGAGCAAATGTTCAAACTAAAGGAAGCACAAAGCAGATAGGTCAGCCCATAATGCTCAAATTATGGCTATCTTAACAATCTGAAAACTAGGGATGATGTATTAGTGAGGGGAGTGTCTTTTGGCAACCCAAACTACAATGCAGTAGAGCATAAACTCTGCCAACCGATCAGACCCTGACCTTAACCCTAATTACTATTACTTCAAACTTCAAAGACAATGAAAACATAGGAAATTCAATGAGATTAGAAAATTTAATAAAATATTGTATCATAGAAACTTCAATGAAATTACCCTCATTATTATACTCCATGAAGGAGCTGCAGCTGCGCTGTAACTCCTCTTCTCCGTATTCTCATTATTCTGTTTGCTGAAGCTCTGATCTGGAGAATTGCCTGGGAAATGGGAATTATTAACTCATCATTTCCATATTTTCGTTGAGATGACCCTTTGCAGTGGTTTTCTTTGGTAAATTTATTGGGTCTTTCTCTCCGTCGAGAGCTAGCTCAGGAGAAATCGTCATTTGTGGGAATTGAACCCGAGTTCTCCCGAAATTCCTCCCCACAAAGAAAGTTCACTTGTCACTTGAGTTACCCCATTGGGTTATGGTCCTTACATTATGTTTGTAATTAATACATTTTGTTGTATCACTTAATAAATTATATATTGTAAATAAATTGATAGCACATAATATATTAACGGCATATTATTCCGTTAATATATTATGTATTTATAATTAACATATGCATTAAATTTATTGTTAACACAAACACATCAAGTATATAATTTTGAACTATAGTCCACAATACAAGATGAACCATAATAATTTTCCCTTCAAGCTGACAAATTATACTGTGGACCATGGTCCAAAGAGTATTATGAATCATGATCCAAAACAGTGTTGTTTCTTTTAATGAAAAGAATTGGCACCCGTTTCGCGTAAGCATCTCTGCTTGTATAACATATTTGGTTTCATTTTATATACATTGTAATTTTATTTTAGCACAACTACAATTTCATTTTGTTCCAACTATAGTGTTATTACAGTTATACATATTATTGAATTTCATTTTATACACAATATAGTCTTATATGATTGTATAGTGTGGGTTGTAAAAGGCAAATGGTGCACATAGCAATGTGCACCACGGTTCACATAGCAATGTGCACCATGTATGTAAACAACGTCGTTTTGAACATTGTAAACTAATCGTCCGCTTTTTTTTTTGAAATCACGTTTTCCGGTTCGGCCGGTGTCTGTATTTATGTTAATATTCTGTGTATTTCAAGCAATCATTCTGTGTATTCTAAGCAACAGTTCTGTGTATTCTAGATAACCGTTCTGTGTATTCATGTTAGTAACACATGTTGTGATGTGTTTGTGCATTCGAATGTTTAGGAGGATGAATTCTGTGTATTTTGTGTCAATATTTTGTGTATTCTGGGCAAACATTTTGTGCATTCTAGACAAACGTTCTGTGTATTCTAGATAATGATTATGTGTATTATAGATATTGAATTCCCTGGAGTCATTCGCATCCACGTCCACTAACATCTGTGTATTTTGTGTCAATATTCTGTGTATTCTGGGCAAACATTATGTGCATTCTAGGCAAACGTTCTGTGTATTCTAGATAATGATTATGTGTATTATAGATAATGAATTTCCTAGAGTCATTCGCGTCCGCGTTCACTAACATCGAAATGACGTCATTTACGTTCGTGATGCACATTGCTATGTGCACCGTGGTGCAGGATATAACGATT
Source organism: Ipomoea batatas (assembly GCA_002525835.2). Classification (NCBI taxonomy): domain Eukaryota; kingdom Viridiplantae; phylum Streptophyta; class Magnoliopsida; order Solanales; family Convolvulaceae; genus Ipomoea; species Ipomoea batatas. Next base: position 11,316,631 of record CM008345.1, read on the forward strand.
GGTTGTAAAATACTGTAAAGGGTTTAGTCCAATGGGCCCATTAAGTTCAAAGTAGGCCAAGACCAATACTATTTGGTACGTGTTAAATTCATATATATGAATGCACTAAAATTTGTCCTGAACTCTAATGTTAAATAATTCTTTTCGACATTATATTCTGGAAAATACTGCTTTCAAAAAAAAAAATATTCTGGAAAATACTGAATGAAATCTGATTGTACACATATTTTACCTTAAACAATACAAATGTCTGCGGCATCAAATTAAAGATTAATTAAAGAGATGGAAAACCTTTTAAAGCACATCCACTTTTCTTTTCTCAATACATGATTACACTAATCCAATTGTAATGCTTTAAATAGATTAATTCAGCAGTTCAATTACTCTTTAAAAAAAATGTAATTAATGAAAAATGCTATAATACAGTATATATGTAAAAATGTTATATTCACAAAATATAAGTGGTGCATGTCACTTTTAGATTGAGTTATTTGGTCTTCTAATATATTCAGGAAAAAAAAAAACGAAATTGTACCCATTTGGGAGATCTCGAGGGCTAAGTAGTCTAGCAGTGTACCCACATTAAAACATATTGCTAATTGTTAACTAAGTATATAATGAAATAAAATTTGTCAAAGAACTTGTGGTCTAGTGACATCCAGTGTTCCGGTTTACACTCCCACATGGATGATGGGAGTGGGGTAGGTTGAGAAGGTAGCTATGAACAGATACTACATTGTAACAGAGTCAGTAGTATTCAAAAAAAAAAATTGTACATTTGCTTTTAACTATAGCCTTTAAAATAATGGTAAGTGTTTGATATTGACAATTTGTATGAGTTTGACAGCGGAATTGAAGGAGATTATATTGTTGGGTGGATGTTAAGTCTTACCTATTATTTATAACTTCTGCCGTAGTGATAAACACTTGATTCTAACATTAATGAAATGTTAGTCCTTGACAAGCAAAAACTCTAGAAAGAGGGGAGGACCAGGGTTGAATAGATTTTTTAACAACTTAAAAACCTTTTTGAGTCATCTCTAAGTGAGCTTGAATATAAATCAAAGCTAGGAAATCGAGTTTCCTTGTAGTGAAAGTCTTTAAATTTGCCTAATTGAAATATATGTAGCTAAGTTTGACAATTTGAAGTGTTATTAGTGTGTGTACGTATGGGGTTAGTTGCACAGTAGAATAATGAAAATGAATGTAAGATACAAGAGAGATTTTTAAAGTGGTTTGCATAAATTTTCTTACTCCGCTCTTCTCCGTAACTCCAAGGAGGTTTCTACTAATTAAGTATTTTGTACACAATACAAAGTGGCACGAAACCTCAGCTTCTATTTGTTGACAATCCTCGAGATAGGGGTCAATCACCAAGTCGCTCTATCCTTCACTATCTGATCAAAGCAAGCCAAGAATCACAAACCAAGTCGCCTTGCTAGGTTGATATCCTCACTTCCTTTTACTAAAAGATATGGTTGTAGATGAGTGCTGAACTTTGATAAATCAAACTATTTTTTTTTAGCTTAGAATCCTAGATTTAGCCTGATTAGCTTGAACACTCGAACACGTTGATCACAAGAGAATTTCAGTCACTAAAAATTTGCATTTTTTTCTAAGCTTAGGGTCCTCCTTTTATAGAAAAGTCAGGATGGATGAGTGCCAATTTGAAATTTGAATCTACCTGTTGCCACTCATCAAGTGATAGTCGTTTAAAACCCGCCACAATCCCCCAAAATCCACTGTCATATCTCTTAACTTGTGCATAGGGTAAAGACTGTTTGCCTATCACTGTATATAAGCACTTCAAAGTAAAAAAAAGTTGTTCATGCTTATCACCAATTTATCGTCTTATATGTAGAGTCTTAGGTGTTAGACAAGTTGCATTCGTCCAACGGCTCTTTTTGTTTTTCCTCAGATCATATGGACTCCTTTCAATATTGATCTTCCTTAAAAGTTCTTCAATAAAGCTTCAATGAACTTTGGGTGACAGCATTGAATGCCCTTTAATTTCATCTCCTATGAAGATCCCTCAAGACTTCTTTTGGCCTTAATCTTTTTCTGATCCCTTTTCCTTCCGGTGCTTTCTTCCAAAGCCTTTCCTTCCGGATGCTTCCTTCAAAAACTACTTGCTTTCAATCAGATGGTTGATGATGCTTATCTAAATTTACAATAAAAAAAAAAAGTGATCTAATGTGCATATACAATATCTTTTGCATCATCAAAATCTATTAACAATTATTCCTAACATCAAGATATTTACATAATAATTAATAAGGAAATTCTACAATATTGTACGTAAAATTGCTATATTCTAAAAATTGAAAGTTGTGCATATTCAACCAGGTCACATTACAGGATTTATGAAAATTACAAATAAATTTCTATTACTTTCCATTTTTTAAAAATGGCATTTTTACATATGACATTATATAATTTCTCATACTAATAAGTATATATATATATATATATATATATGAAAGCATGACAAATTAGTGTAGTTTTTTTTTTGTCTTTTTTATTACTACTAACTCTGTTATAATGCAATATCTATTTATAACTACTTTCTCAATCTATTGAAGCACAAAAAATTAATATTACCTCATTAAGACTCGAACTCATGACCTCCTATTTGGGAGAGTCACTTTGGGTGACACTAAAAAAAAAATCTAACCAATTCTTTTAAAGACACAAAGAAACAAAATACTGGTAAATTCATCATGTTCTTTAATTTTGATTTTATGGGGTCCTCATTTTAAGAAACATGGAAGAACAATGCCGCCTCTCTCTCTCTAAAATTTTCCTCTCCATTCTCTCTAACTTTCCGGTCTTCTTCCATTTTTTCCGGCGGTCGCCGCCTCCGCTTGCTTAGCGGGTTAGCGGAGGCGGCACCTGCTCTTCCTCTTCTCTCCTTCTTCTCCCTCCCTCACCACTGCCACCATCTACTCCTTCTCTTCTTTCTCCCCGTCCAGCCGTACACCCGCCGACCGCCGGCCACCGCAGCTGCACGCCATCCTCCATTTTCCCTTCTCCTTCGCCTCCCACCGCCTCTGCCAAACACTCGCCTCTCACCTCCGCCCACCGCCGGCAACGAACCTCCCCTTAGCTTCCTCTTCCACCGTTCCAGCTTTCTTTCAATAAAATTATATATATATATATATATATATATATATTGTTGGGGTTTGTGTTAGTAGCTTGGAATCCGTGATTATTGAGCCACTAACATATTTTGGATTTTTTTCACCCTAACTTTTATCGTTTTTTATGTTTTTGTCTTTCTAAATATTATTGTGCAGTTATCTTGTCTGTTTTGACGAGTTTTCCCTCTCGTGTGTTAACGAGTTATTCCCTCTCGTGTGTTAACGAGTTATTCCCTCTCGTGTTTTAACGAGTTTTGTTTTTGACAAGCGTGAATCGATTACTATGGTCACAACAAATGTTACCCTCATTCTGGACGACGAAGATGACAATGAAGAAATGCCTCTTTACTCGGTTAGGAGGTCTTCATCTGATGAACCGGTCAAACTTTACGCAAGACCGGAATTGCTTTGTCAGAATGGAATATTGTCAATGTGCAAGAGAATTGATATGAAGATCCAGATGATGTGCAAGACCTGTCAATCAAAGTTAATCATACTTATGTTTGGTCAGGTCATTATCAGCTTTCAATTTGCTGAACAATCTGCGAACCAAGTTCTCCGTAGCATAGCTAGGAAAATTGTTTCTATGTCAGGTTGTAAGGGAATGGTTTACCATTCTATCGTATCTTGTTGTATCGTTTCGCTTTGTGCTTTAATGAATTAATCTCGTTAGCCTTCAAAAAAAAAATAAAGTACGACCACATGGAACTCTAAAAACTAAAGGAGGGACCTGCACTTATCATTTTTTGTAATAAAAACCATCGTGTCTAGTGGCAAGATATTATTGGCAGCTTTTAAAGTACAAGTAATAAAGTTATTAATAGCAGGAACTTCCAGAATGGGAAAAGTTGGTTCCAGCTATATAAAAACCAACTTTTGGACCCATGCAATGTGCAACCGATTTCCAGTTTGGATTATGCGTGTGAAACTGTGAATTGACGAGAAACAAAAAATAAAAACAAAAACAAAAGAAGGAGAAGAAAGGCATTTTACAAAGAGTCAATTAGAGGGGAGAGAGACTCTTATATAAACTTTTTTTTTTTGAACTTATATAAACTTTTATTCATTTCATTTTATATACACGATAATTTTATTACAACACAATTAAAGTATTATTTTAATATAATTACAGTTTCATTTGACAATATACAACCAGAATTAAAGACACCCCTCTAATTAGAAATGAAAGGTACTAATACCTAACACCTTAAATGCAAAATTGGTAAAAAAATTCCAAGTGAATTATTTTTAAATACTCATGTTTCTTTACAAGGTAATATTTACCTAACTGTAGGAGTTCGATCATGTGATTAATCATTTGGAATGGTATCAAATATGTCATCGATCACTACATAGTAGTTGACCCAATTGAAAATATTACTAATGTAGCAAAAATGAATGATAGTGAGTGTATGTGTGTGAAATGTCGTCCTTATCAGGGATTGGGGGTTATGACACGCAATATGCAATCACAAGCAACTAGGCATTAGCATAATGAAATACACAATAAGCTAATATAAGCAAATAATAACGAGGTTGAGGCTATGGTAACTAAACAAAAAAATACAAACACATATTAACAAGAGATAAACACAAAACAAAAAAAATAGGACTCAAGTTAAGGGGCATTATCATTAGACGCTTCAACAATCTACGAGGTTAGGGAGAACAAATAACCAAGAATTCAAACGAGAATGCACATAGGAATCTTAATCTATAAGTCACTCACATGAGTAAATTAAAAAGGATTAGAACAAGAAATTGCCCCACTTTTGTGGTGAATCAACTCCAAATTCTTCAAGCACAATTAGCATCTTAAACCCCAAAATTTTCCCAATGAATGTGTACATTAAACATTAGCAAGATATTAACACAAAACCTTCACCAACACATGAACCATAGGTTAGAGTTCTTCCCATTTTTGCAATAATCACAAATTAAGCATAAAGATAGATAATACAACCCTAACTCAAGTCCAAAAAACTAACTACGCATGATTAATTAGCATAAAGAACACAAAAACACAAGTAACAAACATAAATCTTGCAAAAAACAAAGATATAAAAGGAAAGAAAGCTTCTTTATTAAAATTAGATGGTGGAATCTTGAAATGTGGAATCCAAGCTTCAAGTCCAAGTTTACAAGCTTCAAAAGTGTTAAAGAACATAAATTTAAGCATAATCTAACCAAAAAATATGAAATGAAGTAAAGGAGAGTGTCTAGGGTTCAATCATGAATCAAAACCAAGTTGAAAATGCTCAAAATGAGCTTAAATATGAACATAGCGTGGGTGGCACAGCTGTGTCTTAAAACTGCAATTCTGGGTAGGTTTTGGGAAATTGCACAAAAGATACATGGTCTCAGACACACCCTTTGAGTTTTTCTCCAATGGCGCAAGATCACTTCATTTGGACATTCCTAAGCTGAGATATGGTCAAAATATTGAACAGTGATCGAAATGAGCGAAAATTGTGATATCTTGATCTTTTGCTCTTCTTTTGTTTTGGTTTGCCTGAATGACAAAGACCATTAAAAACATTACTCTTACGCTCCCTTGTAAGTGTTGCATCCACCTCCATAGTTTCATATTTGGCTCTCATTAACTCCAAATGCATTTAAAATGCTTCATTTGACTCGAATGCCGGTCAAATTGCATGAAAATACTCTTCTTTGCTCCTAAAGCTTTTCAAACCATACTCCCTGCAAAATAACACAATTTAATCATAATCTCATGAGATTTGAAAGTATCTATAAGCAAAATATCTTAATAAAAAACGAAAAAACATAGACAAATAAGCATTTATCAATTACTAACTAAAATATTGATAAATTTATCTGGATTTATATATTCACGTAACGCATCTTTTATTAATTCCACAAGAGGAAAAGAAAAATGAAAAGAAATGAAGAAGTTTGCAGTAATTGTTGTAACTTGTATAAATCAACTTGTAGTCAATGATAAAGTGGGCAGGCTGCCATTGTAGTCTAGTGCATCAACACTCGGTGGCCCTACACGGCTTCCCTCAATCACCATCAATCAAACTTACTTTTGTTCTTTTTGCAAACCAAGATTCTTTGTTTTTTGGTGGGGTAAACCAAGATTCTGTGTTCCTTAAACCAGGTCGAAACATTTTATAAGATTAAAAAAAACTGTCCCTATATAGAAAAATTGAAATTGAAATTTAATAATATTAAAAAAATATAATATCAAATAACATGAAATAAAATTAGAAACTTTTCAACAACGAATCAAATTGAAAAAAATGAATTTGCTTTAACACAAGAATTTGCCATATCTCTAACAATAAGATTAAAATTATGACAAACACATAGCATGCATAAATCTCATTTCATGAAAATAGTATGTATATACCAATTTTTTATTTCTCTATATTTATTTGCACCTATGGTCATGAAAATTTTGAAACTTTATGAGCGTTTAATATTCATGTTAGAAAATTTGAAGTTAATTTGCACTATTTGTATTCATTATCATTTTAAAAGTTAATCATCAAATATTATCTGTAATTATTAATGTGATTATTGTACCATTCATTCACAACTTATATAAATCATATTAATGGTTAATCAAATTTCATATTTCTTCCTTCTTTTTTTTTTTTTGAAAATTCATTTGCACTTTTTTTTTTGAAACCAAAATTCATTTGCACTTATACTCCTATAGTCATGAAAAAGAATGAAAGTTAATTCACACCATTTGCTTTAAATCTTTTAATATATTTCATGATTCTTAAATAATCTTCTAATTAAAAACTATGTTATTTTCAGAAAATCTTTACTACTCATAACTCTAAGAACTTCTCTAATTGTTTTCTTTTTTCTTGTTTTCTACTATAATAATAGCAATATATATAGTAAAGTTCAGTCAATGCGGTCGTACCACTATGTATACAAATACACACCACTCAATGTTAGAAAATGCACAGCACAAATATGCACAACTAGGTACATATTACCAAAAAACACACCACTAGGTATGTAAATATACACCACATAATGTTCAAAAATTCACAAATAGAGGCATGAGAGTTATGGTGTATTATTTTGGCCTTTTGGGTGTGTTGTATGTTTTTTGGTGTTTTTGTGTATTTTCATTGTTGTGCATTTTCTAACATTGAGTGGTGTATATTTGTATACATAGTGGTGTATACCGCACCGACCGCAAGGGAAGACGCGGTAACATTTGAGCAAATTTCTATATATATATATGGTTGGCTTCAAGTAAAAACCCCTCCTTAAGTAAGAACCTAAGAACTAAGCCAATCCATTAAATTTTTAATGATCGATGGTCAAGATAATTTATCAATTTAATGTGCATCTAAATCAATATTAATTCTAAAGAAAATTAGTGTAATTTCGATCATCAACCACTTAAATGGGAATATTATATTTAGATTCTTTCTATAATTTTAGAAAGACAATTTGAATAGATAAAAAGGTATAATGGGTCCATGGCAATTGGCATATATAAAAGGACTCCTTTGGAGTTGTGATCATAAAACATTCATAGACTAGAATTTTTTTTTTAAAAAAAAAAAAGAAAAAAAAAGAGAGAGAGAGAGAAAATTTGAATTTATTAAAGGTAGATACTAAATAGGGACTTCTTGGATGCCATTCGTGATATCTTTCAATTAAAAAGGTAAGGGGTCCATGGCATATGCCATATATAAAAAGGTATTAAGGCCGGAAAATCAAGGTAGGGCATTGGGGTACGTGCATCTGATGAGAGAGAGATAGAGAGTGCTTCTTATATAAATGCTGATGACAACGCAGGAAAATTATACAAAATCATCTCTCTGTCTCGTCTTAGGTAAATCATGGCAATTACATTGACAGGAATGATGTTGTTTTTAGCTCTAAGTTTACTTCTTCTTCAAGCCATTGTACTCATCGGAGTCGGAGATATAGGTAAAGCAACGTCTTACAATCCCCCCTGCACAAGTAAGTCAAAAAACATATTATTTTTTTCTTAACTAATATTTTACGTTTTGGTTGTTCATTATTTAGTGTGTGTGTGTATATATATATATATATATGATTGACTATATATGCAGCTACAAGATGTAATGGTAATCGACAAGACCCATTCCCCGCGGGAAATCTGTTCGTGTCTGGAAGTGAGGGCCTGTGGGATAACGGGGTGAGGTGTTTGACTGGTAATAACGTAGTTAATTCGGAGATTCTCGTCAACAACAACTTTGCAGTAGTTAGATTCAAGAATGGACATTCAAGGAAATTTTTGTCCTTACCGTTTTCGTGG
>CM008345.1:11350383-11362591 GCA_002525835.2 Ipomoea batatas
CGGCCCGCAAAAGTCTGTCAGAAATTTGGCCCGCGGTGGGGCGGACCGGCCCGCTTTGATAGTACTAGCGGGGGCCCACTTAGCCCGCGGGGCGGGCCAGCAAAACCAAGGCCCGCTAAAGAGCGAGCTTTTTTGGCCTGTCCTGCCTAGCTAGCGGGCTTCAGCCCGCCCCCATGGCCCATTTTGACAGCTCTATGTACATGCAGTTAACATATTATATACATTTTAATAAATTATGTGCCTATTATAATTAACATATATGTACCTTCAGTTATATTTACATGTACATAATTTGTGAGTTGAAGGTATATAATATGAATGTGGTTTTGGACCAGTCCACAATACAAGGTGGACCTTGGTCCATGATATAATTTGCCTTAATAATTCCTTGACAATTCTAAGGTAGACCTTGGTATTTTTAGTTTATTGCAGATTCATCTTTATTATATTACTCGTTTATTTTTAGTAAGCTCATTATATTTTGATACATTTTCATTTTTAGTGTGTAGCAAATTAAATTGTGGGGAACAGAATTGGAAATGATGACGTTAATGCCACGTTAATGGACACCGTCTTCGCTCCCTTGCTTCGTGCCACGCCCTCGAGCCTCTGTTTTGCCCCCTTTTGCCTTGATATCTTCCAGAATTATTCTCTTTTCAAGCTTGTGCATGCCTATGCCCACTCTTTCCTTCCAACAATCACAAACACATGAAAAATTAAGCATTATTCCACCATACTTCCTTAATATTCAAGCAAAATAAACCATATATGAAGCAAACTATAAGCCACTTTATGGCTTATCAGTTAACAAAATTAATAGTTGATTTTAATGGAATTAATGATTGTTATTAATGATAGTGTATTTAAAAAGTGCATAATTAAATTACAAAAAATTAATGTACATAGATTAAATTGCACAAAATTATATAGTAAAAAAAACCTCACAAGTACTTTAATTTAACCTCTATTTGTTGATATACTTATATTGTGCACTACGGTTCACATAACACCTCTAATATATGTTATTTTTAGAGGTAACTTCTTGGATATTTACTTTGTTTGAAGGTAACTGGAACCCATATTATTTTACATTAATTACTTGGAATTTTCATTAATTTCGTTGACCATGAATAGTGCATGTATGAGAGAAATTGGACCAGCTTGCATGTTTTTCTTGAACATCACCCATCAGTCGCTCTCGAGTTCATAGGGACAAGAAGTATATTTTACCAAATTATTCCCCACTAATTGCACAAAGTCTTTGGTCGTCTTTGTCATCTAAGGACTATAGCAACAGGTGATTGAACTAATTAACGTTTTAGCCAATTACCAGTCTACCAAATGTGTTGTAACGTTGTTGAAGAGGAGGATATAATATATGTTTTCTTGGAAATCAACGATAATTGGAATTAAAAAAAACATAGGAAAATGCGTGAATCAAGAATCGTGTATTGTCTTATATGAGTTATGTCTTCTGAAATGTTTGGGATGTTGCATTTAAGGAGAAGAAAAGATATTAGTTTATTGGACGGCATATTCTTTTGGAATTGTCGCACAAATAACTCAATTGATTTTTGGACAATAAATTATAGATAAGGACACATGATTTAGTCTTACTACCCTAATATGAGAATTACACCGAATGTGGGACAAGAGTTTGAATCCAGGGAAAGGTTTCATTTTCCACTAAAAAAAGTTAATTCCATTTTTTGTCCTAGATTTATAGGTGGCAATCCACTTTTAGTTTTTTTTTTTTAATTTTTTTTATCAGAAGATCCACTTTTGGTCCTAGTATTATTGTGACATGATCATTTTTTGTCATCCATCAATAAAATCGTTAAAATATCGTTAAATATAACGACATTTAGATTTTTTTTTATAAATAGTAGATTGACCCACTATATTTTTTATGTTTAATTTTTTTTTTTAAATCATAATAAATATCGAAATGCTTTTGTATTTAACGACATTTAAACTGTTTTGTTGATAGAGCACCAAAAATGGTCCTGCAATAATAATACTAGAATCAAAAGTGGATGTTCTAATAAACAAAAAGACTAAAAATGGACTATCACATATAAATCTAGGACCAATTCAAAAATGGAATTAACTCCCACTAAATAGGATATCAACCCACAAGGATTAAACATGCTATTTTAATTACCTTAATTTCTTTTTTTTAGTACTACTTACTCTGTTACAATGTAGATTCATACTTTAATTTCTTTATTTCATTGTCTTTGAATAGTCTGCATGTATGGTTGACTAATTAGCCTCCATCTCAATCTATAAGCAATAGATTTTCTTCAAGAAAAGGAAACAAACAAAAAAATGTAAACAGCAAACATTTCATGTCATAATGATGAGAGCTTTTTTCCTGAATTTTCTGTCTCTCTTCTTGTTTTCCATTCATAATATTTCGTATGCAAGTGATACAATCACTTCCACTCAAGTCCTCAAAGATGGAGATACCATTGTGTCTTCTGGTGGAATCTTTCAGATGGGTTTTTTTAGCCCAACCGATTCACAGAATCGCTATGTTGGCATATGGTACAACCAAATACCCGATAATCGCACAGTAGTTTGGGTTGCCAATAGAGAGACTCCCCTCACTGATACATCATCTGTGGTCTTGAAGTTCATCAATCAAAGCTGGCTAGCTCTAGTTGATGGCAACAATAATGCTACTATATGGCATACTAACACTTCCAGACAAGTCCCAAATCCGGTTGCAAAATTATTGGATTCGGGAAATCTGGTGGTGACTGATGGTGACTATGATATTAACATGGATTCTCTGTGGCAAAGTTTTGATCATCCAACAGATACTCAATTGCCAGGCATGAAACTTGGCAAGAATTTCATTACTGGTCTTGAGGTTCCATTATCAGCCTGGAAAGCAGAAAACAATCCAGAAAAAGGGGAATATGAGCTTCACATTGAGCCTAAAGGATACCCACAATCTATCATGAGAAAAGATGGAAAGAAAGTGTATCGATCAGGATCATGGAACGGATTGCGTTGGGGTGGAACACATGGAATAGAAAAAAAGAGCTACATTATCGACACGTCTGTAATCATTAACACGAACGAGGTTTCCACCAGTTTTGAGGTTCATAATAGCTCGGATTTGGTCAGGATGGTCCTCACAAGCTCTGGGAGTATACTGCTGTATAAATGGGCAAATGAAACAGAGGAGTGGAAAACACTGAGAAATGCACCAACTGATGTTTGTGACACATATGGATCATGTGGGGCTTATGGGAGTTGTAACTATGATAATTTCCCTGTTTGTGGATGCTTGGATGATAAGTTTTTGCCTAGAGAGAAAGTAGCTTGGGGAAAGTCAGATTTTTCAGGAGGGTGTGTCCGGAGAACACCCTTGAACTGTCAAAATGTAACCTCAAATGGATTCTTGAAATATTCTGGTATTAAATTGCCAGATACTGAGTTTACATGGTTCAATACTAGTATGAACCTTGAAGAGTGTGAGCAAGTTTGCTTGAAGAATTGCTCTTGTATGGCTTACTCAAGTTTAGATATAAGCAATGGACAAAATGGTTGCTTGCTTTGGTTTAGTGATTTGATTGACATTAGAGTTCTACCTGTGGATGGGCAAGATCTTTACATAAGGATGGCTTCCTCTGATTCAGGTAATAATTTTTTTGGGGGAAATTGTAATTTATGCCCCTCCATAATATGTCAATTATCAATGTCATTCCTGAATTATTAGTGGTGTAAATGTTACCCTCAATTTTCAAAACGATACATATATTGACACTCCAAAGTATAAATATTGCCTCTCAATTTTCAAATCGGTACAGATATATATTGCTCCTCCCGTATAGTACAGGAGGGGCACTATATGTACCGTTTTGAAAATTGAGGGGCAACATTTACATCACTAATAATTCAAGTTTGACATTGATAATTGGCCTATTATGGAGTGGCATAAATTACAATTTTCCCTTTTTTTGCCACTAATTCAAAGTGACCATAGTTTCCATGACATTGATAATTGAATGCATTCCTTTTTTTTTCTTTTTTTTTTTTTCTTTTTTTTGGCGTAGATTATCCTTCAAGCTCAAAGAGAAAGAAGTCAAAAAGAATAAAATTGACATCAATATTGGTTGGTATTCTGGGGCTGAGCTTGATCCTGATTGTGGTCATTATATTGTACAAACGAAAAAAGAAGGAGATCAATTCAAAGATAAAATGGGAAGAAGATCAAATATTATTTGAAGTATCAACAATAACAAAGGCTACAAATAACTTTTCACTCAACAATAAGATTGGAGAGGGAGGATATGGACTTGTTTACAAGGTAGCAATACTATTCGTATTTTTATTCATAATTGTACTGATCACTTCAATCTAAACATTTCATTTGCAGGGTGTACTAGATGATAGAAAGGAAATAGCCGTTAAACGGCTTTCAAAAACATCTAAGCAAGGGCTTGGAGAATTTAAAAATGAAGTCAATTCTATTGCCAAGCTTCAACATAGGAATCTTGTGAAGCTTCTGGGATGGTGCATTCAAGGAGATGAAAAGATGTTGATCTATGAATATATGCCAAACAAAAGCCTTGACTCATATATATTTGGTACGATGTTCCTATCCTAATTTTGATCAACTCTATATGCCAAACATTAGCATTCTTTTAACCAAGAAATGTGTTCTTGGAATTGAAAGTACCCTTCCTGGGTGATTTTTTTTAAGGTAAGTAATTAAATTGTATAAATTTTTTTTGCAGATATTAAAAAAAGAGCATTACTTGATTGGCCAAAACGCTTCAACATTATCAATGGAATTGCAAGAGGACTTTTGTATTTGCACCAAGATTCTCGACTAAAAATTATTCATAGAGATCTCAAAGCTAGCAATATTTTGTTGGATATTGACATGAACCCAAAAATATCTGACTTTGGCTTGGCAAGGAGCATTGGATTAAACGAGACAGGAGCAAATACAAACCGAGTTGCTGGAACACTGTAAGGTTTCAATTTCACTTTGTATTCATCTGTTTGCTTTTTTTGATCATTGAACATAATAGATTAACATTTCAAAACACAGTGGTTATATGTCACCGGAGTACGCTGGACATGGGCTCTTTTCAATTAAATCAGATGTGTTCAGCTTTGGTGTTTTGGTACTAGAAATTGTGAGCGGGAAAAGAAATAGAGAATTTTCTCATCATCAAGATCACTATGAGAACCTTCTTGGACATGTATGTCTCACTTTTATGCATAATTATTTATTCATTAAGTTTGAATTCAAGTCTTGATCTACTAGCTAATTCATATTTACTATAGGCATGGAAGCTTTATAGTGATGGTAGATTGAATGAACTTGTAGACGAGCATCTAGATGCACCATGTGATTTGCTACAAGTTTCAAGATCAATCCATGTCGGCCTATTATGTGTTCAACACTACCCTGAAGATAGGCCAAGTACGTCTTCTATAGTTCATATGTTAGCTAACAATGTTGAGTTACCCATTGCTAAAGAGCCTGGTTTCTTCACAAAAACAAGGGTAAATGAGACAAAGTCGTCTTTAGGCGCTGAAATATTATGTTCCATAAATGAAGTCACCATCTCATCATTCGGTCCCCGTTAAAAGGAGTACATATATAATATAATTGAGTTATTTCTATTTATATGTACCCTAAGTTTGTATTTGTTTTTACGAATTTCATAGGGAAAACTTCTACCATCAAATTAAACCACTTTGACGTTCTTTTTCCTTGCTCTTAATTTCCATTTTAATTTACTATTACCTATCTTCATTGCCCTTTCAAAATGTTCATTGGTGTACGAAATTGCGAAAAATTCATCTATTTTGATTGGTTTGAATGCATGAATTGAAGTCGCTATATTCTATCGTCTTACAATTTCTAACTTGATATAAATTCAATTTTCTCTGTGGTTGTTTTTCTCTACCAATTCGGCAATTTGGCCTACAGTGACTGGTTTTTTTCTCTACCTATTTTCTATCCTATTTATAATCGTAGTATAAGTGAGATGGAAAGTAGGATTGAGAGAGGTGAAGCTTCCCCGTAATGAAAATGGCGAATGTGAATTGAACAATGCGCGGCTAAGCACAAGTTCGTAAGAACTATAGAAAGCTAGGTTTCAAGACTAAATAAGGAGCATTATCAAAGTAATAAGTGAAAGTAAAGCAACAGGTAATTGTAAAAAGTAAGTAAGTGAATAGAGGGGACTAGGAGTCTAGGACTATGCGTTTCTTGATTGGATGCAATAGAATGGCCCTAAGAACATCCGTAATAGTAGGGTTTTTTTTGTGATTTTTGAGAAGTCTTTATAAGTGTGATTATGAAAGAGAATCTAAAAAGAGAAATAGATAAAAATAAAAATAAGGGAAAAAAGAGAAAGAATTAAAAATTAAAACTTCTGCAAAGCTAAGCGGCTACAATGTAAAGCAATCACGCACCAGCTGTTGGGCGTGCTGCATGTCCTGTACGCAGAGACAAAATCAACTTTGCTGCCATTAAATGCAAATGTGGGACCCATTAAAAACTACATCTTGCAAGTTGCAGGGATGAAACCCAACAAAAAACCAAGTCCTACATCTAAAAAAAAAAAAAATCACCTTTAGTTTTTTCTCCTGACATAGTCCAACAAAAAACGACTAGTAAAGATGCTCTAAGTATAGGAAGTAGTGTAATGTATTGAGTATTGACCATGATTTTTGGAAGATGTTTCAATTGCCAAGCCTCTCGTGGTCTATTTGGCCTATCAAGTAGTAAAATCCTACTCTCATAACAACCTTATTACTACTCGAGACATTTCATAGAACACTTTTAGAGTCCACATCTTCTTCCAAGCTCTACCTCTCGGTGCATGGTGGGAATTGCAAGTGGAGTAGGCTACAGTGTAGTCCCAATCTCTTTTTGTTTACACACCTCCTAGATATCTTGTATAATGCGGCCGTCATTATACAAGAGTCTACACAAACTCCACTTCCAACAAGAATCAAGTCAATTCATCAAGTCACTTCCTAATTGCAATCGAAACATTCTAGCATCCTAACAAGTAAACATAATCCTAATTCCCTAAGAATTAGCTACACATTGTCACAATTGTATACTCCGTATATTTTAGTGTAGGGTCACACTTGTGACACCACTAGATCCCCAGAATCCAGTAACTTTGCAACCGGATTTGATATTAGTCTGGATTTGATACTAGCTTTCACTCGAAAACATATATCTTATCTCCACCGTTAGTCCCTCTTACAACAGAACAGACCAACCAACACCTCCAAACAAATTAAATCATCCCTAGTTAGGCCAATTATATTGTTCAACATCACTACACTATTACTTGTAACACAATGAAATTACCATATCTCAAGTCTTGAAGTGAAAATATGCATTGGTTTCGGAGTTATTAACACATTAGTGGGGTATGTTGAATTAATGAGAGGTTTCCTATATATCACACAATTTAATCCTATAAAACTTGGAAAAAGAAATACAAACCCGAGGCAAATTAAAGTAACAATACAATTATAAAACCATCGTTTTTAACGAGGATTGAGCACTGAGATGGTGACTTCATTTATGGAACATGATTTTTCAGTGTCTGAAGAATTAGGCTCAATTACCCTTTTGTCTGTGAAGAAACCTGGCTCTTTAGGAATGGGTAATTGAACATCATTAGCCAACATATGAACAATGGAAGACATGCTTGGCCTATCTTCAGGGTTGTGTTGAACGCATAGCAAGCCAACTTGGATTGATCTTAGAACTTGAGGCAAATCTTGTGGTTCAGCTAGATGATCTTCTACAAGTTCAATTGATCTACCATCTCTATGAAACTTCCATGCCTGTCATAAAGATAAATTAGTATATCAAGACTTCAATTCAAATCTTAACGAATAAATAAATATGTTTACAAAATAGACATACATGGCCAAGAAGGTTCTCATAGTGATCTTGATGATGAGAAAATCCCCTATTTCTTTTCCCACTCACAATTTCTAGTACCAAGACACCAAAGCTAAACACATCTGATTTAGTAGAGAAAATCCCGTGTCCTGCGTACTCTGGAGACATATAACCACTGGATTTGAAAATTTAATTTGTTAGGTTCAATGATAAAAAAATGCAAACAAATGAATGCAAAATGAAATTGAAACCTTACAGTGTTCCAACAACTCGGTTTGTATTTGCTCCTATCTCATTTAATTCAATGCTCCTTGCCAATCCAAAGTCTGATATTTTTGGGTTCATATCAATATCTAACAAAATGTTGCTAGCTTTGAGATCTCTATGAATAATTTTTAGTCGAGAATGTTGGTGCAAATACAAAAGCCCTCTTGCAATGCCATTGATAATGTTGAAGCGTTTTGGCCAATCAAGTAATGCACTTCTTCTATTATCTGCCGAACATATTAATACTCCATCCGTCCCTAAATGGATGTCTCATTTACTTTTTGCACGCTTTTTAAGATATTAAAGTAAAGGGAATGTGTTTTCCAATTATACCCTTCACTTTTTCACTTTTAGAAATAAAAGCAATAAAGAATGTAAAAGTCATAAGGGTAAATTGGGAAAAGTAGAATGATGGTGATGTTTAATTTTGGAAAGAGGACAACATTTTGGGACAAACTAAAAAGGAAAGTAAGACAGGTAAAATGGGACAGAGGGAGTACAATTTAGTTATATATATTCTTCTACAAAATAAATAAATAAATCCAAGAGGAAACTTTCAATTCCAAGCACACATTTTCTTGCTTAAAAGAATGCTTTCAAGCAAAATTTTAAAATCCAAATTGACACTGATGAAGTGATCAAACATAATTATAGAGTTGATTAAAATTTAGATGGGAATTGAATATCATACCAAATACATATGAGTCAAGACTTTTATTTGACATATATTCATAGATCAACATCTTTTCTTCTCCTTGAATGCACCATCCTAGAAGCTTCACAAGATTCCTATGTTGAAGTCTGGCAATAGAATTGACTTCATTTTAAAATTCTCCAAGCCCTTGCTTAGATGTCTTTGAAAGTCGTTTCACAGCTATTTCCTTTCCATCATCTAGAACGCCCTGTAAATGAAATTTATAGATTGTAGAAACTAATGAATATAATTTTGTATAATTAAATATTGTTACCTTGTAAACAGGTCCATATCCTCCCTCTCCAATCTTGTTGTTGAGTGAAAAGTTATGAGTAGCTCTTGTTATTGTAGATACTTCAAATAGTGTTTGATCGTCTTCCCATTTTAAGTTCAAATGAATCTCCTTCCTTTTCCGTTTGTACAATATTATGACCAGAATGAGATTCATTTGAACTTAAATTTGTACAATAAGATTCATTTGTACAATATTCCTCAGCCCCAGCAGAACTCCAACCAATATTGATGAAGTCAATTTGATTATTTTTGACTTCTTGCCCTTTGAGGTTGAAGGATAATCTATATCTCAAACAAATAAATAAATAAATAAAGTCGATGCATTGTATTAATAAGCTCATAGAAATTATGGTCACTAGGAATTAGTGGCATACCTAAATCAGAGGAAGCCATCCTTATGCATGTACAGATCTTGCCCATCCACAGGTAGAACTTTAATGTCAATCAAATCTCCGAACCAAAGCAGGCAGCCATTTTGACCATTGCTTATATCTAAACTTGAATAAGCCATACAAGAGCAATTGTTGAAGCAAACTTGCTCACACTCTTGAAGGTTCATACTGATATTGAACCATGAAAACTCAGTATCTGGCAGTTTAACACCAGAATCTTTCACGAAACCATCCGAGGATGTATTTTGACATTCTAGGGGTGTCCTCCGAACACACCCTCCAGAATAATCTCTCCAGAACACAACATTTGAACATTTTTTCTCCCTCCCACGTGAGCATCAGACTGCCGCATCTGGAACCTGTCAGGTTTTTTTTTTTTTTTGATAAAGAAGGTAATGTGATTACCTTCTTTTCAAAAACCATAATGAGAAGAAGATAATGAGGTTAGTACTTTACACTTTTTAGTCCACCTTTTTGTTCTTACCTATTTTTCTCTCATCCTTGTCAAATCCACACAATAATGTCAAGGATCCGTATTTTTTTTCACCTGTATTTGTGTCAGAGTCTTTCACTTTTTGTAAACACTCGGATCTTGCGTAAATCATGGCGATTAGATTGATAGGAATGATGTTTTCTCTCTTTCTCCCAAAAAGCTATGCTATTTCTCTCCTTCACCCACGCAGACAAATTGTTTATGACATGATAGATAACGTCGGAATAAAAAAAAATACTCCGTACAAGAACTTAAATGATGTGAAAATGTAAAAATATTTATGATAAACTATAAAATAAAATCAATTAGATAAAATAAGTTTTTTTTTTGCAAACAAGATAAAATAAGTTTAATAACATTATATTCATAAATATTTTATAATTTTAATTTCTAAGTTAGACTTTAAAAATATTTAATTTATCCTAGAATGAAATGAAAGAGATAAAATAAGAATAAGTTTAACACTATATTCATAAATATTTTTTAATTTTAATTTCTAATGTAGACAAAAAAAAATATTTAATTTATCTTGTAAATGAATAAAAGAGATAAAATAAGAATAATTGTAACACTATATTCATAAATACTTTTAAATTTTAATTTCTAAGGTAAACTTAAAAAATATTTAATTTATCTTGTGAATGGGTGAATTTTATTTCTAAGATAGACTTAAAAAAAAATATTTAATTTATCTTGTGAAGGGATGAAAGAGATAAAATTAGAATATGTGTTGCTAATGAGATTTGAACTTACAACATATGCTTTCTAATATTAGGTTTGGAGTTCAAACAACTAAACTACTCAAATTATTAACAATTTGAACATAAATATAAATTTAGTATACACTTGAATGCAAAATGTGTGTGTGTGTATAATTTTTTTAAAATATAATTTTTTAAATGTTTTTATATTTTTTTAAAAAATAATATCAAATAATTTTTTAAAAATTTATAATTGTAGAATTCATATTATATTAAATAAAAGTATAGTTGATAATTTGAGTAATAATTATGATATGATTAATATCACTAAAATAAGAAATTTGAATATTATATATTACTAAATATAATTATGATAGTCAATGATCTTGTAGTTTAGTGGCATTTGGTTGCACCCTCATGTGAAAGGAGGTGGGTTCGAACATTAGTAGAGATATTGTGTAATTAAATTATTGGGCGGCTAATAAAATTTATCAATATATTTTAATAAAATATAAAGTAATAACATATGTTTGAAAATATATAAAATGATTGGAAGTGTGATTGTCACTTTCTCATGTTCCCTTTTTCAATTTCTAGGTACAAAAAGATCTAACCAAAAGAAGTGTCCCATCCTGTCACCGTCAAAATTGACCGGAACACGAGATCAAAGGCACGAGTGCATGACTGGGCCAGTGCTCAACTCCACTCAAAATAGGATAATTATTAAGGCTAAGCTGCACATTAAACAATAATGCAATGTACTTTTGTGGAATGTCGAAACTCGAAAACAAAAATAGTTGATAGATTTCCAAAATCATACTCCGAACTTTCATTTTCATTTGTATTTAAATTTGATTAGAGAGAAAAAAAAAAAGAATAGATAAACATCATGACTTCTTACTAAATTAAACAATCAAAGCATGCCATGTTTTAGGGAGTAGGGAATGAGAGTATGATTTGAGAGTCCATGTTTTGTGCAAGGTAAATTAGTTGCACTTGTAAGTGAAAATATGTGCAGAAGTGCAAGCAAAGTGTATTACAAGTGCAAGTAAAATGTACACTGAGCTCAATACTAAGAACAACCACATCCGTGATTATTTCACAGTTTTAGGGGATGAAAGCCACATGGAGGGGAGAGAAGATAAGAGAGAGAGGATTGGGATGCTCATGCAAGAATGTAGTTATTTAGGTTTCCAAGAAAAAAGAAATTTAATGATTGGTCAAATATTTATTAAATTATATTTATTTTATTTATTTTTTCCTCTAATCCCATTTTCTCTTTCATAATCACACTTACAAAAACTTTTAAAAAATCGTGAAACAACTCTATTGATAAGGATGCTCTAAGTGCACTTAATGTTATAACTAGTTGCACCTAACGTTATAAGTGGGTGCACCTAGGTGCATGAATGTTAACAAGGTAAATTACTTGCACTTGTAAGTAAAAATATGTGC
>CM008345.1:11364467-11374758 GCA_002525835.2 Ipomoea batatas
GAAGTTGGATATCAAAACTAGCTATTACGACTCTGTATTCTACCCACACTAATTCCAATTTTCTCTCCCTATATTATTGAGAATATATATACCCTTTACCATTCTTGTCATGACTAGGGCTCTTGTATCCTTAATCCTTATAAATACATCTCAATTTTATATATAATGAATGGTCAATAATAAGATCATTCACATAATTTTTTTTTTATCTAGTATCAGTAGAGCAAACGACCCATCGTCTCCATGGAAACCGGCCACTCATCTCGCCATCAAACCTCTTGAAGCAAGGATATTGGTTCGTCCTCCGGGACCCAACCCCGGCACCAACAACGTTGTTAATTCAGAGATTCTCGGCAACAAGAACTTTGTAGTAGTTAGATCCAAGAACGGACGTTCAAGGAAACTTTTGTCGTTACCGTGGAAATCAATCGCTCCTCCGACGCCAAATCTCCGCGCCAACTCCACTCTCATCGGGAAGGAGCAATGAACTCTGCCTATAAATCTCCTAAAATCAACGGCTAAAAATCGACCACAGGTTCACACCTAAGGCCTTGTTCTCACATGATTAAAAATATATATAGAATGCAGTTTGGATGTGAACTTCAAGTTTGGGGTAATTTGGACTAGTAGTTTAAAAGTATCATTTTGTTGTTTTTTTTTTTTTTTTAGTACTATGATTTTGTTGTTATTAGTAGTATAAATTTGCATATTTATTTTTAGGGACAATTGTATTTTTAATATTGGAAGTTATAAATAATGATTTTAGTCATTAATTATTTAGCTTCAATATATAAAGTACAATATAGATTTTAAGATTTTAATCATGTTGTAATTTTAATTTATAAGTCATGGTTAAATGGAAGCAGCTGATTAATTGTGGAATGTATGTTCACAGTACTTATAAGGACAAATATAATACTTTTGAGAAAAATGTAATACTTTAAATCGAAATGTAAAAGTATTGTATTTTCCTTTAAAAGTATTACATTTACCCTAATAAGTAAAAAAATTTTTATTCCTGATTAGTATTACATTTGAGCATATAAGTATGGTATTTGTGCATATAAGTGTTACATTTGCATCTTGACCTGACCCGACCCGTCTCATGGTGAGACGGTCTCACACAAGTTTTTGCCACACTAGATAGCAATAGAGTTAGTTTTTGTTCTGTATGTCACCTATGAAATTCCTTTTCCCTTTTTAAATCGTCAAGACAACGGATCCCATTTCATTCCTTTTGTTGATGAATTTGTCTTCACTCCATCTCGTATATCTCCAATTATTGGGTCTTGAGGATGATCTGTAATCTATCTTAGAGCATCTTTATCAATGGATATATTTCGCGATTTTTAAGGAGTGTTTATAAGTGTGATTATGAAAGAGAGTATGAGAAGAAAAAGAAAAAAATGAAAAAAGAAAAGAAACAAAAATAAAAATCTGACAAAAGAAATATAAAAAAATAACAAATAATGCTAATGTCAAAGTACTCTGACGCTGGGCAGGACTTTCCGCTAATCAGAGCCCTTGGCCGTTGCTTTTTTATTTTGTTTTTCTTTCTTTCTCCTCAGGAGAAATAACCCACAATTAATTTGCCTTCCCATCAATTCCATTCTTCATGCTTCAGTTCATACTCTGACAATAACCCCAAAAAAATCACAGATATAAATGCTCTTAGATCTAGTTGAATGCTTTTCTAGCTCCATGAGGTATGTTTAGGAATGTTGACCGAGAAAAAATGAGCATCCTTAAAATATTTCTTGGACATTGTACGAACCCATAACTTTTTTGGCTCTATCATCATTTGCCAGCCCAGTTTACCTAAGAGGGTCAGGTTGAAGTCCTTGGCTTTGCAAAGCCCAAGACCTCCAGAAGCCTATGTTGTGCAAACCTCACTCCAACCTTGTTACAACAAAAGATATAGGTCCTGTTTGGTAAATAATCAGTCAATTTTAATTTATTTGATCACTATTAGTTGTTTGGTTAATAAGTTTTTTGTAACTCCAAAATACTAAAATTCAAAAGACTACTCAAAGTAGTCTTTTCAATTAGCTTTTTAAGAAAAGAAATTATACTAAACAGCTATCAGCTAACAGCTAATCTATCAAACAACTTTTTACAATCAGCTAATGTTATTAACAAATCATACATTCTAATCCAAACAGCCAACCCAATCAGCCAACAACCATTTACCAAACAGGGCCATAATTGGTCTATCACATGGATACACCATTGACCTTGAGATAGATCACATGATGGAGCTAAATGTACATCAATTAGTTCCAATGCATTTTTTTCTTTATACAACTTCCATGCTTGCAATGTTGATTTAATTTTTGTTCTGTATGTCACCTATGAAATTCCTTTTGCCTAAATTATGCTGTGGACCCAGGTCCACCTTGCAAGGTGGACCTGGGTCCAAAACTACGTCGTTTATTTTTATTTATTTGTTTTTTTAAATTAGTAAACATATTGCTGAATATAGAGTTGTCCAAAAATATGTGAATGTAGAGGTTTCAAAGTGTGAATGTAGAGTATAGAAATCGTGAATGTAGATTTATGATTGTGTGAATGTAGATTTGCCTAGAAATGTGTGAATGTGGAGGTTTCAAATTGTGAATATGGAGTATAGAAATCGTGAATGTAGAGTTATGCATGTGTGAATCTGTAATAGAGTTAAGAAGTTCTAGCAACTTGTAGCCCTGTAATGTGTGTGGAGTTTTCAAGTTGTAAATGTGGAGTATAGGACATGTGAATATAGAGTTTTGAATGTATGAATGTGGAGTTTACAAATTGTGAATGTAGAGTATAGTTACTAAACATATAATCCTGTAATGTGTGAATGTGGAGCTTACAATTTGTGAATGTAGAGTATAGTGTATGTGAATATAGAGTATAGTGTATGTGAATGTAGACCCAGGTCTACCTTGCAAGGTGGACCTGGGTCCACGACATAACAACCCCCTTTTTAAATGGTCAAGACAACGGATCCCATTTCATTCCTTTTGTTGATGAATTTGTCTTCACTCCATCTCGTATATCTCCAATTATTGGGTCTTGAGGATGATCTCTAATCTATCTTAGAGCATCCTTATCAATGGAGATATTTTGTGGTTTTTAAGGAGTTTTTATAAGTGTGATTAGGAAAGAGAGTATGAGAAGAAAAAGAAAAAAATGAAAAAAGAAAAGAAACAAAAATAAAAATTTGACAAAAGAAATATAAAAAAATAACAAATAATGCTAATGTCAGAGTACTCTGACGTGGGCAGGACTTTCCGCTAATCACAGCCCTTGGCCGTTGCTTTTTTATTTTTTTTTTCTTTCTTTCTCCTGCAAAATCAAGGATTTTGCAAAAAT
Organism: Ipomoea batatas; assembly: GCA_002525835.2. Classification (NCBI taxonomy): domain Eukaryota; kingdom Viridiplantae; phylum Streptophyta; class Magnoliopsida; order Solanales; family Convolvulaceae; genus Ipomoea; species Ipomoea batatas. The sequence goes on from CM008345.1 coordinate 11,367,822, forward strand.
CAAGGATTTTGCAGGAGAAATAACCCACAATTAATTTGCCTTCTCATCAATTCCATTCTTCATGCTTCAGTTCATACTCTGACAATAACTCCAAAAAATCTATATCGTACTCTGACAATAACTCCAAAAAAACTACAGATATAGATGCTCTTAGATCTAGTTGAATGCTTTTCTAGCTCCATGAGGTATGTTTAGAAATGTTGACCGAGAAAAAATGAGCATCCTTAAAATATTTCTTGGACATTGTACGAACCCATAACTTTTTTGGTTCTATCATCATTTGCCAGCCCAATTTACCTAAGAGGGCCAGGTTGAAGTCCTAGGCTTTGCAAAGCCCAAGACCTCCAGAAGCCTATGTTGTGCAAACCTCACTCCAACCTTGTTACCACAAAAGATGTAGACCCTGTTCGGTAAATGACTGTTAGTTGATTGGGTTGGCTGTTTGGGTTAGAAGGTATGATTTGTTGATAACATTGACTGATTGTAAAAAGTTGTTTGATAAATTAGCTGTTAGCTGATAGCTGTTTGGTATAATTTCATTTCTCAAAAAGTTAATTGAAAAGGCTGCTTTGAGTAGCCTTTTGAATTTTAGAATTTTGAAGTTCAAAAAACTTATTACTATTTACTAACTAATAGTGATCAAATAAGCCAAAATTGGCTGATAGGCTGATTATTTACCAAACAGGGCTGTAACCTACGGCCCTGTTTGGTAAATAATCAGCCTATCAGTCAATTTTGGCTTATTTGATCACTATTAGTTGTTTGGTTAATAAGCTTTTTGTAACTCCAAAATACTAAAATTCAAAAAGCTACTCAAAGTAGCCTTTTCAATTAACTTTTTAAGAAAAGAAATTATACTAAACAGCTATCAGCTAACAGCTAATCTAACCCAAACAGTCAACCCAATCAGCCAACAGCCATTTACGAAACAGGCCATAATTCGTCTATCACATGGATACACCATTGAACTTGAGATAGATCACATGATGAAGCTAGATGTACATCAATTAGTTCCAATGCATTATTTTTTTTATACAACTTCCATGCTTGCAATGTTGATTTAATTTAGATCAATAAGTGATAGTAGTAATTCACAAAAATTAAAATTAAAATAAAATTAAAAATAAAATTAAAAAAATATAGTTTATTATATATGACCTCCATGATCGATAAGATTGTGAAAGGTGGCATCACTGTTACCATTCCAAACGGAAGGTCTCAGGTTACAGTCTCATCCCAATCAAGGATGTTGGCATTATCATGTTGGTTGAGCAGATACTATGTATAAATTAGATTAGATTGTAGTACTCAAAAAAAACAAACCGCGATATCATCTCGGATCGGAGTACATCAAAAGAATATCAAATAGTAAGTGGTTAATCGCAAAAATGTTTGAGCACATTAATATATAAAACTTGCACACAACCTAACCTTAGGAAAACAATTATAGCATTCAGTAATAATTCAATAGTTTGAGCACATTATCTAAACAAATCCTACACCAGAATGGGATTAGCTACTCATTGCTTGCAAAAATATCAAAATACAAATCATGAATCAAGTCTCAATAAACAACAAGAATAAAAATAGGGGATGTTGAAAGAGAGCTCAATTCAGAAGACAAAAGAGAAGCCAGCTAGCTGATCTTAGTTCATCTTTTTGTAATAAGCCTTAAGGGCAGTTTTGTAGTTTCCCTCCTTAGTCTTCAGGCTGTTATTTTCTGTTATAACCGTCCGTCAACCACCTCTTGTACTTAAACAGTTCTCCCTCTCCCTCCAGTTTAGTTTTTCCGATCAATGAATTCAATCTTTCACAAACACACAGCTTAGCTTTGTTTACTGGTTTGGCATGCACTAAGTTTCTCAACATGGTATCAGAGCTTCATCGGAGCTATGCCGCAGCGGTAATGGCGGAACACGATGAAGGTTTCTCAGTTGAAGGACAGGCAGGAGGAGCTTCGAATTCGAATCCAAATTCAGCTCAATGCATTGATGAGTTTGACGATCCAATGTATCTACATATCACAGAGAATCCGAATCTCATCCTCGTGTCTCCACCTCTGACAGAAATCAACTACAATTCTTGGAGTAGGGCAATGAAGATAGCGCTCGAAGTCAAGAATAAGTTCGGCTTCGCGGACGGAAGCATTACACAACCAGAAGAAGCAGATCCAAGATTTGCAGTCTGGAAAAGGTGTAATAACATTGTGCGTTCGTGGATCTACAAATCTCTTAGCCCTACAATTGCAGAAGGAGTTCTGTACTTTGATGTTGCTTCAGACATTTGGAATGTGCTCAGAAAGAGGTACTCTCAAGTCGACCCTCACCGAATTGCTGAATTACAGAATGAAATTTTTAGATCCTCACAAGGTAGTCAGTCTATTAATGAGTATTTTACCAGAAGTAATGCTCTATGGATGCAATTGAATGCTATGAGGCCTATTCCTACTTGTGAGTGTGTTCTTAAGGGTTCTTGTGCCCTAGTAAATACGATCCAGAAAGAGAAAGAGGAGGATCAAATTATCAGATTCTTGGAAGGGTTGAATGAGGAGTATGAAAGCATTAAATCAGGAATCCTAGTTATGGAGCCTATTCCTACTATGGAGAAGGTGCTAAACATGACCTTGAAAATGGAGAGAAAACTCAAAAACTCGGTCTATGTTAAGAGCAATGACCTTGCTCAGACTAATGCAATACAGAATTCTTCAGAAGAGCAGTCTGTTGTAGCAGCAGTTAACTCATACAACAAAAGAAGATTCAATACTGGTTCAGGAAAGAATGTTCCCAAGTGCACTTACTGTGGGATGCAAGGCCACACAGTTGAGAAGTGCTACAAGAAACATGGCTACCCTCCTGGGTGGGTAGCAGGCTATAAGTCTAAGGGAAGGCAGAGTCAAGAAATACAGCAGAACTCCAATGCCTATGCCTCTGTTAATCACATTGGTGATGTTGGACTTTCCAGTGAGCAACTCCAGAAGCTCATGGCCCTTTTGCAAAGCCAAGGCAATCAGGCTTCTACAAGTGCAGTAATGGCTGTCACCAACACTGGACTCAGGCCTGATTTCAACCATTCAATGGAGAATGGACACAATGAAGGCAGGTCAACCTCTAAACCTTCTGTTAATGCTATTCAGAATTTCTCAAATGTTTGGATTCTAGATTCAGGAGCAACTGATCATATTGTGTGTTCCCTAGAATATTTTGATATCTATACTGCTGTTCATGGAGTGTTGGTAAAATTACCTAATGGGAATAGAGTAGAAGTTACTCACATAGGTCAGGTGAGGCTACACTTGGATATTATATTGCAGAATGTGTTGCTTATTCCTTCTTTCAGCTTCAATATCATATCTGCTAGCAAATTGGTAAGACAATCCAATTGTGAAATTGTTGTGAGGGCTGATTCTTGTACCCTTCAGGGCCACTTTGGAGTAATGGATGGTTTTGCTAGTGAAAGGGATGGACTGTACCTGATCACAAAGCCTCCTGTCAAGAAGAACATATGCATTTCTGATTCTAGTTCAAATTCTGTTTGTAGCAATGTTTCTGCAGAATTATGGCATACTAGATTAGGGCATTTTCCTGTAAATAAAATGAGTATGTTGAAAGGAATAAAACTTCTACTTCCTCAGAAATGCAGTTATGGTTTTGTGTGTGAGATTTGCCATTTTGCTAAACAAAGAAGACCAAATTTTCCAATTAGCACAACTGTAACAGAAAAGGCTTTTGATCTAGTGCATATGGATGTGTGGGGACCTTTTTCAGTGGCTTCTATGAGAGGGGAACACTATTTTTTAACTATTGTGGATGAACATAGCAAGTTCACATGGCTACATTTGATGAGACATAAGTCAGAAGTGAAAACCATATTTCAGACCTTCTATAGCTATGTAAGGACTCAATTTGCTACAAAGATCAAAGTGGTTAGAACAGATAATGGTGGAGAGTTCATGCTGAACAATTTTTATAATGACAAAGGGATCATACATCAAAGAAGTTGTGTTTATACACCCCAACAGAATGGGGTGGCTGAGAGAAAACATCAACACATTTTGAACATTGCAAGGGCTCTTAAGTTTCAGTCTGGAGTAACAGATGAATTCTGGGGTCACTGTGTTCTTCATGCTTCCTTCCTAATTAACAGGTTACCTACTGAAATTTTGCAAGGTAATAGTCCCTATCAAGTATTGTACAAGAAAGATGTTGACTATAGTCAGTTGAGGCCCTTTGGATGTTTGTGTTTTGCTGGGACAGTTGCACAAGGCAGAAACAAAATGCAGTCAAGAGCTAGGAAATGCATTTTTTTGGGCTTTCCAGCAGCTGTAAAGGGCTATATCCTATTTGATTTATCTGACAAGACCACTTTTGTGTCCAGAGATGTTCAGTTCTATGAGCAAAACTTTCCTCTCAAAGTCAGAGGAGAAACTTTAGAATCCAAACACAGTAGTGACAAATCTGATCCTCCTCTTCCCTTGATCCCAACTGATGTAGAATATGGTTCATGGGAGTCAGCCAACAAGGAAATTGTTTCTGAAAATCAGACTCCAAGACACCACAGTAATGAAGCAGTGAGACACCATGATCACATTGATCATTCAGCAATTTTCTTTGATGAACAACCAAGTTTGTCTCCAGCTGGTCAAGCTGAGCAGTTGCCATCTGAGGGCAATTCAGAAGACACTTATATTGAACAAAGACAATGTGAAGAACAGTCAGTAGATAATCACATTGGCATGCCACAGCCCAGGAGGTCAACAAGAACAAGGGCCTTACCTAACAGATTGCAGGATTATGTTTGTCAGTCCTCAGTGCTGAGTTCTGATGAGAACAGGACCTCACCACACTCCATCACCAAAGTTCTTTCCTATGATCAATTGCCTTCTAATCACAGGATCTGTGCAGCTTCTATAGCTTCCATACTTGAGCCTCAGTCATACAAGGAAGCTGTTGAAAGTGAGGAGTGGAGAAATGCTATGCAGAATGAAATAGAGGCCCTAAATCATAACAAAACTTGGATTCTGACAGACTTACCCTCAGGGAAAATTCCCATTGGGTGTAAATGGGTCTACAAGGTCAAGCATAGAGCTGATGGTTCTGTTGAAAGATACAAGGCAAGGTTAGTTGCAAAGGGGTACACTCAACAGTTAGGAGTGGATTATATTGAGACCTTTTCACCTGTGGCTAGAATGACAACCATCAAGACATTTCTGGCTGTTGCTATTGCTAAGGGTTGGGATATCCAACAACTTGATATCAACAATGCTTTCTTACATGGAGACTTGGAAGAAGAGGTTTACATGGTGATGCCTCCAGGATTCCAGACAGATAGACCCAACCAAGTTTGCAGATTAATGAGATCCTTGTATGGCCTAAAACAAGCAAGCAGGCAGTGGAATGCAAAGTTAACCAAGGCCTTACAGAACTATGGTTTCAAACAATCAGTTGCAGATCCATCTTTGTTCACCAAACAAACAGAAAATTCATTCCTTGCCCTTCTAGTATATGTTGATGATATCCTTGTTGCAGGGACAAATTCAGCTCAGATTCAGGCCCTAAAACAGCTGCTGGATAAGTCTTTTAAGATCAAAGACCTTGGTAATCTAAATTACTTCTTGGGCATTGAAGCTTTCAGAGATTCTAAAGGCCTTAATATCTGCCAGAGAAAGTATGCCTTGGAGATACTGCAGGAGAATTGATTTTTGGAATCAAAACCTTCCAAAACACCATCTGTGCCAGGTCATAAGTTGAACAATTCAGAAGGAAATCTCCTTAAGCAACCTGAGATTTTCAGAAGGTTAGTTGGCAAACTCCTTTACCTAACCAATACCAGACCTGATATAGCACATGCTGTTCAGCAACTAAGCCAATTTGTGGATAAACCAAGGGACACTCACCTGGTTGCAGCTCACAGAGTGTTAAGATACTTGAAAGGTTCACCAGGAAAAGGACTTTTCTACCCTGCAAATCCACACTTCAAGCTCCAAGTATTCTCTGATTCTGATTGGGCAAACTGCACAGAGAGCAGGAAGTCCATTACTGGTTATTGCATTTACCTTGGAGAGTCTTTGATCTCTTGGAAGACAAAGAAACAAGCTACTGTTTCTAGATCATCCTCAGAAGCAGAATATAGAGCATTAGCTTCAACAACTTGTGAAATCCAATGGCTAATATTCTTGTTGGCAGATCTCAATTCAGCTGTTAATGGTCCAGTTCCTCTATTTTGTGATAACAATTCTGCAGTGGCAATTGCAGAAAATCATGTTTTCCACGAACGCACAAAGCATATAGAGATTGACTGCCATGTTGTCAAGCAAAAGGTTAATGAAGGAGTCATCAAACTATTGAGCATAAACTCCCACAATCAACTGGCAGATGGATTCACCAAAGCTTTGACTAAACCATTGTTTGATGCTTTCCATGCTAAGCTGGGCCTTCAGGACATTCATGCTCCAGCTTACGGGGGGATGTTGAAAGAGAGCTCAATTCAGAAGACAAAAGAGAAGCCGCTAGCTGATCTCAGTTCATCTTTTTGTAATAAGCCTTAAGGGCAGTTTTGTAGTTTCCCTCCTTAGTCTTCAGGCTGTTATTTTCTGTTATAACCGTCCGTCAACCACCTCTTGTACTTAAACAGTTCTCCCTCTCCCTCCAGTTTAGTTTTTCCGATCAATGAATTCAATCTTTCACAAACACACAGCTTAGCTTTGTTTACTGGTTTGGCATGCACTAAGTTTCTCAACAGGGGAATATAAAAACTTAAAGTCTTGGAGTCTGAGGTCTTAGCCTTTATCTTTGAAACTCGGAGTTTTTAAGCTTGCCTTGACCTCTAATGGTGGAAAACCCCTCTCAATCTTTGCTCTCCTCATAAGATTTTGGTGTTGAGAGCTGTGGAGTATCTAGGGCTTTTGGAGAAAAGAACTATATATAGTGGAGCAAAAGTA
>CM008345.1:11375463-11397319 GCA_002525835.2 Ipomoea batatas
ACTTAATAGAGAAGATTCCTTGTGCTGCATACTCCGGAGACATGTAACCACTGTGATTTAAAATTTTAATTTGTTATGTTCAATGATAAAAAAACTAAACAAATGAATGCAAAAGGAAAACAAACTTTTTACCGTGTTCCAGCAACTCGGCTTGTATTTGCCCTAATCTCATTTAGTCCGATGCTCTTAGCCAAGCCGAAGTCTGATATTTTTGGATTCATGTCAATATCTAACAAAATATTACTAGCTTTAAGATCCCTGTGGATAATTCTTAAGCGAGAATCTTGGTGTAGATACAAAAGTCCTCTAGCAATTCCATTAATAATGTTGAAGCGTTTTGGCCAATCAAGTAGTGTTCTTCTTTGATGATCTGTCAAAGGATTTTACACCATATACATATGTATATAATTTTTTAAAAATTCATCTCAGAATGGTACTTTCAATTGCAATCACAAATTTTTTCTGTTAAAGAATGCTGACAAGGAAAATACTACTTAATATCCAAATTGACATTAAAGTGATAAAATGTAGTAATATAGTTGATTAAAATTTTAGATGGGAATGACATACCAAATATAAATGAGTCTAGGCTTTTGTTTGGCATGTATTCATAAATCAACATTTTTTCTTCTCCTTGAATGCACCATCCCAAAAGCTTCACAAGATTTCTGTGTTGAAGTTTCGCAATAAAATTGACTTCATTTTTGAACTCTTCAATTCCTTGCATAGACATCTTTGAAAGTCGTTTTACAGCTATTTCCTTACCATCGTCTAGGACACCCTGAATTCTTTAGAAAGTCAGAAATCAATAAATATTAATTTTGGATAATAAAATATTTTTTTTCTTGGTTTATTTGTCATTTTTCTTTTGTAGGGTAGTACAGAGTATCATATTTGGAATAAGAACATATGCAGAACATTCTTAGAGGACTATAATTCTAAAAAGAAATTTTCATGTGATATAAGAAAAAATAACTTTTTTGGATGACGAGTGAAACCCAAATGTGCGTAGTAGGTAAATAATTAATTTTCTAGACAACACTATTTCTCTACTCAATATTGGTTTCAACAATTGCAAAATATCTATATAAGTAAAAAAAGAGAGTATAAAAATAAAAATATTGTTACCTTGTAAACATGTCCATATCCTCCCTCTCCAATTTTGTTATTGAGTGAAAAGTTATCAGTAGCTCTTGTTATGGTAGATACTTCAAATAATATTTGATCTTCATCCCATGTCAACTTTAAATTGTTCTTCTTCCTTTTCCATTTGTACAAGAATATTAGGATCAGGATCAGGATCAAGCTAACCACCAGCATTCCAATCAATATTGAACTCAATTCTATTGTTTTGAGTTTCTTGCCTTTTGAACTTGAACCATCAACTTCTTAAAAAAACAAACAAACAAAGAGATGCATTATATATCCTATAATTGACATCATGAAGTTATGAAATAGTCCTTTTTCCATTATAATTGTTCAGCATATACGGAGTAATATATAAACATAAATGTGCAATCCAAACTATCAGGAGTTAATGCTATATGAGGTCTTTAGTGAATAGTGATTTTGCCATGTTTAGTCATGAACTTTCAAATCAACCGCCCGTCGTAGTTCTTCAACTTTTAAATTGTTGTCATCTGTGGTCCAAGTTAACCATCCATAGTCCTTCAACTTTCAAAAGTCAACCAGCCATAGTCCTCCAAGAAAGACCATACCTGGTTAAAATTTGACAATTAAAATACCATGGATGATTAACTGAAACTACGGATGGTAACAATTTAAAAGTCGAAGGACAACAAATAGTAAATTTGAAAGTTTAGGACTAAATGTAATCACAAAATCACTATATCAACTTAACATTTTAGTTGAAATGAAACACATGGTTCAGATATGTAACAATGGATATATAAATGGGTACCTAAATCAGAGAAAGCCATCCTAATGTAAAGATCTTGCCCATGGAAGGGCACCACTTTAATGTCCATGAGATCTCCAAACCAAAGCAAGCACCCATTTTCTCCATTGCTGATATCTAGACTTGAATAAGCCATACAAGAGCAATTCTTCAAGCAAACTTGCTCACACTCTTGAAGATTCATACTACTATTGAACCACGAAATCTCTGTATCTGGCAATTTAATATCAGAGTATTTAAAAAACCCATCATTTTGACAACTCAAGGGTGTCCCACGAACACACCCTCCAGAAAAATTTGCCCTGCCCCATCCCACTGGATCTCTAGGCAAAAACTTAGGCAAACATTCACATAAAGGGTTGTAATTAGCGTTACAACTCCCATGTGCCCCACACAATCCATAAGAGTCACAAACATCTGTTGATGCTAGGATACCATTCCATTCCCCAGTCCCATCTCCCCATACAAAGGTTTCAACACTCCCAGAGATTGTTAGGACCAATCTGACCAAATTTGAGGTATTAGAAGCCTTGTAACTCACCGAAACCTCGTTAATATTAGCGATCACAAAGGTTTCAGCAATGCTGTTCTTTTTTATGGTCCCAGTTGATCCACTCCAACGCAGGCCATTCCAGGGCCCTGATCGGAACACTTGGGTTGTATCTTTTCTCAAGACGAGTTGTGGGTATCCTGTGGGGTTAATGCAAAGCTTATATTCCCCAATCCCTGGATTGTTTTCTGATTTCCATGCTGATAAAGCTGTGTCAAGACCAGTAACCAAATTCCTCCCCAATTTCATGCCTGGCAATAGAGTATCCGTAGGATGATCAAAGCTTTGCCACAGGAAATTCTCATCATTTGCATCCATCACAACCAAATTCCCAGAATCCAATAATTTTGCAACTGGATTTGGGGCTAGTTTGGAACTGGAAGAATTAGTATGCCATGAATTAGCATTGTTGTTGCCATCAACAAGAGCTAGCTGGGCTGGACTGATGATCTTCAAGGCTAGTGATGATGTATTAGTGAGGGGAGTGTCTCTATTGGCAACCCAGACTACAGTGCGAATGGGTATTTGGCTGTACCATATGCCAAGATAGATATTGTGAGAAGAATTGGTTGGGCTAAAAAACCCCATTTCAAAGATTCCACCAGAAGAAACAATGGTGTCACCATATTTGAGGGACTGAGTGGGGCTAATGGTATCCCTTGCAAAACAAATCTTGTGAATTGAGAATAATAAAAGGAGCAATAGAAGAAGAGTTGCCATTGAGAAAAGCTATTCTTGGCTATTTTGTGAGCTATGTAAGTTCCATCATTTTTGTAAGCTTTATAGTTTTACTGGTTCCTAGAAACGGCACTATCATCTTCATTAGGCTGTTAGACCTTGTCTTCAAGCAGTACAATTGCTCAACTTCACCTAGACGTACTCTTCAAGGCTAACGCGACGAAATCAAAGAAGCCTCACAGAAATTAATATTTTAGGTTGGAAATTTATGAGTAAGTGTACAATTTTATGTGTTGTGGGGTTGTATTGTCGCAAATTTTACTTGGACCGCCGGTACATAATTAATTGTGGACCATGCATCAAAACGATACCGTTTTGATTAATGAAAACAAACGGTTAAAACGGCTCTGTTCTGCACAATTGCAGTTCCTTTTCAATATAACTACAAATACAACTGCAGTTCGTTCCTTTTCAACACAACTGCATTTCCCTTTCAACACAATTGTAGTTCTTTTTTAATTTGATATAATTACAGTTTCATTGGACAATATACATCCAAAAATATGAAATTGTTATTCAGTATCAGTTTATATACACTGCAGTTATATTTCAACACAACTACAATTACATTTCGATATAACTACAGTTTCATTCGGTAATATAAAAACAAATGTGAGGCAATATATATTAAGATGAACTATAGTATCAGTTACGGAGCTCCGTTACAACTTACGGAAGCCGTTTCTCCTGCTTACTGAAACAGCGTCGTTTTGTGACCATGGTCCACCGTATAATGACCGGTTGTATTGGTAGGGACTCTATTCTTTTGATTAGAAAAAAATGTTTTCTAGTTGTAATAAAAGTAGAAGAGTTACAGTTTTTGTAATCAACAATAATTGGTTTTTTTTTTAATACAACTAACTCTATTACATTGTAGTATAAAAAAAAATAATTGGTTGTTAAAATATTTTAGAATTAGTATTAAACTTAAATTATTTTAGATTTAATTTGTTAGAGTTATATTATTATTGATTATTGATGTTTACCCTAGTTTGTTGGTTACAATTAGTTTATCATATTCATAATAATTATCTTATCCGTTATAATCGGCTTGTTGATGATTATTTAAGGTCTGCCAAATAAAAATTAGAGTGTTTTCTAAACTCGGGATTAAAAAAAGTTGTCATTAAGAAAAGCTTCTCTAATCTACTCTTGATTATTTTGTGAGGAGTAATACTACACATATTCTCACATTCTATTCCATTTTATACTCATTACTTATCCGTCACTCTTTTATTCATTCAAACACATATGGACCATAGATTTTATTACTTTCTTTCCATTTTCTCCCAATAAAATAAAAATACGTGGAGAGAGTTTTCCTCATTAACTACATATATCATTTTCCTTTTGTGAGCTAAGTTTTAGTTTTACTCGTTCCTAGAAACAGTACTATCACTTCATTAGGCTGTCAGACCTTGTCCCCAAGTAGTATAGTTCCTCAACCCATCCACCTAGGGGCGAACAGTGTGCTCCAAGTGTTTTTTTTTTTTTTTCCTAAAAATCAAGTTTTTGCAGAAAAAAAAATAAACAAGAAAAAAAATCAGTACTCCCATTTTTTTTTAAAATCATACAATAACCTGATTTTAGCTATGCAAAAATCAACATAAAACTTCAAATTAAACTATTCAAACAACATTCTACCAACATAAAAGCATGTTTAAATTACCAATTTTTACTTAAATCAACAGAACTACTAATGTTTAATTTTGGCGTTGAAATTGTCAAACTTATTAATCAATGTTTGATCACTTCAATGTTCGATGTTGACGTACCTATGGCTGTCGGATAGCAAATTGGTAGAGAAAAACAAAGATATATCGATAGAGTACAGTGAAGTGGTGAAGTGGATTCAAGTCATGCTTGAAGCTGCAGGACTTCATCAGGAGGATAAGATATATTCATATATCTAGACTTGAATAAGTCATACAAGAGCAGTTGTCAAGTCAACTTGCTAGCACTCTTGAAGGTTCATATACTAGAGAGCTTACTCTCCATGACTAATTGTGAATCAAGTGAGGTGAGAGTACAATCAAGAAAATTTTATTAAGAATATAATTTTAAGAAATGTTCAAATTTTAACGGGATCGGGCAATTAAATGGTGACTTCATTTCTAGAACATGATATTTCTTTGCTTGAAGATGAATTGACTTCAAGTATCATGCTTTCTGTGAAAAAATCAGACTCTTTAGCAATAGACAACTCAATATTGTTAGCCAACATATGTACTATGGAAAACGTGGTTGGCCTATTTTCATGGCCGTGTTGAACACATAACAGGCCAACATGGATTGATCTTAAAATTTGAAGAAACTAAAATCACATTTTTGATCTAGATGTTCATCTACAAGTTCAACCAATCTACCATCTCAATATAGCTTCCATGCTTGTAGTATATACAAATGAATTACTTGATCAAGACTTTAATCTAAACAATAAATATGCTTTAGAATGAGACATACATGACCAAGAAGGTTCTCATAGTGATCATGATGATGAGAAAATCCCCTATTTATTTTCTCACTCACACTTTCCAATACTAAGACACCAAAGCTAAACACATCTGATTCAATAGAAAAGATCCCATGTTCAGCGTGCTCTGGAGACATATAACCACTGGATTGAAAATTTAATTTGTTATGTTCAATGACCAAAAAGCAAACAAATGAATGAAAAATGAAATTGAAATCTTATAGTGTTCCAGCAGCTCAATTTGTATTTGCTTTTGTTTCATTTAATTCAATGCTTCTTACCAAGTCAAAGTCTGATATTTTTGGGTCCATATATCTAACAAAAGAGAAATTTCCACTTTTGATCTCACGACTATTAAATCATTTCCACATTTGGTCTCTTGACTATTAAAATTTCCATATTTGGTCGCACGACTTCTAAATCTATACCACATTTGGTCCTTCCGATCAAAATTCCGGCCACCGATGATAATATTTCCGGCGAGTAAATTATTTAGGGGCAAATTTGTCATTTTATTTTTTTTTTTAATAAAAAAATCATTTTTTCTCCAAATTCTTTTCTTCTCCCAACCCTCATTTCCCTCTTCCGCAGCCATCTTCCCCAAAAATTCGGCCACCGGTGAACTCAAGTGCGCCATCCACGACTCCATCCTCAAGACCTGCCACGACAGTTTTGAGAACGACGTCGACGACATCAACATCTCCCTCCAGACCGTCGATGCCGACGACCATGGCGCCGCCCTGCCCAGCAACTGCAGCGATGCCCTCAAAGAGTATGGCGTCAGCGTATGTCCAATGTTGCATTGCTTTCATCTCACAAAAGAGAACTGAAAACAATACTATTTTGATTTGTTTTGTCATGCAAATGTCCAATGTTTAATCCTAAAAATAAAAGAATGGGGGAAGAGGCCTGCGAAAGAGGGAAATGACGTTGGAGAAGAAAAGAATTTGGGGAAAAAATTATTTAAAAAAAAAAATGAAAATGACAAATTTGTCGCTAAAATAACTTACTCGCCGGAAATATTATTATTGGTGGCCGGAATTTTGATCGGAAGGACCAAATGTGGTAGAGATTTAAAAGTCGTGGGACCAAATGTAAAAATTTTAATAGTCAATGACCAAAAGTGGAAATGATCCAATAGTCGTGGGACCAAAAGTAAAAATTTCTCTCTAACAAAATGTTGCTAGCTTTGAGATCTTTATGAATTATTTTTAGTCGAGAATCTTGGTGTAGATACAAAAGTCCTATTGCAATGCCATTGATAATGCTTAAGCATTATTATATAGTTGCTCGCACGGAGTTAACTCACTAGTTCAGTTGCTAATATTTGGAAAAAGAGTTGATTAAAATTTAAATAGGAATAGAATATCATACCAAATATATACGAGTCAAGACTTTTGTTTGGCATATATTCATAGATCAACATCTTTTCATCTCCTTGAATACACCATCCTAGAAGCTTCACAAGATTCTTATGTTCAAGTTTGGCAATAGAATTGACCTCATTTTTAAATTTTCTAAGCCCTTACTTAGATAACATATCATTTGAGATAAACTGTAATTTTATTTAGAGAGCTCATTAAAACTTGACGTAGCCGTTTCTTTACTTAAAGAAACGGTGTCGTTTTTGGATCATGATCCACAATATAACAACTGATGCCAGCTATAGTGGGCCGTGGACTGAAGAATAATCCAAAGATTAGCATGTTCTTGTTCAATTGGCTGAGGATTTTGGGTCTCTTTTAGAAGATTAAGGTCCTGTTTGGTAAATAATCAGCCTATCAGTCAATTTTGGCTTATTTGATCACTATTAGTTGTTTGTCTAATAAGCTTTTTGTAACTCCAAAATGCTAAAATTCAAAAGGCTACTCAAAGCAGCCTTTTTAATTAGGTTGTTGAGAAAAGAAATTATGCCAAACAGCTATCAGCTAATTTATCAAACAACTTTCTGTGTTTCTCTCCGTCCGTTTAACGGTCCGGGGTCCACCCACGTTCGCTCCGGGAGGCACGGGAGCTGGCCCAGGGGGAATCGTCACTTGTGGGAATTGAACCCGGGTTCTCCCGAAATTCCTCCCCACAAAGAGAGCTCACTTGCCACTTGAGCTACCCCGCTGGGTTATCAAACAACTTTCTACAATCAGCTAATGTTATCAAAAAATCATACCTTTTAACTCAAACAGCCAACCCAATCAGCTAACAACCATTTACCAAACATGACCTAAGGCTTTGGATCTCTTTTAGAGGATTAAGGCTTTTAGGCATCTCTTAGTGTCTTTCGGCCTTTAGGCCTTTTTCTGTTTCAAGGCCACTTCTTCTTGAGTTTTTTTTTTTTTTTTAAATAAATAAACAAAGCATTGTATTACACAAAAAATAACTTAAGAATACAATTTCAAGATACCATTATATTCATATCACAAGCATAATGGGGTGTCTAAGCTAAGACAGTTATGTTGAATTCATTTATCATCATTGCCACTAAATACTAGATTAGAAGAGTATTAGGTTAGACAATCCTATATATATCACACCATTATAAACAAATATTTAATCTCAAATATAAACCTAGGTAATTAAAGAAATATTTCAATTATAAAAGCATTACTTTTAACGAGGATGGAGTGTTGAGATGGTGACTCCATTTACGGAATAAGATTTTTCTTTGTCTAGGCAAGAACTGGATTCAATTACCCTTTTCTCTGTGAAGAAACCCGGCTCTTTAGGAATGGGTAATTGAACATCATTAGCTAACATATGAACAATGGAAGACATGCTTGGCCTATCTTCAGGGCAATGCTTAACGCATAACAATCCAATTTGTATTGATCTTAGAATTTGAAGCAAGTCACATGGTTCATCTAGATGATGTTCTACAAGTTGAATTGATGTACCATCTCTATAAAGCTTCCATGCCTATAATAAAGATGAATTATTGTAGAACACTTCATTTAAAATGTTAACGAGTAAATAAATATGCTTCAAATTAAATGAGACATACATGGCTAAGAAGGTTCTCATAGTGATCTTGATTTTGAGAAAATCCCCTATTTCTTTTCCCACTCACAATTTCTAGTACCAAGACACCAAAACTGAACACATCTGATTTAATAGAGAAGATCCCATGTCCTGCATACTCCGGAGACATATAACCACTGTGTTTGAAATTTTAATTTGTCATGTTGAATGTTCAAAATGCAAACAAATTAATGCAAAACGAAATTGAAATCTTACAGCGTTCCAACAATTTGGTTTGTGTTTGCTCCTGTCTCATTTAGTCCAATGTTCCTTGCCAAGCCAAAGTTTGATATTTTTGGGTTCATGTCAATATCCAACAAAATGTTGCTAGCTTTGAGATCTCTATGAATAATTTTTAGTCGAGAATCTTGGTGCAAATACAAAAGGCCTCTAGCAATTCCATTGATAATGTTAAAGCGTTTTGGCCAATCAAGAAACGTTCTCCTTTGAGTATCTGCCAAAGATTTTTATACAAATCACATACATTTCTATTTAAAATGGGGGAAAAAAAAAACCTATCCTAGAAGGGTACTCTCAATTCCAAGCTAAGCACATATTTTCTTGGTTAGACGAATGCTATGAAGGAAAATATTCAAAATCAAATATGTCGTTGATGAAGTGATCAAATGTAAAAATTGACTTGATTAAAATTTAGATGGGATATCATACCAAATATATATGAGTCAAGGCTTTTGTTTGGCATATATTCATAGATCAACATCATTTCATCTCCTTGAATGCACCATCCTAGAAATTTCACAAGATTCCTATGTTGAAGTTTGGCAATGGAATTGACTTCATTTTTAAATTCTTCAAGCCCTTGATTAGATGTCTTCGAAAGTCGCTTCACGGCTATTTCCTTTCCATCATCCAGAACACCCTGTGAATGAAAAGTTTAGTACGTTATTAGGCTGTAGAAAGTGATGATGAATATAATTTTGTATAATAATATTATATATGTTACCTTGTAAACAGGTCCATATCCTCCCTCTCCAATCTTATTCTCTTGTGAAAAGTTATCAGTAGCTCTGGTTATTGTCAATACTTCAAATAATGTTTGATCTTCTTCACATTTCAAGTTTAACTGGATCTTCTTCCTTTTTCGTCGACACAATATTATGATCAGAGTCGAGGTCAAGCTCAGCACCAGAATTCCACCCAATATTGATGAAGTCAATTTTATAATTTTTAATTTCTTGCCCTTTGATCTTGATGGATAATCTACCAAAGAGAGAGAGGGAGAGAATGAAAAGCAGTCGTTATACCGTGGACCATGGATCATGGTTGATACTGCAGTTGTGTTGAACGGATACTACAGGTGTGTTGAAAGGGAACTGCAGTTGCGCGGAACAGAGGCCGTGTCATCCGTCTGGAACTGCAGTTGTGTTGAACTGATACTACAGTTGTGTTGAACGGATACTGTAGTTCTGTTGAAAGGATACTGCAGTTGTGGTGAACGGATGAACGGTCTCTGTTCCGCGCAACTGCAGTTTCTTTTCAACACAACTGTAGTATCTTTTCAACACGACTGCACTATCCGTTCAACACAACTGCAGTATCAGCCATGATCATGGTCCACAATATAATTTGCGAATGAAAAGAGGATGCATGATATATACTATTTTAGCAACAACTAGCAAGAATATCCATAATAATATAATAAATTTTTACCTAAATCAGAAGAAGCCATCCTTATGTAAAGATCTTGACCGTCCTCAGGTATGATCACCACTCTAATGTCGATCAAATCATCAAACCAAAGCAAGCACCCATTTTCTCCGTTGCTTATAATTAGAGTTGAATAAGCCATGCAAGAGAAATTGTTGAAGCAAACATGATTGCACTCTTGAAGGCTCATATTCTTATGGAATGTTGAAACATTTGTATCTGGCAATTTAATACCCGAGTATCTCTTGAATCCATCTGAGGATCTATTTTTATGATTCAGGGGTGTCCTTCGAACACACCCCCCTGAAAAATCTGAACTTCCCCATACTACTGGATCTCTAGGCACATATTCCATATTTGTCACAACCATCTTGTGGTACAATAGGGAAACTGTTCCATTTCCCTGTCCCATTTTCCCCCATATAAAATTGCAAAGTCCCTGTGGTTGTCAAGACAAACCTGATTAGTTTTGAGGTATTAAAAACCTGGCCTGTCATAACCTCAGTTGCATTAATGATTACTGAAGTTTCAACAAATAAACCCCATTTTTCCAAATCTCTCCAGTTGTAACCAGTCCACGGGCCGGATCAATACATTTTGTTTTGACCTTTCCAGAACACAATTTGTGGAAACCCTGTAGGATCAAAGGAAGTCCTATATTGCCCTGTCCCTGGATCAGTTTCTGTCTTCCATGCTGACACACTAATCTCAAGACCAGTAACAAAATTCTTCCCAATTCTCATCCCTGGCAATAAAGTATCTGTTGGATAGTCAAAACTTTGCCACAGCAAATTCGATAGGTTATCATCATTTGCATCAATCACCACCAGATTTCCCGAATCCAATAATTTAGCAACCGGATTTGGGACGAGTCTGGAAGCGTTAGTAAGCCAAATTTCAGCCCCGTTGCCATCGACTAGAGCTAGGCGGCCGGGGCTGATGATCTGCAAGGCTACTGAGGATGTGTTATTGAGGGGAGTGTCTCTATTGGCTACCCAAACTACAGGGCGAATTGGTGTTTGGTTGTACCATATGGCAAGATAGATATTGTGAGAAGAATTGGTAGGGCTAAAAAATCCCATTTCAAAGACTCCACCAGAAGAAACAATGGTGTCACCATATTTGAGGAATTGAGTGGGGCTAATGGTATCCCTTGCAAATGATATCTTCTCAACTGAAAATAAGAGTGCTAATAAAAGAAGAAGAGTTCCCATTGGGATGATTCAATGTGATGGAATTTCTTTCTTTGGGTGTATTCAATTTATAGTATATATAGTCAAATAAAGAAACCTGACAGAAATTAACGTATTCAAATAATGCTTTTTTAATTCATTCCGTATCTTTGTTAATTTCCATTTGATAGGCCGCCTTTCATCACTCCCTCTCTCTCTCTCTCTCTCTCTCTCTCTCTCTCTCTCTCTCTCTCTCTCTCTATATATATATATATATATATATATATATATATATATATATATATATAATCCGGATCAGATGCTAGCAACCTCCTTCTGCGTTCGTGCAGATTGTGAATTGTTTTGGACCATTAGATGAGCTCAAATCAAAGGTTGAAAATCAATGAAAATGAAAAAGTAAGGTGGCATTTTTGTAATTTCCTACACTAACGTCACTAAGTATATTTTTGTGATGTATTAAGTACTGGTCCGTGGCACATTAAGTAGTGGTTTGTGGTGCACTATGTGCTGGTCTGTGGTACACTAACTGTTGGTCTATGGTGTACACAGGAATACTTGACGATGCATTAGACTCAAAACATCCTCAAGCAAATGCACCACCAAAAACATATCTTAATGCACCATCATATTATTGAAATTACCAAAATGTCATCATATTTTTTCTCAATTTTATTAATTTTTAACCGTTGATTTGAGTTCATCCAATAGTCCAAATCTATATGTCCACATGGAGGAGGCAACCGCAACAAAACCATGCTATATATGCGTGTGTATAATAAACGTACGCACACATAGGACATATGTCAGCCAACTACCACGCTGCCTATGACCGCTTGCTGATGCATCTATTGCCTTTGACTTCCTTTATATGTATACAAAACATGTAATGCTAGAAATCTCTTTTATTTTTTCCTTTCAATTCATCTCTCATAATAACTAACTTAAGAATACAATTTTAAGATAGAATTCCAATCTCAATCCTAATAGGACATCTTAGACGATTATGTTGAATAATTCATTTATCACCATTGCCATTGAATGGTAGAAGAATATTAGGTTGGGTAATCCAACATATCACATCATCAGGAATAAATATTTTTATCTCTAGAAGTTTTCTCAATAACAATGAAATGGTGACTTCATTATGAAATATATTATTTCTTTGCATCAAGAAGAATTGGCTTCAACTACCATTCTTTATGTGAAAAAAAACTATACTCTTTAACCACTACTACGAAAATGAACATAAAAGCATGCCTTTCCACTACACTTCTTAATAAAAATGTAGTGTAAGTTCAATAAATAAATACATAAGAAAACACTACACTTTTGTTTAAAAAGTATAGCGGTTTCTTTAAAAAAAATTTCTTTACTACTTTCTGTGACACTTTCTGGAAAAAGGTGTAGCAGAAAATAAACCTAATTAAAACAAAAAGTAAAATACTTTCCGCTACACTTTCTCCCGAAAGTGTAGCAGAAAGTCAAAGTAAAGCTATTTTTTTTTAAAAAAAATGTAAAATACTTTCTACTACACTTTCGGGAGTCAACCCTAATTTTCCAAACCAAATTGCACCTCCTCTCCACTTACTTGCTAGAAACTCCACCGATGACCGCCATTACCGCCTAGAAATGCCACCGTCATCCGTTATTACCATCGGAATCTCAACCTCCTCCGCCCGACCTGTAAATGCCACCGTCGACGCCACTGCACGCCTTCGCCGGCTCCACCGACCCCACACGCCACATCGACTTGGTGTAATCAATAAATCAATTTTTTCATAGTTTGATATGCTTTTGTGCATACAGGGTGTCTATCTTTGAACAACATAGAGGGGTAAATAATATATCTTCGTAAATCTTTTGAAACATCCATTGCCACTATATGCTAGAAGAGTATTAGGTTGGGCACTCCTATATATCAAGCCATTATAAACAAATATTTAGTCTCAAATACAATCCTGAGATAAATTAAAGTAATAATTCAATTATTAAAGTGTTATTTTTAACGAGGACCGAAGTCTGAGATGGTGACTTCATTTATGGAATATGATTTTTCTTCGCCTAGACAATAACTGGACTCAATTACCCTTTTCTCTGTGAAGAAACCTGGCTCTTTAGGAATGGGTAATTGAACATCATTAGCTAACATATGAACAATGGAAGACATGTTTGGCCTATCTTCAGGGCAGTGTTGAACGCATAACAACCCAACTTGAATTGATCTTAGAACTTGAAGCAAATTATGTGGTTCATCTAGATGTTCTTCCACAAGTTGAATTGATGTACCATCTCTATAAAGCTTCCATGCCTATTATAAAGATGAATTAGTATCTCTAGACTACATTTCAAATGTTAATGAATAAATAAATATGCTTTAAAACGAGACGTACATGACTAAGAAGGTTCTCATAATGATCTTGGTGATGAGAAAATCCCCTATTTCTTTTTCCACTCACAATTTCTAATATCAATACACCAAAACTGAACACATCTGATTTAATAGAGAAGATCCCATGTCCTGCGTACTCCGGAGACATATAACCACTGTGTTTGAAATTTTAATTTGTCATTTTGAATGATCAAACTGCAAGCAAATTAATGCAAAATGAAATTTAAATCTTACAGCGTTCCAACAATTCGGTTTGTGTTTGCTCCTGTCTCATTTAATCCAATGCTCCTTGCCAAGCCAAAGTCCGATATTTTTGGGTTCATGTCAATATCCAACAAAATATTGCTAGCTTTGAGATCTCTATGAATAATTTTTAGTCGAGAATCTTGATGCAAATATAAAAGCCCTCTAGCAATTCCATTGATAATATTATAGCGCTTTGGCCAATCAAGAATTAATCTCCTTTGAATATCTGCAAAAGATTTTTATACAAATTAAATGAACTACATTTATATTTAAAAAGAAAACAGAAAATCATCCAAGAAGGGTACTCTCAATTCCAAGCACCTATTTCTTGGTTAAAAGAATTCTATAAAAGAAAATATTCAAAATACAATTTGACATTTGTTATCGTTGGCCCAAAAAAATAGTGTTGTCCAAAATTAGTGACAAAAACATTATCTCAATTTTATTAGGATACAAGGAATATAACTAATAATCAAAGAAGGAAACAAATAATGGATCCCAAACAAAATGAGACTCATATTCCCAACACCTTAAGGATTTGGACATCAAAGAAGATTATAAAAACATCCCTTCCTCATTATAACAGGCCGGGCAAAGTACGCACAAATTTTCTCATATAATATCTTTGGTGCTCTGTGTATTGAGATAAAAGTAGAAGAGATTCTTATACCGTCCTAAGTTCACTTAGGAGGAGTACGGAAGGTAGACTACAATAGAAAGATAAGAAGATCGAGTCTATTGTGTAAAAGTGTCTGCAACCTTTGTACTTTAAATCTTGCCTATAGTGAATTAAGCTTTTCTCTTAATATGAAAATTGCCCCGTAGATTAGACAATTCCTGAACTGCATTAATAGCCTTTATGTTGCAACTACTGTTCTAACATCACTAATATATGATCCTCACAAATTTTCAACATTGATGAAGTCATCAAATGCATAAATAGACTTGATTAAAATTTAGATGGAAATATCATACCAAATATATATGAGTCAAGGCTTTTATTTGGCATATATTCATAGATCAACATCTTTTCATCTCCTTGAATGCACCATCCTAGAAGCTTCACAAGATTCCTATGTTGAAGTTTGGCAATAGAATTAACTTCATTTTTGAATTCTCCAAGCCCTTGCTTAGATGTCTTCGAAAGTCGCTTCACAGCTATTTCCTTTCCATCGTCCAGAACACCCTATAAATAGAATGTTTAGGCTATAGAAAGTGATGAATATAATTTTGTATAATAATATTACATTACCTTGTAAACAGGTCCATATCCTCCTTCTCCAATCTTGTTCTCTAGTGAAAAGTTATCCGTAGCTCTGGTTATCGTCAATACTTCAAATAATGCTTGATCTTCTCCCCATTTCAAATTTAAATGGACCTTCTTCCTTTTTCGTCGATACAATATTATGATCAGAGTCGAGGTCAAGCTCAGCACCAGAATTCCACCCAATACTGATAAACTCAATTTTATAATTTTTAATTTCTTGCCCTTTGATCTTGATGGATAATCTACCAATGCAAAAAGAGAGAGAATGAAAAGGGGATAGATGAATGATATTATTTTAGCTGAATATCCATAATATAATAAATTGTTACCTGAATCAGAAGAAGCCATCCTTATATAAAGATCTTGCCCATCCTCAGGTATGACTACCACTCTAGTGTCGATCAAATCATCAAACCAAAGCAAGCACCCATTTTCTCCGTTGCTTATAACTAGAGTTGAATAAGCCATGCAAGAGAAATTGTTGAAGCAAGCATGATTGCACTCTTGAAGGGTCATATTCTTATGGAATGTTGAAACATTTGTATCTGGTAATTTAAGACCGGAGTATCTCTTGAATCCATCTGAGGATGAATTATTCAGAGGTGTCCTTCGAACACACCCCCCTGAGAAATCTGAACTTCCCCATATTACTGGATCTCTAGGCACAAATTTATCCAGGCATCCACAAACAGGGTTTTTATTACTGTCACAATTCCCATAGGGTCCACATATTCCATATTTGTCACACCCATCTACTGGTACAAGAGGGAAACTGTTCCATTTCCCTGTCCCATTTTCCCCTATATCCAATTGTAAAGTCCCTGTGGTTGTCAGGACAAACCTGATTAATTTTGAGGTGTTAAAAAACTCCCTTGACATAACCTCAGTTGTGTTAATGGTTACAGAAACTTGAACAAACAGACCCCATTTCTCCAAATCTCTCCAGTTTAAGCCATTCCACGGACCCGATCGATACATTTTGATTCTACCTTTCCAGAACACAACTTGTGGAAACCCTGTAGGATCAAGGGTCATCTATATTGCCCTGAACTTGGATCAGTTTCTGTGTTCCATCCTGACAGACTACTCTCAACACCAGTAACCAAATTCTTCCCAAGATTCGTGCCTGCCAATAGAGTATCTGTTGGATGGTCAAAACTTTGCCACAGAAAATTCTCAAAATTTTCATCCATCACCACCAGATTCCCAGAATCCAGTAATTTTGCAACAGGGTTCTGAACTGAGCCTGAAGTGTTAGTACGCCAGATTTCGGAACCGTTGCGATCGACTAGAGCTAGCCGGCCTGGATTGATGATCTGCAAGGCTACTGATGATGTGTTAGTGAGGGGAGTGTCTCTGTTGGCAACCCAAACTACAGTGCGAATAGACATTTGCTTGAACCATATGCCAACATAGATATTGTGAGAAGAATTGGTAGGGCTGAAAAACCCCATCTCAAAGGTTCCACTAGAAGAGACAATGGTGTCACCATATTTGAGGGATTGAGTGGACCTAATGGTATCCCTTGCAAGTGACATCTTATGAACTGAAAATGAGAGTGCTAATAAAAGTAGAAGAGTTGCCATTGAGAAAAGCTTCCTAATCTAGCTTTAATTTTCTTCTTCTTCGTATGTTTGGTTCAATCTGATGGAATTTGTTTCTTTGTATTCATTTTTTAGTATAATCGAAGAAACCTGACATAAATAATAAATTAACTAGTCTAATATTGTTTTTTTTTTAATTCATTCAGAATCTTTGTTTAGATTTGACAGGCCGCCTTCATCACTCTATATATATATTGCGTTAAAATGAAAACCCTTCCCACATTAGAACTCATGATTAATCTGAGCCTTTAATCTTGAGTTGGTGTTATGATTTTTTTAGACTTGTTGGATTATATTTTTCATCTCTTTTCTTCTTTGTGATTTGTTTTTTTTTTTTTTTTTCAACTAATTGGGAAGCCGTCGATATTTAAACAATTAAAATGTTAAGGTATCATAATGTTAACGTTGGAGAGACAGGGGAGAAGGCTGTGTTTATTATATTGACAAAATAATTGAATATACGAAGGGGCAAAACAGTGTGTATATATATATATATATATATATTAGCCAATTAACTACCACATTGCAAACTCTGACAGCTTGCTGGTGTGTCTATTGCCTTTGACTTGCTTTATATAATTCGAATCACAAGCATAATGAGACATCTGAGGCGACCATGTTGAATAATTCATTTATAATCATTACCATTGAATGGTAATTAAAAGAGTATTAGGTTGGGAAATTCTACATACCACATCATCACGAATAAATTTAGTTTATCTTTAATTTGATGCTAGAAGTTTTCCATATAACAATGAGATGGTGACTTCATTTATGGAATATGCTATTTCTTTGCTTTAAGAATAATTGGCTTTAAGTACCATTCTTTATGTGATAAAACCATAGTCTTTAGTAATGGGCAACTCAACATTGTTAGCCAACATATGTACTATGCAAAACATGTTTAATTTGGCCGAAATAATTTTTAGTTGAGAATCTTGTTGCAAATACAAAAGCCCTCTAACAATTTCATTGCTAATGTTGAAACATTTTGGCCAATCAAGTAATTCTCCCTTTTGAGCATTTGCCAAAGATTTTTTAACCAAATACATTTTATAAAGCAATACTTTAAATCCTTAACAAAAACTTGCTAATTTTTAATCAAATATATCTTGAAACCATATCATAATCATGATTATCCCAAATACGCAATTTATGAACCTTTAACTTTAATTTATTTAATTACGATTCACATAAACAATGCATTTAGTGGCATTAATTTTTTTTTTCACACAATCATAAACAATGTTCAATTCAAGTACATAATATATTAAGTACATGTACATACATAATTTGTTAACTACAAGTTTATAAAATCAATATATTGAGTCCATAATAAAACTTGTTAATTTTTAACCAAATATCTCTCAGTTCATATATTATGACCTTAGAACATGAGTAAAATTACTTAGACATGATACATTTATAGTTAACCAATTATGTACTTATTGCAAAGGTAAATGTTAACCAAACGTAAGGAAAAGGAAAGGAAGAAGAATAAGAAAAAAAAAAAGATTCGGCTAATTTAAACAAAACATCGTTTTGAATTGGACCAGGATCCACAATGTAAGGTGGACCTTGGTCCATCAAATAATTTACATTGATATGGAGAAGACTTGCGAGAGAAGTCTGAGATGAAAAGTTAAATTCATCATTGTCATATTTTCATATGTTTTTTTTTTTTTTGAAAACTCATATTTTCCTATGTTATTTAGATAGAATTCTCTAGTTCCACAACTAGAAAGTAAATTCTTGGTTGATGAACCTGAGAATTTTATAAAGGAAAATTTGTAATTTATGCATCTCCATAATATGCCAATTATTAATGTGACTCATGATTTAGTTTCTATTCCCTCACTTTTCTATGTATTTCTGGATTATTATAGGAAATTTTTCCAACATTAGTGAGGGCCTGAGGGGAGTATCTCTGTTGGCAACCCAAACTACAATGCATACAAGTATTTCCTTGTACCATATGCCAACATAGCGATATTGTGAATTGGGAGGACTAAAAAACCCCATCTCAAAGATTCCACCGAAGAAACAATGGTCTCGCCATGTTTAAGGAATTTAGTGGTGCTAATGGTATACCGTGCAAATGAAATCTTCTGAATTGAAACTAAGGGCATTAAAGAAATGAGTTACGGAAGAGTTGCCATTGATGAAAACTTTTTCTGCTTATGGATATGGAATTTCTTTCTAATTAATGTATTATAATAAACTAGAATTTCCAACTTCTTAAACGTTTGTGTCATCTATGACTCTATATATGTGAATTATCCTCCACAAGAGGCGTTATCACCTTATGTATCTCTTAACCGACCAGACTTTGACCTGAAACCTAATTATGCATGCCAACTCTTCTCTTGGCCGCCACCATTAATTCTTCCAAGAAGGTGACTCTCTCCTCCTACCTCATATAACAAATTAATTAAATTATCCAAAAACTTGACCCTTTCAACATGGATTACCAGTAATGTGTCCCAAATTATATCATGGATCATGCTCTATCTTTTATTGTGAATCTTAATCCAAAATAACTAACTTTAAGATTATGTGAATAGTTTATGTACATGTAAATAAATTGAAGGTATGTAACATGTTAACTACCGACACATAAACTGTTAATTGCAAGTAAATAATATTGTTAACTGCAAACACATATTATGTGTCTGTAATTATTCAATTAACATATTGTGTATTCTGTACTTACAATTGACAATGTAGTTACCATTTTATGTGTATATAGTTAACATGTTATGTGCATTCAATTTATTTGTAGGCACATAAACGATTAACTGTAGGTATAAAATATATCAATTGCAGACACATATTTTTTGAATAATTTTTGAATTAGGGTTCACAATGCAAGATGGACCCTAGTCTATGGGTATAACGTACCATTGGGAATGTTTTGGCTCGGCTCACCACCTCGTTGTGAGAACAAGTAAACGTTAGTTTAGTTTGTTTCTATTCTTTAGCCTTCAGTATAGTTTGTAACCGTAGACTCTTTATCTGTAATTACTCTCTCTCTGTGAATGATCAATCGAAACACGTTCTCATTTGGTATCAGCCTAGTGTTAGGTTCATCTTATCCCGTTTCCTTCTTTTCCGATGGCCACCGCTGATTCCGAACGTACCGTGACAGCGCCTCCTGCGCCGGCGGTCGCCACCAGTCCGAATCCTCTCAATGCCGCTCACCACTTCGTATCACTCAAGTTAACAACAAGAAACTACCTATTTTGGCGCACTCAACTTGTGCCGTTCCTCAAAGGCCAAGGTTTGTTGTGCTATGTTGACGGCACTCTGCCGTGTCCACCAGCCGAGATCACCGCGGAATCCGCCGGCGGCAACACATCGGCAGAAGCCACCTCCACCGCTTCCAATCTAGCGTACAACGTTTGGATGCAGCAGGACCAATCTATATTGTCCATGCTCGTTGCCTCCCTCTCCGAGGAGGTAATGTATCTTGCGGTTGGCCGCACCACCGCACGCGAGGTATGGAGTTCCATCGAAGCAGCGCTCGGATCATCGACTCGCGCACGCTGCCTCAACCTCCTCGCTCAATTCCAGTCTCTCCGTCAGGGAGATTCATCGCCGGCCGAATATCTGGGCAGAGCACAACTCCTCATCGCCGACCTCGCTCTCGCCGGCCGCCCTGTTTCACTGGATGAACAGAACCTCTATGTGTTTAGAGGTCTCCGGCCGGAGTTTAGGGCGATGGCGGCTTCTCTGGTCGTCTCAGGTAACCCCATCTCCATCCCTCAGTTAGCCGACTATCTCCATGCGCAGGCGTTTATCTACGCGGATGATTTCGCGTCGACCGCTGCACCATTCCCTACGGGTTCTCCGACGGCGATGGTCGCGAACAGAGGACGTCGAAATCATGGTGATGGCGGCCGTTCGAACAGAGGTGGGCGCGGCAACCAGTGGCAGGGACGAGGCCGTGGTGGATCAGGCCGAGGGCGTGGCGGAACCCCGCGCTGTCAGATTTGCCGATCACACGGCCACACCGCCGTTTACTGCTATCGGCGCTATTCGGAGAATCCTCCCACGCAGGCCAATGTTGCCGTGGCTACTGATGACGGAGGTGCGTCGCCGGCGGGTGCCGCATGGTTTCCAGACACGGGCGCTACATCGCATGCGACTCCGGATCCTACCATGTTAACAGCAGCTGATGAATACACGGGCAGCGATGTCCTCCGTGTCGGTAATGGCGCAGGTTTGGGAATTTCTAGTATTGGTTTTTCTTCGATTCCCACAGTTTCAAAGTCTCTTAAAATGCCTAATATCTTGCATGTGCCACAATTGTCTGCGTCGTTATTGTCTGTTAATCGGTTTGCTATTGATAATAACGTATATTTCGAATTTCACCCCACTTTTTTCGTTGTGAAGGATTGCCTCACCAAGGAGGTGCTTCTTAAAGGGTCCAGTTCGGGTGGTTTATACTCACTTCCTGTTCCCCGGGTGCATTCAGCATATCTAACCGCTCGGGCTTCTTCCGCTATATGGCATCGTCGTCTAGGCCACCCGCACTCTCGTGTTCTACAACGTGTTCTTCGATCCTGTCCTGTTTCTTCGCAGAAAATAAGCCAGCCGAGTCTCTGTTCAGCTTGTCAAATGGGCAAATCCTCCCGTTTTCCCCTAGATAGAATAAATACATCTAGTTCTAATGTATTAGACTTAGTCTATTCGGATATTTGGGGTCCAGCCCCGGTTATTTCTTCTGAAGGTTTTCATTACTTCGTACTATTTGTTGACGATCACACTCGTTATTGTTGGTATTTTCCATTACGTG
>CM008345.1:11397365-11408275 GCA_002525835.2 Ipomoea batatas
TTTAAACCTTAATACTGGAAAAACCTTTATCTGTCGGCATGTCCGATTTGACGAAACTGTGTTTCCCTTTGCACCTTCTTTACAGGGTAACATGCAGGACACGGAGCCTCCAGAACCATGGGGGACAAGCCCACTGGTGACAACTACGGCTCCCGAAGTACCTTCTGTCACTATCCCTGCACCAACTCAACCAGTTGCTACCAGAACCCGTGCACCAAGGCGACGCAATGTGGCCGAGCCCCAACAACGGGAGCACAATATGCGTCTTCGACACATGACCCGGGGCACCGGTGAGACTTTTCATGCTCTCACAGCCGAATCAGGCCCTGCCGATCCCACCTGCTACACTCAAGCGGTGTCTCACCCCCAATGGCGAGATGCCATGGATCAAGAGTTCAACGCCCTATTACACAATAGCACTTGGACTCTTGTAGCTCCGGAACCCAACATGAATATTATTGGGTGTAAATGGGTCTACAGAACTAAACGCAAGGCCGACGGGACTATTGAGCGCTACAAGGCGCGACTCGTAGCTAAAGGGTTTAACCAGGTGGCAGGAGAAGATTTCTTTGACACTTTTAGTCCCGTTGTCAAACCGACAACGGTCCGTCTATTATTTTCCTTTGCAGTTACTAACAGGTGGACTTTGCGGCAACTCGATGTCCACAACGCCTTCTTAAATGGTCATCTAGCTGAAACAGTCTTCATGCGGCAACCACCGGGCTATGAGGACCCAGCTCATCCCGATCACGTGTGCCACCTCCAACGGTCTTTGTATGGTTTAAAACAGGCCCCCCGTGCATGGTTCAAACGTCTCCACGATTTTCTGCTCGGCACTGGGTTCTCCGCCTCGAAAATCGATGTATCTCTGTTTCATTACTCCTCCGGCACATCCAGGGTGTTTCTGTTAGTGTACGTCGACGACATTATTATGATGGGCAATGATTCCGCGCTCATTGATAACCTCCTGGTTCGTCTGGCCTCCACGTTCAAGATTAGGGATCTTGGTGCGCCCAGTTTTTTCCTTGGTATTGAAACCCTCTCGGTGTCTGGCGGTCTAGTACTCTCGCAGCGCCGTTATATGGGTGATTTACTTAACCGTGCAGGAATGACACAGTGCAAGCCGCTTGCAACCCCGGCATCAGTTACGCAGGCCGTCACTCCCACTGATGACAGTTTTGATAACCCGACGCAGTATCGTCGATTGGCTGGGGCACTGCAGTATTTGACGATCACGCGCCCAGATCTCTCTTATGCAGTCAACCGGTTGTGCCAGTTCATGCATGCCCCTACATTAGAACACTGGGGTCTTTTGAAGCGGGTTCTCCGATATGTCAAGGCCACACAGGACTACGGGCTTCGGGTCTCCGTGTCACCGACATATGATATTCATGCCTACTCTGACTCTGACTGGGCAGGGTGTCCGACTGATCGGAAGTCTACAAGTGGGTATGCGGTCTTCCTCGGGTCCAACTTAGTTTCCTGGGTATCTCGGAAGCAGCGGACAGTAGCGCGCTCCTCGACTGAAGCAGAATACAAAGGGCTAGCCGATGTCTCGGCCGAGGTCACATGGATTGTATCCTTGTTAAAGGAATTGGGTTTACATGCAGGTGGGCCAGCTACGCTGTGGTGCGACAATCTCGGGGCTACATACATGTGTGCAAATCCAGTGTTTCATGCCAGAACAAAACACGTCGAAATCGACTACCACTTCGTTCGAGACAAGGTCGCGTCTGGAGACTTCCAGGTCAACTTCATATCCACGAAGGATCAGATTGCAGATATTTTCACCAAGCCGTTACCGGCAACGCGTTTTGCAGCTCTCAGAGACAAGCTCAACGTTGTGTCTCTCCAACCTTGTGCTTGAGGGGGTGTGTGAGAACAAGTAAACGTTAGTTTAGTTTGTTCCTATTCTTTAGCCTTCAGTATAGTTTGTAACCGTAGACTCTTTATCTGTAATTACTCTCTCTCTGTGAATGATCAATCGAAACACGTTCTCATTCTCGTTTTAGCTTGTTGTTCACTCACTCACTCAGGGTGTGTTTGATTGAGAACTTTTGCACCCTATAACATATTTCGCTACCAATAGAAAATACTCATTCTCGTTAAAAGAAAAATGAGTACTTTTTAACAAAAAATCTCGTCGACAATATAATTTGCGCCACTAAGTAGGCTAGACTTGTAATTTACTCGTGGGTTTTCTATATGAGGAAAAGCACAAATTAAAGGAAGCCCAAGCCCGACTGATATTTCAGCCCATAACGCTCAACAAATTATACTATGAATCACAGAATCAGAGTTTATCTTATTGTTGTAAATTCTGGTTCAAAATGATATTCAGATTATGTGTTTATTGTTAACATATTATGTGCCTTCAGTTAGCATATTATGTGTCTATAATGTACATAATATATATGTTAACAGTAGAAAAATAATGTATTAACTGCAGGTACATACATTATGTACATAATACAATTAACATATGTATTTTTTTTTTTGGTAAATGTTCAGGGTCTTTCTCTCCGTCCGTTTAACGGTCCGGGGTCCACCCACGTTCGCTCCGAGAGGCACGGGAGCTGGCCCAGGGGGAATCGTCACTTGTGTGAATTGAACCCGGGTCCGGGGTCCACCCACATATGTATTTGTTGTTAATATATTATGTGGAGAAAATCGCGCTTTTGGTCACTTAATTAGTAGCACATTTGCAATGTTCTCCCTATATTTCAATTTGGACACTTTCGATCCCTCAGTTATTAAGACGTTAGTCAATTTAGTCCTTCTGTTAGTTAATCATAATAAACTCCGTTTAGACCATGGGTATAGTTGGAATTTCACATAGGAAAACGTACTTTTGGTCCCTCACAATAAACTCCGTTTAGTCCTTCTTTTAGTTCCACTTGCATTTGTGTTTGACCGGGTCTGACAACAAACACATTTAGAAAAGTAATTTTTCCCATTTTTGTACCCATTTTTGAAAGGTCATATTTTTGTTCATGATTTTTGTTTTTCATCCTATTAGGGTCTTGACCCTAGTCCATGGTATAATTTGTCATCTTTGTCCCATGCTTTAAATATGGGGTCCCCAATTTGTACGGTCGGTCATGTTAGACATGCTCAGAACCTGATAGGCCCCATATAGCCATATATAGTTTACAAAATTTCAGGCTAAAATTGATGGAAATGAATTGTATTTTGAGCTAAAATTGCTTAGAAAGATTTTATCGAAAGAAAAGACAGTGGCAATGAGCTGAGTATATTGAATTCATTGAAACAGATAGATTTTTTTTCCAAATGCTACTATTGCATATCGAATATTATTGATTATCTTAATTATTGTTGCCTTTACCGAAATGAGTTTTTCAAAGTTTAAATTGTTGAAATCTTACTTACGATCAAGTATGTTGCAATAGAGACTCAATGGATTAGCTTTAATCTCCATTAAAAATGAGCTTTTGGAAGAAGTAGTTGACATCAAAAGTTTGGTAGATGATTTTGAGCCTAAATGTGCACGGCGCATGTCACTTTTTAAATATAATTTTATATGTATTTTTTATACAATATATATATTTTGATGCAATATTTTGAACAACTATTATTTATATATAAAAATTACTTGAGAAAATTATCCAAATTAAGATATTACACAGAGCCCCAATAATTTTTATTGGAATGGCCCTGACGTATATTTTGTACTTGAGCTCACCATCCATTCGTTATTTATTCTCTTTTTACTCCCTTTTCATATTATTATGTACTAAAACTAACGTGTGGAGTTAATGACATCTACTTATCTAATATAAACATCCTAGCTAAAGTTTCCACAATGTTGTAGAAGGCGCTAGGTGCTAGTCAAGTGCTAAGCGCTTAGGCGGTCAAGTAATTCCAGTATATATTATCTTCATTTTTTCCACTTGGGTTGGGAGTTAGACTGCTATTATCGCTCAAACTAGTCAACTGCATATGTTAAATGGTAGTTGAGTACATGACTGGAAGAATATAGCTGAGCAGGCAAAAAAAAAAAAAAACCCACTCGTCCAAGTTGAGTGCTAACTTGGCCGAGTTGGTGCCCAACTCGACTGAGTTAGGCGCCCAACTTGGCACATAGTCGGCCTGTTAGTCACCCGGCCAACTAAAAACAACCTAGAGCTGAAATCGCCTCGGCCTAAAAGTGCCTAACCCCTAGTTGACCGTCTAGATCAATTTTTACAATATTGAGTTTCCATGAAGAAAAGTAGATGAGAAAAAAATAGTGCATGTGATCACAAGTAGCTATACTTAAATTGGTTATAGCTATAGAGTGCTTGAGGGTTGTAGTAAAGAAAAACCAGCGAGCTAGCTGGATCTCCTATAGGATTATGTGTGTGTATGTCAACCAATTTATAACAAACTATGACCTTAGCCTTACCAAATACAAGTGACATCTAGGATCCAAAGTCAGCTCCAAAATCATCATTACCTAGTCCAAACTGTAATATGTACTTAACAACTGTAATCAACTCTCTTTAATTATATTCCGTATTTGGTCAGCCAACATTTTGTTTCACAGTACAACATATATAATACGGTTATTTATTTTTCTTACACCTTATTAGTTGTGACCTTCGGAATAATTATTGTATCCATGTTAGTTGTAATTGTTTTGTTATGCAAAAATCCAACTTTAGTTGGTTCCATAAATCAGAATGCGCATATTCTAATACATTTTTAGCATAGTGTGCAACAATAATAGAGAAATCGACTCTCTTTTGTTTCTTGTAACTGATAAAGATTGTTGTCAATTTCGTATGAGTCTTCTATATTCGTCAAATTGGATGGTAACTCCATAATAAAGTGGCTATCCGATCAAACTCTTTGCATGTTTTACTAATTACTATCAACTTGTTATGCTTGACTCTATTTGTCTGGATTTCTTCATCACGTCGAGCCTCACAAATTTAATTGAGCTTGAACCAACGGGCCTCATTTGACATTTTAATTTACCATAACTTATTTAAATTTGAATTGCACTATATTTAATTTCTTCATATTCATCTTCCATTGAATTAGATGTCAAAAAAGAAGGGGCCCCCATCATGTCTCTATCAAAATTGACTGGAAAAACAAGAGATCAAAGGCACGAGTGCATGAAACATATCATGACTGGGCCAGTGCTCAACTCTACTGAAAATAGGATAATTATTAAGGCTAAGATCGATCGAGCTGTACATTAAACAATAATGCAATGTACTTTTGTGGAATGTGGAAAACTATATATGCCTCAATGTCAAAGGAATCTGTTACATACGAGGTGCTTTCACAAATTTCTAGAATGCTATTCTTGAACCAACATATATATAAATAAAAATAAATAAAAAAGAAAAAGAAAATATCTCTTTTATACTATCTATGCATATGAGTAGATAAATTTGTTTGATTATTTCAAAAATATCCACAATCAAACATCTCTTCCACTATAAATAGCAATTCTTAATATTTAGCTCTTAATCTTTTAAACACTGATCTTAGGTTATTGAATCAGGATAATTGATAGTTGATACCAACAAATACCAGGTTAATTGAGTATATAGAACTATCTATTATAGATACATACATAATCCAATTCTAAATTAGAAATTGAACCGGCTCCAAGTTATAAAGTATAACAAATAGAAAATCCAATTTGCATACACGAATGTAACTTTAAATTAATATACAGTGATTATATGTTTACTATTTTGCCAAGAACTATATATATCTAATAGTAAATGCATAACGTTTCGATAGCAAAAGTGCAGGATCTAGCCCTCCATCCATAAAAAAATTAAACAATAATCTATATCCAAGCAAATTCACCACTAGAATGGAATAAAGTAGACAAACGAATTGAAACTCATATTAACATAATACTAATGATTTGAAACGTTATTCCATTACAAAAAGGACAATTATATAGCTATAATTGTCTCTAAATTATTCAAGTTATTGAAAAGAAAATGAACATACTGATGAACAATTTATTTAGGGTTTCCACAATGATTGACAATCCATCCAATTCAAAAGAAAAAAGAAATCTATAATGTTGATTGACCCCATATCAATTGTATCCGGTACAATTATGTATACCATATATGATTATATCGAGTACTATTGATAATAGTTTTCAATAGTCCCCGATATAATTATGCATATGTATACATAATTGTACCTAGTACAGATCGACATATACCAGTACAAATGAAACCTTAAAATTTTTAAAAGTAAACCCCAATTAACAACTAATGTACAAAACCCATAAGATATAAACTAGTCAACGTCATGAAGTATCATGTCAACATTCTACTCAAATGCAGGCAATTGCACACTATTTCCAGCTGGTTCAAGACCTTCGTAACTCGAAGCTAGAGGAGAAGGAGGGGATGGCACCAAAGACTGTATCTCATTAATCTCATTCCAATCCAAGCCTCCTGCACTGCTACTACTGCTCCCATCTTTCCAATTATAGAATATGTTGTCACACAAGAACTCCACACCCTCCAAGTTTTGCGGATTAACGTTGTACACCATTTGATTAATCAAACAATCCTCCATAGTGTATTGACCAGTACTTGATAAAATAGAGTTGACAACGGGTAAAGTATCTGTCAGATGAGTAGGGTCCTTGAAACCCGGCTCTTCTTTAGGGTATGGGACAGGTTGCATCGCAACCGTTACTAGCTCTGGACAACTAGGATTTTGATAAATATTTATATTATTCGGGGACGACGCGGGCCCACACGAGACCATTTCTGGCTGCCTTTGGTTAGCCCTAAGGCTGTGGCCATGGTCATTGACCTGCTTGCCAAAGAGCTTCTTCTTGAGCTTAGTGTTCCAGTAATTCTTTATGTCATTATCAGTTCTTCCAGGGAGCTGTGCTGCAATTATAGACCACCTGGTCCAAGTCCAACATTATGGTATTAAATTAAGATTAAATTGAAAGAACAGTTCTAGGTAATAATTAAAATTATTTAATTTTAACTAATTACCTGCTCCCAATGCTTATGTAGAGGCTGCAGATTATTCTATCTTCTTCTTCTGAGAATCCTCCATGTTTGAGATTTGGACGGAGATAGTTCAGCCATCTAAGACGACAACTCTTCCCACATCTCTTAAGCCCTAATCAATTTCCCATGAAACAACACATATGATCAAATCAATAATCAGTTAACACGTTATATGTTAGGATCAAGCTTCCCCATGCTGGGACTGAAATCTATAACCTAATTCTGATACCACTTGTTAAGATAAGTGCTTACAACTATGCAAAAAATTAAGGTTACTTTATTTTCTTATACCTGTCACATTTTTTATAGACAAGACGCTGGACTTGTACCTTTTAAGTCTCCGCCCAGCAATCCTCGTTGTCACTTGGTGTTGTTGGCCTTAACCGGCCTCCGCCCAACATTACACACTTTTAACTATCAAGAAAGAAAGAAAGAATTGAAGAGCGAAAGAAAATGAAAAGTTAGGGTTTTGGTACCAATTTTTTGTGGCAAAGCAATCCAATTGCCACCAGTGCCATGCTGCTCAATGAATGCCTTTAACTTGGCATCTTCTTCTGCAGACCATGGCCCTTTCTTCACATTGTTTTTGTCACAGCAAGGTGATCTTCCCATCTCTGATCTCCTTTTTGTTAATTTTGTTTACTCTATATAGGCAAAATTTCGCTAGGCAGAGATTATGATAAGGGGGAGAGGAGAAGCAGCCATATGTGATTCAGAAAATTAAAGAGAGTTTTGCCAGAAAGATGAAGAAGATGATGATGAGTGTAATTCTGAAGGTGGAAACGAGGGCTTTCTTCTTCTTGTCCTTCTCTGTGAAGAATCATTAAATACGGAGTATATATTAAGACTTTGACATCAGTGGAAATTTATTTCTATTTATTATTATAATCATCTGTTGTTGAAAATTATTCACACAAATTACTGTCAGACCATACGCATTTTTCGTTATTATATCAAATGACCCTACAATTTACTATTTAGTATAGTTGGTAAGTGTACTATTAATGCAACTGTAAGTCGGAGATTCAATTCTCGAGTCAAATTTGAATTAGTCTCACAGTGATGACGATAGTGGATGTTGTATTAAAAACAAATTGTATCAGATTATATATATAAATTTATTTTCATTTTTTTAAAAAAATTAAGCTAATCAAATATTAAGGCAAATTGCAATGAAGATTCGTATAGGACGGGGTACTTCTATTGTTTGAGTGATGAAATTTGTAATTTAAAAAAAAAAATAGGAGTGTATTCTGAAGTAGTCAAAAGATAAGAATAAAAAAAAAATAGAGGTGAATAAGTTAATCTAATACCTTAATAAATGTATTTATTATTTCTCGATTAGAGCATCCCCATTGATGGAGAAAGAAGGGGGCCAGGGGTACGGTGGGGGTGGAGAAGAGGGAGAAAGGGGAGAATAGAGTTAGAGGAGAGAAAGAGGGGTAGGGAGATATTCTCCGGAGGAAGCGTGAAGCGCCCTCGTGGCTCGTGTCACTCATGTGCCACAATTTAATCGCAAAGTTGTCCCCCACCTTTTGCTTTATATTAAACTGCAGTGAATGGATGTTGATTGTTATAGTATTTTATTTAATTTTAATAGATGTTGATTGTTATAGTATTTTATTTAATTTTAATTTTACTTTTATTTTTTATATTTCAAATTTAATTTATTTTTAAAAATTTTAATTATAGTAATTGTTGTTATATTTAGTATTTAAAATTGTGTATGTTACGAAATGTTAACTTGTTTCGTAAATGATTTTAAATACGAATTTTAATTGATGAAATTATATTTTGATTATTTAATGAAATTATATTTTATAATTCAAAGAATTTTTTTTATGTAAATTTATTTTTATTCAAAATTGAAATTATAATTTTTAAGTTAAATTATTAAAATAGAAAAGTAAACAAAAGAGTTCTACTGCATGGACTCTCATTTTCTACTCCATCACTTTTACTCTCTGACGTAGCAAGATATGATAGGTTGCATCCTGTGGGTCCCAAGAAAAGTGTCAACATCAAACTTTTGTATGAGGGAGTAAAAATAGGGAGTATAACTTGGAAGTTCAAATAGTATTTTCCGAGAGAAAATAAGATAGGAAATTATATGGTGATGCGGAAGAGTTGAATCCACAAAAATGGAAAGATAAGGGGAGAACCATTATGGATACTCTTATGATACTATGCAATAAAATACTATAAAAATTTATTACGATCTTTAAATATAATTGATGGTATGCGATAACTATAAACTATAAACATCATGGCCTAGTATTTGTAATCGCTAATAAATGGAAACGCAGAGTCCATTTTGTGGTTCTATAAATCTTTTGTTTGTACGTCAATATAATGATGAGATCTAGACGAGTGATGGTGAAATATTGAAGTGCCTTAACTATTGTGCGATATTGTGTTGGATAATCATACAGTTGAGAGGAGTCTGATGCACTTAACTTGTTGTTAACTGGAAACTGTGTAGAAATTAGTTTACAGTGTTCCATCCATGATTTTTTGAGTATCTCTAGCATATACTTATGTTGTGATAGAAGAAACGTCCTCTTATTGTGTACTGTCTCAATTCCTAAAAAGAAGCTCAGTTGTCCCATATCATGAATTTTGAAAGTGTCAACTAGTTTGCTTCTTACACAAGCCAAGAAATTGTTGCTGCTACTCATAATTAGTATGCCATCAACATAGACAATGATAGAAATGTGAACATTAGTAGTAGAATAAATAAATAGAGATACATCTATCTTTGATACATTGATGAAACCAATTGAGAGCAAACAATCCTGGAGACATTTTGAATCATGCAAGTGGAGCCTGTTTCAAACCATAAAGAGACCGTTGCAGCTTGCAAACTTGGGTAGGAATTGAAAGTTGTTGTCAATGTACTCTGGTGGTTGCTTCATGCAGAGATTCTCAGTTAGAGAACCATTGAGAAAAGCATTGTGAACATCAAGATGTCTGACAAACCAATCATTTGTTATAGCAAGAGATAAGAGAAGCCTTATAGTAGTTGCTTTGACAATTGGACTAAAAGTGTCAAAATAATCCTCCCATTCAACCTATTAAGTGAACCATTTTGCAACAAATCTGGCTTTGTATCGTTCAATTGCACCATCAACTCTTCTTGTGATTTGATAAACCCATTTGCATACAATCATATTTGTATCTCTTTCATGTGGGACTAGCTTTCAAGTGTTGTTGTGCAGCATTGCATTAAATTCTTCATCCATCGCGTTTCTCCATTCAGGACTTTTCACAGCTTGGTAGTAGAATGTGAGTTCTGAGTCATCAACACAAGCAATTAAGACTTTAATTTGTTACATGTGGAATCACGAGTTATGTGCCTTAAGATTATTGGATGAGTGCGTTGAGGACGTTCGGGCCTAGAAGTATATATAACTTAGGGATCGAAAACAACATTCCCATTTATAAACTTCGTTCTAAGAGAGATTATATCATTAAAATTTTAGAGTGCTACGCCATAGCTCATACTTGGCCATGGTCATGTTAACGGTTGGCCATTTCACCCACTCGGCAATGGCAAAAATAGAAAAGAAAAAATTACAATTTTTTTTTTAAATAAGGTTATAAATGTTTTTTGAAACGGGTGAAAGATAAAGATTAAAACAGCCAAAGTTACCTCGTTAATCCAAAAATAGAAAAGAAAAAATTACAACTTTTTTTTTTAAAAAAATAAACTTATAGATGTTTTTTGAAACGGTTGAAAGATAAAGATTAAAACAGCCAAAGTTACCTAATTGAAAGAATAAAAATTTATTTTTTATTTAAACATAATTTATAATGTTGTTTATAAATGCAAGAAAATTTTCCGTTTTGGTAGGTGACCAAATAACCTACAAATTAGAAGTGAAGAGAAGG
>CM008345.1:11442322-11464132 GCA_002525835.2 Ipomoea batatas
ATTCATCAGATCCTTATTGGAAATGCTACTAGAAAACGCCAAACCGCATATGATCAATGAACTGTGTTACCTGGTAAGCCCCGATGAGATGGATGGCGATGCAGACGTTGGCGAAGTCGATCAGCCAAAAGGGCTCGTAGAAGCCGAAACCGGTGAGGAAGTTTCCGGGAG
The DNA here is from genome assembly GCA_002525835.2 of Ipomoea batatas. NCBI lineage: Eukaryota > Viridiplantae > Streptophyta > Magnoliopsida > Solanales > Convolvulaceae > Ipomoea > Ipomoea batatas. The sequence continues at coordinate 11,442,494 of CM008345.1, forward strand.
CATTGTTTCCAAACGCGGCGTAGCCAAGGCAACCACATAGGACATAGAACATTGTGGTTGTGGTCACTCCAACCCCAGATGCTTTCTTCATTACCTTGTTTTCTGGTGGGTGTGATCTCAATGTGTCCTGCAATCATATTTTGACCCATTATTTCTTCTTTTACTAGAGCTCACGAAGCCCGATCAAAACTCAGTTGGATTAGTTAGTTTCAAGCAGAAAGAATCTGATTACTCGGGTCTAACTGGATTCAACTCTTCAATTTTCGCGGCTCGATTTCAAACACTATTCCCATTCCGGTATTTCCTAACATTTCAATTATCACACATGTCCTTGTAACCATGATTTAACTTCAAAGAGTGGGGATAGTAGGATCCAATTCTATGATCAATTGGTCCCCTATTTTTACATATTTGTCTCTTTTGCCACTACTATGGACAAAAACTCTAATTGGCATAACTGTTTCCAACCTTAGCCTCACATACAAGCCACTATAGCCCGGGTTGTAACAATGACTCGATACGTACTAATCGTTTGGCATATCTATTTCCAACCATAGCCTCGTGTACAAGCCACTATAGCTTGCCTTGGTTGTAACAATGACTCGATAAGTATTAATCGTTATCCCGTTGTCTAGTCATAGGTTACTTAGATAAAAAATTTCATAAAACCTTAGCCACAAAAGTTTGGTCTATCCATTGCCAAACACCAATGACTCCATGTGTTGTGTATGTTGTTAAATAGGTAGGGGCCCACGTAGATCACCATATCTGTCCACTGCATCAGAGCAAAGTTGTGATAAGATCGAGCACGGCACCGGAAGGTATGGTGGAGGGAGGAGATGAGCATTCTAGTGAAAAAGGCCTTACCATTTGGTGGCCCAACAAATCAAAACTAGTGGTCCATCTACGATGTATATAAAAAGTTTTACTATACGTGCTCCCAAATCTTACTTCCTCAATTTTACTTCTGTGACGGACTTTGATAAGCTATTTTTTTCATGTGGGTCCCAATACAAGTGTCTACCCTAAGATTTTATGTGTGGGAGTAATAAGTTGGAAGTAAAAAATAAGAGTACACATTGCATTTTTCATATGAAAACGCCCATAATGAAGAATTATACAGTGATACTGATATTCACATCTTGCGAAATCATATTTATTTATTTGAATCTCAACAAATTGGTCACTAGTAGATAAATATATTTACTTTATGTGAGAACTGACACGTTAGGTATAGCAAAATAGTCAACCTCTAAACCATCAAACCACCAAAAAAGTTTATCTTTCTACCTTAAAGGGATGCCAAAGATCTTGTGGTCAAGCGGCATAGCTGTGACCCTCCTAAGTGAGAGGTCTTTGTGCTTCAGTAGGTTGAGAAAGTATGTATGAACAGATACTACATTGTAACAGAGTTAATAGTATTTAAAAAAAAAAACAATTCCACCTATACAAGAATAATAGCTAATATATACAAGAGAATAATTACCTTGCGTGTCCATTGATAATGTAATTTTCACTAATTAATATTGTAACCGACCATTTACTTATTAACTAACTTTATTAATTCATTTGTACTTTTGACCAATCAAATAATAACCTCGCTCGTACTTTTCCAAATTGGAAAGCCCAAATTTTCTTCAATATTAATTCTTCAAGTAAGTTACTCCGTATAACATTAATTAAATAATAAAGTGATCTTTGTCCCTGACTCCCTTCCAATAAACTAATCAGACTTTCAGATCAAACAGCATCTTCGTTTCATTCTCACGATGTGTCACTGTTATTTATGATTTTTTTTAAAATATATTTCTTTTTTTAATGTTTAATTTACGTGGACCTAAGTAAAAATGCACCTCACGTTACAAAAGATGTTCAAGATCTATATATAGCGATGTTTCATGCATGCACAACCTCATATATAAATTCTAATTATTACTCCGCAAGACTATATATGTGGCTACATTCTATATATAGATATATAGGCACATTTTTTTAATATTCGATGTTTTCACCCTTATAAGACTGTTCCTATTTGAGAGCTATTTTGTATCACTAGACTACAAAATCATTAGCTATAATTATGGAAAGTTATATTCTGTACTTTACAAAATATAAAGTACAACTTGTAAAACATAAGGTATAACTTGTAGTAGAATTTTATAAAAAAAAACATTGAGGTGGTAAAAGTAAGTTTTGGTAAAGGATAAATAGTAGTAGGGTGAGGGTGAAAGGCTTGCCTGTATCTCGATGAGGACGGTTGAGTAAGCATAGGCAAAAGCAATATCACCAATGGCTTGGAAGCTTCTCCACACTTTCTCACTCCCTGATACATCAACCCCTATTGTCACCCCTGTCAAGCTTGTACTTACATGCCTCCCATGAACTTCACAACACCAAAATTATAAATTCTCATTAATTTATATAATTAATCACCACAAAACACTACAAAAACTCTTATTGAGAAGAGGTCTATACGATCAAGAAGTTTAATTTAACACTCTGTCTATGAAAAATATGATAATTTAAGGAAATAAAATTACGTCTTTCCTATTAGTTATAGCCTATAGCTTTTGACGTAAGCGTTTGATCTAACAATATTAGAGCCAAGTCATGAATTCGAATCACAACAATAGTAAATTCAATTGTATAGTGTTGAGAAGGGAGGAGGGGGAATCGTTGGACAAAAGCTGGTGAAAGACCAAGTCCAATACTAGCTAACTATAACCCGCTAGGCTACTAGTTATAGCCTATAGGTCTTATTTGGTAACATAGTTAGCTTATCAACTAATTTTGACTTATTGACTACTATTAACAGTTTGACTTGGTCAAACAACCAATATAAGTGTTTGATTAATTATTCTTTTGTAACCACTCATTGCTTCAAAACACTAAAATTCAAAAAACTGCTCAAAGCATCTTTTTGAAAAAGTCATTTTAAATGTGATCAGGTATCCGCTAACATTTAATTTATCAATCATCTTTTTACAATCAACTAATACTATCAAGTATCAACTAATTAATCAAACACATTAATCCAATCAGCTAACAGTTATTTACCAAACACCCTTATAATTTTTGGCGCAGATGTATATGTGGTATATATTAAGCCTACAATAGGGATGGGCATGCAGGTGAAGTGGATGCGTTAGATTGGGTGGTTTAGATGTATACCTGCGACCTTAGCAATGGATAGGGCAAGGCCAATAGATGAATAAGCGAAAGACATGACAGCTGCGAGAATAGAGAGCCATGATAATTCATGGAAATTAGGAATCTGGCTTAGAACAATCTGGATTCCCGCAAATATTATCATGAATGGATAGTTCGATATCGCACACGCCGCCTCATGACCGTATCTGTGATAGCAGTTTGACTTTCTCACCGCCCTGCACATCAATATATCAATTAATAATAATAATTTTATTATTATTATTATTATTATTATTATTATTATTATTATTATTATTATTATTATTATTATTATTATTATTATTATTATTATTATTATTATTATTATAGTTCAATGGATCTAAGTTTTTATCTATCACCTATTATGTATCCTTTAAAAGTGCTAACTTTTAGTTGTTTTTAGTATGTATATATAAAACAGAATAATAAATAATTCGAGGTGATAAAACTATATCACGTGCTTGGCAGTATCGTTGCTTACAACAAAGTTAATATCTTTTAATTTTTTTTTTTTTGAGAAAAGTTAATATCTTTTAAAATGTTAGTAATTATATTGTCAGTGTTATAGAAGTAGTGTATGGTTTTAATAGCCCTATCTTCTAAACTACATAAAGAATATAAATTTATGCTATATTCTTCAATTCCCTTGTCGGTCTAAATTTATCTCATAATATATTTTTTTAACGATCAATCAATTTACAAGCAACTAATAAATATAAATAGTTGTTTTCAAAAAATAAATATAAATAGTTACGTAAAATATTTATGGAATTTTTTTTCTTTTTAAATATTAGGCATGATTGAAAAAATCGCTAGACGCTCATCGAGCGTTCGGGGACGCCAAGGCGGGGATTAATTGGAGCCTAGGCGCCCATGTATTTTTGTTATTTAAAATTTGTATATATATATAAAATTTTTAAGACTTTATAATTATAAACTATTTAATACTTTAATAGCTAATACTAAAATATTAAATATTAACCTAAAAAACATTTAGAGTTTGAACAATTTAATGTCATTTCGTTCAAAATTATATTGTTTTGAGTCAAATAACACATTTTTAAAAGATGAGAACAATAGTTAATCGGTTGACTAGGCAACCTAGGTGGCCTACGCCTAGGAGGCTAAGCGGTCAGCGCCCTAGGTGGCTCTTAAGTGGTCTAGTCGGCCACCTAACCGGCCAGCGACCTGACCACCGATTATAGTGATAAGCTAGGCGGCCAGTTAGCACCTAGCGCTTAGGCGACGGTTAATCGATGCCTAGTAGGATTTTTGCAACACTAATATTAGGAATATTATGCTAAATTGACAGAGTGGAAATAAAAGGAAAAAAGTGAAAAAGCGGAGGGAATAAATCTAAACTTTAGGGCAGAAAGGTAAAAAGTGGAGGGGTAATTTGGGGAACTTACACCATGCTGATAGATGCAGTTATAGTGTAACCAATGGTAATCCCTACGAGATTTGCATACTGAGCCAGCCCACAGAGTTGCACCTTCACACCTCCTTCAAAACACACCAAATTAAATGCCAAAAACACCCCATTAATATCTCATCTCTGTCCCTCTGATCGAAATGTAGTTGGGAATTTAAGGAATTTAATTCAATCCTTTTTATTTATTAAGAATTAATCACACCTGGGGAATGGGTTTCACTGATAGCCAGCCACGTATGTAACTCTTTGACTCATAAACTCCGAAATTAGAAAAATAAAATAATTTTATAAAACATGACACTATAACCGCTTTTGTCCTACTTATAAAAATGAAATCTCTAGATACAAGGTTATACAAACATTTTGGTTTTATTTGGTAAAATAGTTAAATTATTCGTCAGTTTTAGTTTATTTAACCACTATTAGTTATTTAATTTGATTTAAAAATTAATACAAGTGTTTAGTTAATCAAAAACTGCTCAAAACAATTTTTTTTTTCAATTAACTTTTTAAGAAAAAAATTAAATACCAAACATCTATCAATTAATCGCTAATTTATCAAACACTTTTCTACACTCACAGCTAATATTATCAACTAGTTATACTCTCTAACCCATTAGCTAACAGCTTTCAACTAACATGGTCATAGTAAAATAAAGTTACAATATTTAAGGATAACTTTATTCAGGTTGATTAAGGATACAAACATATGATTACAAAATCACAAATTTAAATCCTAATTTTTGTTTGAGGCAGTCAGCTATAAACAATTTGAACTGATTTATCTTTCTATTCTCCTTCACCAGTTAAGGTCAAAAGACAATATTTACTCAGTACATACTCTAGAATAGTGACAGATAGCAGAGTTTCAGGTAAAAAAAAAAAGAATAATTTAAGGGATAATTGGGAAAAGATGATTTTACTTACCTAGGTGAGAGCGGACGACGTCCATGTAAGTGTAGTTTCTCTTGCCGGCGATAGGGCCGGGGGATCGGTAGCAGTCGGCGAGCAAGGTGGAGGTGAAGTAAGTGATGAAAGAAAAGGCCATGAGAACGGCGGGGCCGGCCACCCAACCCAGCTGAGCTATAGCCCATGCTAAAGACAGCACGCCGGAGCCTATCACGGCCGTGATTATGTGGGCACTCGCCGTCAGCAACGTCCCTTCAAATTCAATAATAATTTTGCATTATATTGAACACCACAGAACGAATAGAAATAAAAAACAACCTCGTACACATATACTATGTATAATAATGTTTTACCGGTTCTTTTATGTCGCCCGTCGTCGTCGAAATTCTTTTGGATTTCCCCATTCTCTAGGGACTGCTCCACATACATGGGATTCTTGTCTCCTGCCATTGCGAATGATGTTTTTTTTTTTTTTCTCCTGCCTTAGATTGTATGTGTGGTTTACTGATCTCTTCAGCACTCTAGCAATGCGGGGAATATGGGGTGGATGGATGGGTATATATGGAGAATGGGAGCAAAGTGTTTGACTTATAAAAATAATATTTGGAGAGAGAAAGAGAAAGAGAGAGAGAGAGGGAGAGAGAGGGAGAGGGGGTGATAGATTGATAGAGGGGAGTTGGAAGTCAAAGGTAGAGTAAGCTAAGGAGGAAATTAAAGTATAATTTTGTATTGTAAAACTTGAAGAAGTAGTGTAATGATTGTGAGGATTTTGCACCCTTGAAAGTGCTTTTATATGGTCGTGTGTGTGGTGTTCAACAACGCCCCACATCGATCAACTAACGGTGTTACACTTTTTTTTACCACTTAAAAATTCATCACAATTTTTATTTTACTTTTCGAGATTATTTTTGATGGATATATTAAAAATGGAGCAAACAGACCTAAGAAAACGAGTAAGGAGGACTCAAGCGGATTCGGAGCCCCAAGGTTGAGCCCTATGCTTGACCCGGACTGCCCTAGGACAAGGCCTCAAGCCTCGGCCATGAGGGCTCGACTATGAGGCCTCATCCATGAGAGCTCAGCTACGAGGTCTCGGCCATGAGGACTTGGCCATAGGGCCTCAGCTACGAGGTCTCGGCCATAGGACCTCGGCGGCCATGAGGGCTCGGCTGGTCAATTCGTAGGTCCGGTCGCGAGGCCGGGCACGGTCAAGGGCGGTTGTAATCGTTTTGTCCTATTTAGGGGACGGTTGTAACGGCTCCCTCCTATTTAAGGGGGCGGTTACAAGATCTTAGTGGTATAAAATTCATATTTTGTCTCATTAAGAGGCGGAGATCCTATCCTTTTTGTCCTAAGTTACTCTTGTTCATAATTTAAAAAAAAGGTTATACAATGCATTTTCTAAAAGGAAATGCATTATATTTAGAGTGCGTTTTAGATGTCTAATAGAATTGTTTGGGTCAAAATTAAGAAATGTGAATTTTGTATATAGGGAAGGGTTCAGGTGCGGTTGTGCGGTACTGCGGTACTTACCTTAAGCATTAAAACGGCGCACCTTAAGTACACAAACCATGCACCTTAAGCTAAAAAATTAAATTACGCACCTAAAGTTTTTAAATGGTGAACCTTCAATTGAGAATACATTGCGCACCTTAAGTACGCAAACAACGCACCTAAGGACTAAGGTTTTATAATGACGCACCTTAAGTTTCAACAACTCACGCACCTTAAGCATACATATCACGCACCTTAAGAAGGAAAACAACGCACCTTAAGATAAGGTAAACCACACACCTTAAGCTTTAACACTCACGTACCTTAAGCATACAAAATTACAAATCACACACCTTAAGAAGGAAAATCGCGCACCTTAAGAAGAAAATTGCGCACCGCCTAAAGCCACCACACAACCACACGGGAACTTAATTATATATATATATGGGTTCTAGTGCGGTTGTGTGGTTAAATTTGAGCCACTGATCTTGCCTAAATCAACGTCCAGGATTAACAGTGATTAAAAAAATTCAGTGGCAATTTGGTCTTTTTGCATTTAGGTCAAACTTAAGGTGCGTGAATTTCCTTCTTAAGGTGCGTGAATTTCCTTCTTAATGTGCGTGATTTTTGTGCTTAAGGTGATCCAGTTGTTTAAACTTAAGGTTTAGGTTAACGCAACTTAAGTTTCAATACTGACGTACTTTAAGCACACAAACCACGTTCCTTAAAAAAGAAAAGCACACACCATAACAACCGCGGGTGCGCATGTGTGTTTTACATTTCATATCTTACACTTCTAAAAATTGTTGCTTTCCCATGTCTCATATCACGTTTCTCTCGTATCTCATATTTTTTTGGGTACATTCACCGATTTTTCTCTGTCTGTTTAACGGTCCAAGTCCACCTGCGCTCGTTCTGGAAGGCACAGGAGCTGGTCTAAGGAGAATCGTCACTTATGAGAATCAAATCCGAGTTCTCTCGTATCTCATATTAGTGCTACCTATCGAGTTATTAATTAAAATAAAATAAAAATTACTTCTAAATACGAACATAAAGAGAAAAATATTACTTTTATACTAAAATCACTAAATGATATGCAATAATGGCATATCAACTTTCTTGTTCTCTTGATACCGGTTTCGATATCAACTTTCTTGTTCAAACTCATCACACATGGTCTTTCTACTAAAGTTTACTTTTACTATTTTATTTGTAAACTATTATATAAGAGTATCGACCATCAACTCGAATAATGATTACAAATTTCTTCCATTACCTAAAAAATATAGCACATCAAAATTGAATATTAAAAACTGATTTTTGTAGAGAATGTAACATTATATGCTCATGTGAAAGTACATTCTTGATTTAGAAGCTTATACTGGGATTTATTTATATTAACCATAACTAAACTAGTCCCAGCTAATTGGAATATAATACTATTAAAAGATTTAAGATTCTTTCCCTTTAAAATAGAATAAAGATTAAAAATAAACCTAAACTTTTAGACTACAATAATATTTTGGAGAATTGCCTTTTAAAAAAAAAATTACAAAAAAATGACTACGATCACTTATGAATATACTAAAATAAATACACTATTTTATAGACTACACTTGAAAATTTTTTAATTTTCTTGTGGAAGTGGAATGCTTAAACTTTTAGAAGTCTCATTCTAACTATTAGGTCTAGTGGTGATTGAATAATACGGAGTATGTACTAATAATTTACTACTATTTGTGAGAATAGTGGTGTTAACAACGACTTATTGTGGCCTTAGCTTGTGGCTATGATCTAATAGGAAGATTTGGATTTTTTTTTTTCACACATTATTGATATTTATATTGAAAAAGTATAGTTATATATGTCTCGATCAATCAATTTCATTCAGGAATAACCCTTTTAAAATAATATTGTTGCATAAATATGAGAACAAACTTTTGTTCTTATACTTCAACAATCTAGGCCTCTCCCACTTGAGTAATTGTTGGAAATACTAAATCTAAAATCCTGTTACTACGCACTATGTGAATATAAAAAAATAAAATTGTATGTTTACTAGCTATCACCTATCAGCTATATCTTTTAGTCGGTGAAGGTTTGATATACTAATGAATAGTATCAAAGTGTTATGCATGTGAATTGTGCTTTCACACTACTTATTATAACTTTTGATTATTACTGATAAGTGCTTATATAATTAATCCTTACCGTCATTTTCTTCTTACGTCATTTTCTTTTGGTAATTCAAAATTTCTTCAATAATAATTAAAATTTTATGTTTGTGTGTTTTGAAATAGAGTTACGTAAAATTTTTTATCTTCTATATAGGATGGTCCGATATGGAGAATCTCTAATTAGAAAATAAAAAAATGGAAAAAGTAGTGATATAATTGGTTTTGTAGGCAAATTAAAGAATTGAAGGATCCCATTATCTTTGGTCCACACCACTAAGAACACAAAACGAAGCTTAGCCATCCATCGAAGTTGGAAAACAAGTGTAGAGAATAATTAGCTAGAGGTTCTTCACACTTTCTCTTTCTCTCTCTTGCTTTTTAAATCATATGTTTATTATTATTATTATTATTTTTTAATGTTGAGAAAAATGAGATCAAGAATAAAAAAAAAATGAAAGTGAATTCAAGAAGAATTTACGGGTTTCGTCTAATTAGAACCTAAAACAGAAACAAAAGAGATCTTTTATTAATTGTGATAAGAAAAATAATTATTATAGAATACCCTAATGACATATTTATAAAATTATTCACATACATACCATACTCTGGGATCGCCTTTGCATCTGACCTACTTAGCGAACTCAGTTCAAGTTCAAACACAGAGACCGATTTTATCACTCTGTTTCACTTTATGTTGTTCTATTTCATTTTAACACTTATCGTGCATCTTTCAATAACATATGAAACATATTAATGTCGGCTGCTTTTTCGAATTTTGTTGGTTTTTTGGACAAACAATGGGCATGCGTCCATGTCTGTTCGTACGTTAGTCGCCTAAGACAATCATAAAGCTGCAACTGTACGTAGATATCACACAGTATCAGATTCCCATATGTTAATCATAGATTAACAATTTTTAATAATGTTCATTTCCCACTGTTTGATTTGTATTCTTTTGACTGTCTAAGATTCTTTGAAAATGATGTGACTGAGAGTGATTCGCAATTGAGATGATAAAAAATGGGGTTAGAATTGAACATGGAACCGTTTCTTACATATCGTACATGTTGTACGTGAGTTTATTTATTAGAACTAATGCATCATAACTCCCTTGCTTCTAATGGTGCATTTCCTAACACTGTATGATGTATATCTGCATACCTAGTTGTGTGTTTTTTTTTGTGATGCATACATAACTGTGCATATTTGTGTGGTGCATTTTCTAAGGTATATATCTGTATACATAGTGGTGCAGCCGCACTAACAGCACGTTAAGGCGCGACCACACGGGCAATAATTCTGGATTTAATCATAAGTTCTGCGTTCGAACACTAAGAAATGCAATTATATTAAAATTCTCGAAAAAGTGTTTTGTTACTTTTGAGATCTGAATGGATACAAATAAGATTAGTCCTGTTGTGTGATCTTAGTTATCTAGTTGAGAAAAATTATGGTTAGACAAAAAAAATCTGGGCACTTTCATCTGTAATTCTTTCTTAATAGTTAAGATTCTATATTTACGCATCATTATTTATCATATCAGTTTAATCAGGGCAGTAATGTGATGATACGTGGATATTGCAATAAATTAATAGAAAATGTTCGAATAATGTGTAATATATGTCTGTCTGAAAGGAGTAATAAAAGATTCTTGCAAAATAAAATAAAATAAAATAAAAAACCTTTTGAGGATGTTAGTCCATGGCCATCAAAGATGGACATCTACTTTCAATGCTAAAACAATTAATAAATATTATTGCATTATATTCACCCCAAGATACTATTCAAATTGTAAGAATCTTGATGTTAGGATCTTTAATTATAAATTGAAGTCTAATTATAAGGTTATGTAGGTAACACGGAAATGAGAAATAAGGACACGATAAGATGCAATGAAATATTAATTAAGATACGAAACATAACAGAAATGTGCAAATAAAAAAAATAAGAATATAATATATATTTGTGAATTTTTTTTATTGAATATACTTAAATATTAATTATCTACTAACTAGTCAAAGACCTTGTGGTGTGTGGTCTAGTGGCACCCAGTGTTCTGATTTACACTCTTACATGAATGATGAGAGTGAGTTTGAGCCTTAGTGGAGGCAACTCTGTTGACTCTTTGTACTTCACTTGAGAAAGTAGCTATGAACAAATACTGTATTATAAGAGTCAGTAGTACTAAAAAAAAGTTATCTACTACCTAGTTATTCTAGAAAACAAAATTTTATTTTTAAAACGTTTTGTGGGATACTAGCTAGTTATTCTAGAAAACAAAATTTTATTTTTAAATTACAAAAACAACTCTAAAACGTTTTGTGGGAGTTTCTAGGAAGGAAACACGTCCCAAATACAAACACTCAAACCTGTGATGACTTATCTTGATACCAATTATTGTCAAGATCACGGCTTACTACTATGCTACTACTCGTCTCTCTTTGTTACAGGGAACTTACTCATCAATTATAACAAATATTTTTTTTTGAGGAAAATTATAACAAATACTTTAGTTGTTTGATTATATAATATTGTTAGGATCAAATAATACTTACTACTACGCCAAACATTATTAGTAGTTGCGTAATAGTTTTGATGGTAATTAAAATGCTAGACTCGGCCCAACCTCAACTGCACAACATGTTATCAGGACCAAATAGCGCTTACCACTACACCAAAATGTATATCTATTAGCGAAGATGCATTATATTTACATTGCTATCAACGCTATATTTCAATGAACAAATGTTGGTGATCTAGTGGTCTTGACACTCCAAGTCCCTGTCCAACAAATATAATACATTGTATATCGGCCGTGTACTTTTTTAAAAAATTGTCGTGTTCATAAAATAAGAAATCCACCAGGGAAATCAGTCTTCTTAGCTGTTGATTAAATTACTAGAAAAATGCATGGTTTTTAAGAGAGATTCTATGATAATGTGAGGCGTTGGTAACCAAGAATAAGAATCACTTTGACTCAGTGCATGAACAATATAATGTATGACCACTTCTATATATATACAGGCTCTGCCAATATATACTTTCTTTCTGTTCACAACTTTTGGTAACATGGAACAATACTTTAATCTTATTAATTTAGCTTCCATTATTATTTTATTGACTAATCCCAGACGCAAACCAAGTTCAAAAAGCATGATCACAATGTCCTATTCATTAATTCCAAACGTTAATTAGGGTCGAAAAGTATGATCACAGTGTCTTTATTTCTATAGGTAAACTAGGTTTGAAAATAATTAGTTAAAGCTAAGCATGACCACAAGTTGTTTGATATATATAGGGGAGGGATTGAAAAATCAATTAGTCCTCAAACTTTTTAAAGTTACAATTAGGTACATAAACATGTCATAATTAGTTCATCAAGACCCAATTACCTGTTAGTGACCTGTCATACCAAGTCAGTAAAATTCAGACGTATGTCCAGCAATAAAAATCAACGACGGAGACCAAGGCGTTGCTGGAGAACTAAATTATAAAGTGAAGCGTGCAGTGCCACTGTGACGGTCTTGAACTCCTATATATTCACTCTTCGTTAAAACAGTGACTCCTACACAAGGGTAGCGCGTGTGCGCGCACACACACGCTAGCTGATAATGCAAGATTTTTAAGTTGGCCTAAGACATTTATTACTAGCAATGGTTGACCTTTGACAAATTTAATGCCCTTTATAGTCCAAAAACCCAATCCAAATCGTTATATCACAAAAAAATTACTAGTAAAAACATAATTAATCAGGTTCAAAACATACAAACTAAAATGACTATGTCCCAAAACCACCTTGAAAGAAATTGTTATTTTCTCACATAATTATGTTAATTCTCTTTATTTATTTTGAGAGCTCACACATTTAAAATAATTTTAAAATATCATTCATGTGAAAAACTACATCACAGTCTAATTAATTCCACAACAAGATCTGCACATACATCCCTCATTAATGTTCCAACAAACTATCATAATGAACATTACAATTAGTGCAATAAAGTATCCCAAAAAAATTAATGTAAAAAAAAAAAAAGAAGCAGAGAAGATAAACATTACACAAACATAATGGATATATATCCACAAATGATGAAGGCGTTAGTATTAAAAATGACAGATATCTTATGCTGAAATAATGAGAGAGAAGACAACATTTGTCTAAAATTGGCATGTCTGCAAATTTTTATATATATTTTGGCCAAATTAAGGAATTAAGGGAATGTCTCTAAATACATATTTAATTACAGTATGTATATATTAATTAGGATGACACAACATATATATTTGGACGAATATTTTCTCTCTTTACTTTTGTTTATTAAACATTTTTTTTAAAAAAAAATTCATCCATACCATAGTTTTCTTTCTTAAATTCCTTAAATTTTTGGTGGTTGATGATTTTTTTATATTTAAATACAAAGAAAATAGATAAAACTAAACTACATGAATCTAGGTCAAATTATGATTGGGCGGAGATTTGTGGCATAGTGATAAGCGCACATGTTGAGAGGAGCCAAAGTCAGAGATAATTCAATCTGCTAGCAATTTCTTTGTTTAGTATATTATGAATAGTAATTTCTTTGTTTAGTATATATATTTTATCCATGTAAAAAATTATAAAATTATTCTCTTTCGTTAATTAATCCTTATTTATTTCATAAAATAATTATAACTCTACAATAATAATGAGGAATTTTCAATAATATCTCTGCTTTTAATTAGTAGTATTCTAAAAATATATAGAATATGTGAGGGCTTTTATATTTCAAACCTTTTTCTTCTTTAAATCAACCCGCAAATGTTATTAAAACGCCCACGCCATTTACATTTTTTTTTTTTAAGGAATCAAACATGAAAACAGTATAATTAAAAAAATCAAACTCAATTGATTATATTAATGAATACCAAACCCATTAAAAGCATATCGAATACTTTAAAGGTTGTCCATTTGCTTAAAATGGAAGTTATAAACCAACCCACAGGATTGTGGAGGTGTTTCCATACTCACTGGTGAGACTTGATATTTTTGTCTTTTATCATAAATTTCATTCATATAATCAGTTAAATTATCCATGTTGACAATTTATTGCTCCCATTCCTCTTGTTTACTTTGGAGGGTCTTGGCTTCGTTTTTAGTCCCTCATCCTTTTGATCTTGTTTTTGTTGTTTTTAAATAAAAACTAAACTCGATTATGTAATTAGCTTACAAATAATAGTAAAAGTATTTTTAAATAAATAAATCACCAAACACTATTCATTTAATTTAAAAGTCAAAATTATACAGTTCATCACATTCAAAATTTATTCGAGATGACGAAATCGACTCCCAAGGGCCAACCCGGCCACCAGAGATCATGTTATGTGTAGTGCATTGACTTATGATCTATTTCTGGTAAATGAAAAATCAAAATATCCTTTTCTTGTTTCCTCCTCCTCTCTTTACCATAAAATATGGGAATAGTATTACTGATGAACAACCATTAAATTAAACAACGTTATGATTGAGGATTGAGGATTGAGGATTGAGGAAGCATGCATGTGTATAGTAGTGTGATCGAGTGAATTAACTCTACAATTTGGATCATAATAAAACGACCATTGGAGCAATGAAGGATCATCTTAGCCTTGATGTAGATGTCAATTTTTTATTTTTTTTGAAAGAGATGTAGATGTCAATTAAGACCATCAAAATCCCAAGAATAATAACTTTAGCATTTGGAAAATTCTCATCTCCTCTCCATTTCATTTCGCCACGAATAATACTAATTATATGCCTGAGCTTAACATCTTGAAAGAATATCTGTTATCAATATGGATGAGTGTCGTTGAGGCGACACTCAAATTTATTGTATGCTTTAAGCTTTAGCCTTGAATTTCGCGTTGTTAGCAATTGTATCTATGACGGGCCTGTAAATTATTGTTGAGTATATTTTGATGGTGATTTATATTTGGGAGCATTATTCAGTAATCTCGATCGTGGTTGTATATGCCAATTATAGGTTTTCATCATGTTGGTGAATGAATGGCTATGAATGGAGAGGACTTCACGTCGTTCAAATTGAAGCAGCCTAAGCCACAACTTAACCACAGATCAGAGGAGATTCTTTATGTAACGACCGTTTGTGACTATGAAGAGGCACAAGAAGAACAATATGGAGCTATAAATATAACTAGTTTTACACGGGAAAAGTATATTAATGCAAGATTATATAGGAGAATTTCATACATAGATAATTGAATTTCGATTTTTTTTTAATTTAAATAGGCAATTCAAAGTATATATGAATGCAAGATAATATAGGAGATTCATTATAATTGTCTCTAAAATAAATATTTGCAACTTTGTAAAATCAATACTTAGGTAGAAACACGATAGTATAGATTAATATTATTTTTGGTTTGAATTTCTATAGGTCTTCTTAATTCTCTTTTGGGTAGCTTTGTCATTATCTTTATCTTCGATATTTATCTTCTTCTTTTTTGTTGGAAATGTGTATTTGCAATTGGGTTACTGGTGGTAGCATAGATGACAACGTCGTCATGCAATGAGATTATGGTGTAAGAAGATGTGAATTTGCCTTGTTGTGTATATGACTGAGATTTTAATTGTAATATAAACTTTTGATCTTACAAGCTCCTGTTGATATTTTGCAGCGGTAGTTTCCCCCCTACATGTTTCATGTGGAAGTATTGAATAAAATATTAATATTTATTATATTTGTAGAAGGTTCATGAGTAATTCTTCTTGTTCTATTTTCAAATTTTATTTACTTGATAGTAACAACAATAACTCTGCAGGTAGTCTAAACACTAATGTCGCAACGTATCCAGTTTCATAAACAATTTCTACATCCATTTAAAACCTGTTCATTTTCAAGTTCATATTTTTTAAATACGTATGAATGTACTTGATTTTGTGTGTGCGTGTATTTTTTAAATTTTTTTTTATTGAATTGATACTAACTTTGGAGTTAAATTGTTTGTCACTTTGTGCATAAACCTTTTTTAAACAATTGCTACATTCTATATACCAAGTGTTTTTGTTGTCAAGATTATATTAATGTTGAATTTTCCTTTAATCTAAGCAGGTTGACTCTAGAAGATTAAATGAATTGTAAATTTATATTAGTTCTAATATATTTAATGAATGCACAATAAGTGTTTTACATATATGATCAATGAATGCAGCAACGGTGACGCGCTATTTTTGAAATTTATTCATTTTCTAGATTTGCTAAATTGATTGCAGCATTACTATAGTGTCAGCATCTTCTCAATGCGTTAGGTGTGTCACGATGTTCTATTGCCCTACATTGACATTTTAATAATGAGTTTTAAATGTAGCTACATAAGGTAATGATCTAATTAACATTTACAGAGGGGGTGGATAAAGGGATTTGTAATTAAAGTGGGGAAGACAGATAGCTTCTCAACTAGTTGTGGGGCCTAAGGGAGGGTTTACGACTCAGTCTGAGTGAAGGGATTCATAAGATTTGGGTAGAGATGGACTCGGCGGCGGTGATAATAACCATTATGAATGAGGAAGGGATCCAACAATTATGCCAACTTGAATTGTAATGGGATTCGAACCTAAGACTTTCCTTATAAAAGTCAATGAGTAAGTTAAGAATAATAAGTAGTTAACGGAATATTTCGTTACTAAAGTTTACACTGACGGGGTGCAGGAGTATTTAGGTAAAGTAAATGATATAATAGGATGTAAAGTAAGAAAAAAAATTCTAAAATCAAAATAATCTGAATCATTCATTTCTTCAAATAATTGGACATACACTTTTTTAGTTCTCTTTATAGGCCTAACTTTATTGGCTTATATATATATATATATGTGTGTGTGTGTGTGTGTGTGTATGTGAAGATAACTTTCCGTGCGGAAGTGCGAATAACATAAAAGAACGCACCTTAAGTGTAGAATTGACGCACCTAACCTTAAACATTAAAATGACGGTGCACATTAAATACATAAATCACGCACCTTAAGTGTACAAAGAAAGCACCTTAAGCACACAAACAAAGCACATTAGGAACACAAACCGCACACATAAAGTTTTAAAATGACGCACCTTAAGTTTCAACAAATGACGCACATTAAGCACACAAATCATGTACGCACATTAAGAAGGAAAACCATGCACCTTAAGTTTCAACAATTGACGCATCTTAATAAGCACACAAACGACACACCTTAAGAAGTAGAAACAACGTACCTAAAGCTTTAGATCGACGCACCTTAAGTTTCTACAAAAACGAAGCTTAAGTTCTCAACTGAAGAACTGATGCACCTTAATTTCAGAAGCCACGAACCTTAAGAAGGAAAAACTACGCACCTTAAGTTTGACTAATATGCAAAAAGACCAAAATGTCACCGCGTTATTTTTTTTTTTTAATCTGAATTGATTTTAGCGAGATTAATGACTATCATTCAACCGCGTCTTTCACTGGACACATTCACCGCATTTTATTTCTATTCTATATATATATATATATATATAAAAAATCTCGTACGAACCAAGCTTAATCTTTGAACTTAAAAACTATTGAAAGATTGCACCGCAACTACTACATGATTGCACTGCAACAGCTCCTTGACATGTCGGGAAAGACCTTGCGGTGTAATATTTCAGTAGTTCAAAAGTTCACAGATTAAAACTGGTTCGCAGTCGAGGGAGCTTCAGGTTAATTTTATCTCTACTAAGAATCAACTTGCAAATATCTTTACTAAACCACTACGTGCTTCATGGTTTGAATTCTTTCGGGATAAGTTCAATGTTGTGCCTCTTCAACCTGTACTTGAGATGTATTAGAACTTTAAGTGTTATATTTTGCATGTAATTCTAGTTGTGTATATGTACTTTGTAATTTGTATATATACTTTGATGTCTAACTATGAATACACATTACCGTTGGAACACCAATTCCCATCCATCGAAACCCGACAAATTGTTATTCACTTATCTGTGCGCGCATTTTGAATAAAACCATAAAATAATTAAGCATTTGGCAATGGCGATGATTTGTCATCGTAAACTTCAATAATAGAACACCAGATGCCGCATAAAGAGCCGGGACAGACAACATAGTCAAGGATAGAATCATAGAATCTTGTCTGACGGAACCATTCGATGGACGTCGGAATTATATTTTCTTATAGTCTGGACATCACCAAATAATAATACACCACGTCCAGAAGAGAATAATTATATTCCTGTCCTTCATTTCTAGATCCAACCACGCACGATGACACACTATAAAGTCCCATTATAACTAGCTAGAAGCAATGTAACGCTGTTTGTTCAGAGCATTTGAACATTTCCTTTTCTGGTTTAGTGGAGGTCTTGGCCCATTCACTCGCAAATTATACCATGAACTAAAGTCCATCTTACCTTCTGACCATAATTCAAAATGACATTTGAATTATCAGTTAACAAATTATGTATATGTGAATAAACTAAAAATATTTAATACACTAACTATATATACATAATATGTTAATTGTAATATGTACATAAATTTATTATAATGTGTTAAATACATGTACATAATCTAGATAGATTCACAATGGCCCTGTTTGGTAAATGGTTGTTGGCTGATTGGGTTGGCTGTTTGGGTTAGAAGGTATGATTTGTTGATAATATTAGTTGATTGTAGAAAGTTGTTTGATAAATTAGCTGTTAGCTGATAGCTGTTTGGTATAATTTCTTTTCTCAAAAAGCTAATTGAAAATGTTGCTTTGAGTAGCCTTTTGAATTTTAGCATTTTGGAGTTACAAAAAACTTATTAACCAAACAACTAATAGTGGTCAAATAAGTCAAAATTGGCTGATAGGCTGATAATTTACCAAACAAGACCAATATAACAATTGCCTATTACTTATGGACGAGTGACTCTCATGTGAGACCATCTTATGGATCTTTACTTGTAAGACGGGTCAGATTAAGATGAAAATGTAATACTTATACTAAACAAAAATATTACATTTCTTTTCAAACATTCTATCGATGATTAGTATTATATTTTTGATATAAATATTACATTTTCACCTTGTCCCGACACGATTTACGCGTTTTGTCTCACACAAACTTTTATCCTCTTGCAATATTACACATGTACTGGATCTCGAAGGTTCAGTTTGACGTTGTCCCCCGACACCGGGTTATGGCTATTTCATCCCTTTTCCTTGCTATCCTGCTGGCACACGCTATATGTTGTTTCTCTTTTTGGCTAGTTAGGTACTTAGGGAGCATGGGAATGGGCGACAGAAATGTATAAATATATAAATGTATGTTTATTTATAATTCTTTTTAAATATGCATAAATATTAATTATATTGTTTACTTGGTTTTTTTAAGAAATAGATTTTAAAACTTTTTGAATTATGAAAATGATATGTTTCTATGGAATGAAGTGTTTCTGAAATGCAAAAATTACGGACTTAAAAGTTTTTGTAAATCATAGGAGTTGATAAAGAAAGGACATTACTCTAGGTAAGCGAGAGGTCCATAATGTTCATGCATGCATGTATTGATTACATAGTATATATTATTATGAAAAATGATATTTTCTCTTCATCATTTTATCTCATAATGTTCATTTCTTAATGTGGTAATAAAATTATTTTTATTTACTGACTATTGTGAATTAGTCGTCCATCCCACTCGCGTTAAAACACCTCGTGGTTTACACCAAAAAAAAAAAACAAATCTATAAGTAATAAAAATCTTTCTTTATTATTCACCTAACAAAATTGGGCAATTAACAAACCAAGTACTATATGTGATACGTACAATTAAATTCATGATAGAAACAAAAAGTGTATTAAAAAACCTGGGCCCAATACAATAAAACATTGTAGGACTGGATTAACAATAGGTCAGGCTAAACTATATTACTAAGTGGATGTAGTATCCTAGTTCTCCCTTATCCAACAAATTAAAAAAAACATTGAATAGATTGTAGAACTGGATTCATAACTGGACTTGTATTTGTGTTGGATTTGAATTCCAAATCAGCCTACAAGAGAGAGGGCCACAGTCCACTGGACCTTCCCAAATTTTTTAAATGGGTTCAAATCCCAAACCTTATTTGCATGTTCAGTTTCCTTGTGGTCAAGTAGCATAGCTGTAGCCTTCCTAAGTAAGAGGTCACAAGTTTGATCCCTAATGGGGATACTACATTGTAACAGAGTCATTAGTGTTCAAAAAAAAAATATTTTCAATATTTTATGCTATGAATCCGGGTCTACCTTACAAGGTGAGTCGGATCCATGTTAACAATTTTAAAACTCTATGCTAACAATTTTGTAACTCTATATTCATAATTTTACAACTCTACCTTCACAATTTTAAAACTCTATATTCACAATTATAGAACTCTATGCTCACAGTTACAAAACCCTATGTTCACAATTTCATAACTCTATACAATTTTATAACTCTAATTCCAACAGTATAACACAATTTTTGAATCTATATAACAAAAAATTGTGAATATTGAGTAATGTAATTTTGTATATTGAGATCTAAAATTGTGAATATAGAGTTCTAAAATTATAAACATAGAGTTCTAAAATTGTGAATATAGTGTTCTAAAATTGTGAACATAGCATAATTTGCCATAGTAAAGAGGTTTAACAATAGGTATATCATGGACCATGGTCCACTAAGGGTGTGTTTGGAAATCCAAAAAAATTATTTCTGTAAATTATTTTCCGAGTTTTCAATGTTTGGATGTGCTTGAAAAATCAAGTCAACAGAAATCATTTTCCGTTGACTTAGGAAAATAGGGTTGTTTTGGTAAATAGTTGTTGTCTGATTGAAATCACATAATTTGTTAACTACAAACACATAATTTTTTAGGGTGTTTGGTAAATAGTTGTTGGCTTATTAAAAGCACATAATTTGTTAACTACAAACACATAATGAGGATGTTTGGTAAATGGTTGTTGGCTGAATGAAAGCACATAATTTGTTAACTGCAAACACATAATGGGGGGTGTTTGGTAAATAGTTGTTGGTTGATTGAGTTAGTAGGGTTGACTAGTTGATAACATTAGTTGATAGTAGAAAGATGTTTGGTTAATTATCTGTTAGCTGATACTCTGACGATTGTTTTTTTATGATAGTTGATTACATGCAAAATGACTTTCTCAAAAAGATTATCGAAAAAGCTACTTTGAGCAACTTTTTAAATTTAGTGTTTTGGAGCAATAAGATGTTATAAAAAAATAATTAATCAAACACTTGTTTTGACTGTTTAACCAAGTCAAATAGCTAATAGTGGTCAAATAAGTCAAAATAGTTAACATGTTATGTGCATGTAGTTTATATATTATGTGTTTTTAATATATTTACAGACACATAATGTATTAACTGCAGACACATAATCTAATTATCATTTTCGACATGATTCCACAACGCAAGG
>CM008345.1:11527333-11540883 GCA_002525835.2 Ipomoea batatas
CGAAGAACGGTCAATTTAAAAGTTTAGAACTAAAAGTGAGGAGAGTCGGAGGACCTCATATGGCATTATATTAACTCCATTTTGAAAAAAAAAAAAAAAACTCCATTTGGAATATTAAATTTCCATTTTAAAGATATTCTGATTAGTTATAATAGCTTGTTATAAATGGAGATATAAAACTTGGGTGTTTGATATTTTAAAAGTATTATTTGTGATAATTGGTAGTATAAATTAAAATAATATTTGTAATATTTTTGGTTTGAATTGAACAAAATAATTAATTATATATTTTTTTGAAGAATTAATTATATTTTTTATTCATTCAAATATTGGTGCCTATATAACTGACAACTATACATAATGATTAACATGATATGGATAGTTAAATTACACTTAAAACATTTTTATCATCATATCAATTATATGGTTGAGATTTATATTTAATATAACGTAGAAAAATTGGTGTTTTAAAACAATAATAAATATGATGTCATATTAAATACTTTTTACATGAATTATAAATCTAACCTACTTAAAATTTGTCATTATATACACACAACAATGATTGATTAAACAAATAAATATGAAAATTGAAACATTTGCCTACATTTACTTCGGTTCTCTATTTTTCTTTCCTCAAATTTTAGTTTTTATTTTATATTTCCAGTTTTACAAATGTACAAGTGAACATATTTGTTGTTTCTTGTTAAAAAAAAATATTTGTTGTTTCGGTTTTGATTTTCTATTTATAAAAAAAAATAGATAAAATTTTCAGTCACTAAATGCATAAAAAATATTGTTATTTTTTTAATAGTAAAATTTTGAATTGTCTCAACCCAACAGGCAGCCGTTTGTGACAGTCTGTAAGTGGATTGTTCATGCAATTATATATAAGGCTGAAAGTTCGACTCTATTTGTATATGTCCAATTAATTAAAATTGGTACTATACTATTAAATTGCATTGTTGGATATTGCTATAGTATGTTAAATAGGCAAGGTAGGGTAATTAATAAGGAATTTTGTTATTATGAGTACTTCTTTTTTTAGAATTGATAATTATCGTTGTCATTCTCTGGCAAGGTCAATTCAGATCTGTTCACAGGAATTTACTAAAAGAAAAAAAGTTTAATGTAACATTTATTAAACATTAATAAATTGATGACCCACATTTCTGTCTGAAACGAAAAGGGATGGAGTTAGTAAAAGAGGTTGTCAGGCTCTTTGGCCTTCAATTAACTGCCATCATATCCACCTATTGGGAGGGAGGGAACCAACTCCTACCAGACCTTCAAACCCATCCTTACAAATAATAATAATAATAATAATAATATTGATTTGTAGTTCAGGTGAAACAAATTTAATCACTACAAGAAAACACTAAAATACTTACGAATTTCATTGATTTACTATAGAAATCAGTTGGCAAATGAAGGATAAAGTACTTAGCTTGAATAACAAATTTTAACCAAAATCTTTTACCATTTGACATAACAATAAATTTAATTTTTTAATTCATTAGTTACTATAAATTGATCAACCAATCGACTTATAGTCTTAATTTTAGCGACAAGGTGAGAGTTAAAACCTTATTGGGAACCTGAGAGCTCGTTGGAGACTTTGACCAATTAGTGGTGATGAAGATATCTTGTGCATAGAAATGTACATGTGACATGGAACTTGGATATAGTATGACAAAACTAAAAAAGCTACATACTTATATTGCGACATCATATAAATATTTGATTTGTTGTGTAGTGAATTTCACTTAAATTAAAACAATTATTTGAGTTAAATGATGT
This sequence comes from Ipomoea batatas, assembly GCA_002525835.2. Lineage (NCBI taxonomy): Eukaryota > Viridiplantae > Streptophyta > Magnoliopsida > Solanales > Convolvulaceae > Ipomoea > Ipomoea batatas. The sequence goes on from CM008345.1 coordinate 11,529,134, forward strand.
TAATGGAAGTATTAGGTATTGAAAGAGCTCTGCCTCGAGACATACCTCAACGAGTTATCCAATTTAAAATAAGTTTATAAGTTATTCTGCAATTTATCTCTTACGTTAATCTCTGGTGTCAAATAAAATTTGACAACATCTCTATTTCAAATTAATAAAATTTCATATGATTATCAACTACCGAAGAAATAATAATACTATAAAAGAAGAAACCGGTAATAATACCAAAAAAAATAAAAAATACAGAGGGAATACATGCGCTAAATTAACGCCCCTTATTGCCGACATCATGTGGTTATTATATGGTATATGAATCTTTTATTAGATTTTTTAGGTTTGAGTTTCAATTCATGCACTTCATTAGTATGAGTACTATTATTGTTGGAGTTATATTTCTTTCTTAAACTTAGCTTTTACTATTATCTTTTGATGATAGTATTCAATTCACTACTCCGGTCCGTATTATCTTATGTGGATCTATCTCATATAAAAAAAGGATGCAAAATATATAATACACACTTTTTTTTTTAATGAAAATGTAATATTTTTATAGGTTAACTGTCAATAATTATTACATTGTCACTACTCACTAATACTTCTAAAGAAACAAGTAAAACTTTTTCGTTAAAATATAATATTTGTTTACTCATAAAAAGTATTATATTTTGGTTGTATTATATATTTAAGATCAACCTCACATAAGAGAGTCTTATACAACTTTTTGTGTATTTAATTAGTTCTTTTTTGAAATATTTGATTATTATGTTATTTTTTAAAAACTCGAGATGAGATTATCTCATAATTCATAAACGTTATTATGTTAGGTGTACATATACTACACACAATGTGTGATAGCCTTGACGGAAAGGGTATAGATAAGAATGGAACTCATGACCCTCATGTACGAGAATCATATTTCATCCACTCGATCACCTTTCTGATGAAACCCTACAGATTAATTTAATTGATACAATAAATGTAAAATTTTGAAATTATTATTTTTATCATATGAAGTACGGAGTAATATTTAATTTGAAAATGATTAGCAACCAATAATCCAATCCAATCATGAAGCAAGAAGTAAAAATCATTTAAGCACATGTTTTCCCATCAACAAGGTTTTAAAAATTTTATTTTAAATAATACAATATAAATATGTTTTGTAGAAATACTTACCCCATCATTTTTTCCTCATCCTATTTTTGACTATATATGCTTTTGGCATAATGTTTTTTTAGACCACGAGGTGTCCAGAGCATGTCCTAAGTGTAGGAGGCACCTTTAAGCCCTTATCATACTCTAACTAATTCACAGATTTGTACCGGGTCTGTCTAATTTAGGGGCAAAATGTTGGCCAGATTGGTTTTTCATATGAGAGGTGATTTGAATTCTCAACCTCTTTTAAGGAACAAAAGTGCACGGCCACACTCACGCCAACCAAACTGGTTTCTGGCATAATGTTTTTTGAATTACAATAAATTCTCCTCAATCCAACTAGACATATAAAATTAAACTGAGAAAGTGTTAAGTATCAAAATTAGATAAAATGAAAAAGAATAAAACAAAATAAGAATATGAACTAGACAAATTTGTTTTTACAACGTAATATGTTGAAAGTGTGAATATAAAAAGCTAATCTCTCACTATTTGATGTGGGATGGGAAACTTTTTCCAATTGGGACCCACACAAAATGTCACAAAAAGTTTGGCTTATTTCTTAAATTTCAAATAAGTTGGTGGGCCTGTTTTGTTGTGTCTTCACCTTTTAATTGTAATTTACCACAAGATGACAACCTTTGTCAAAACTTCCTTTGGAATAATCCTCAAATTAAAGCCAAGGTGAGATGCACCTCTAACATAATCTATTCTATATATTTAGGAAAATGATGTTTAATGATTTGAATATTTTATTTAGTTAGTAAAGTTTAAGTTTTTTTTTTAATTTTCTTTTTGATATACAACATAGAGAATATTTTGATTTCAAGTGATGCTACATTCTACCCTAATATTTAATTACCTCATTGTGTATCAATATATAATTAATTTCACGTGAATGTGTAATTTTATTTCTTTATACTTACATATTATTAATGTCACGTTTCAATAGCAGGATACTAGATTTAGCCATCCAAATATATACCCTACATCTTACTTTAGAATTTTAGATATTATATTGTGTATATTTAACTCTTTCTATGTGTTGTCTCTTTATATTAAACAGTTACCCTATGCATTATATTTCTCATGCATGCATTTAATTTTCACAAATAAATTGTCTATTGCCTTTTACTAAAGAAAATAGTATTTATGGAAAAAAAGAAAGTTGATCAAATAAAGTTACATAAAATAACTGGTTGGAGGTTCAACTCTTATAAGGGTTATTATAGGTTGGATAAGCTTAAAAAGAACTGGGCCAGACTCTCTGTGGTGCAAGTTGACTAGACTTATTAAATAGTTTAGTTGGCTGAATAACTGTTAGTTGTTAGTCAACTAGACTATGTGCCTAATATAAGGCTTATATTTATGGGATATAGGATATATATTATATAGCACTTTCTAACTTCTTACTGTACTCATGCTACTCAGAAAATACCAATACTCCATCTAGAATTTTAAGTAAGCTAATCCAAGTTATTAACTATGGCTGGAGATCAATACAACTTTAGCTTTCGTTACTCCAAGACCTAATCCAAATTAATCTTAAAATAGTCATATAATACGGAGTACAAAGAATATACTAGTAATACACAAAAAGCACTTTTTCTCAAATAATTATTAACTTTTCAATTTTTCTGTGAATTAACATTATGGTTGCAGCTGTCAGAGTTGATTAGCACATTTTCATTCCTTTTCACCTGGCAGACAGAACTTCTAATTAGGGAATAAAATAATTGATGTAGGGAACATCTATATGTGTGTGTAATACGACAATGTTGAACTGAATCTATAGTTTTTATCAAATGAATTTAGTTCAATTTAGTCTTGGCTCATATTACATGTCTTATTCTCTCTACAAGAATATGCTTTCACTTTTTTTAAACTGCAATTTTTGGCTTAAGCGGTCTACTAACTTTGAATCTTGGGTAAGGGCATGTTTGCCTATGCAGTAGTCTATCCATATCATGTTCATTTTCTTCAATAAAATTGTTCATCAAGTGTGTGCCTGCCTTGGTGTCCATCTTCAACATTCTATTAATAAGAAACATCCTAAAGCCTAAAATTAAGTAGGTCGAGTGTACTATCAAACTTTACAATTTTTTATTTTTTTTTGGATAATGAGGGAAATGCACAGCTACTACTGATCAAAGGTGTACGTTCGGTAAACTCTGCTGTAATCGCATGCAAACAACAAATAATAAGAGGTAAACTGCACTAAGAAGACATATACGACGGACTTAACTGAGAGAGTGTTGACAAGTATCGAACTTGTAACACGATTTCTTCATTCAATGTCTATTAGTTCAATATAGTAGTGTATGAGAGGTGTCACTATGTGTAAATGTGTATAAATTTATCACATTGTGTGTGTGGGGCTAGTATGATTGGCATTATTCATGAACCTATAAAATTTACAAAGCTAGGCATTTGAAGAAAACAACATACCTACACTACACCATTCTATAAGTCTTTAGAAGCAAGTTGTATAAAAATTTCAATATTTTTTAAAGTGAAGACTGATTTGATCCATCTATTTGGGTAGATCAATGGTTAAGGATTGTCAATAAATAAGGAGAAAATGAATGGGGTTAGTTTTATAAATCTTGCAAACTTAACATTTTGCAATAATTATTATAAAATTGACATTATATATATATATATAACTAAAACTTTCAACATGAAACCTGGATAAATAACTGAGTCATCAGTTTTTTTTTATGGGGAAGATGGTTCTTATTTGAACGCACCTCTATATATATATGTCTTTGTGTGTGTATAATATAATAGCATGGATAAAGATAAGTGTTATATTACAAGAATTTGTATGTATTATACATTATATAATTATGCATGCAAATACATTTGTATATATATAAAAATATATAATTAATAGATCAGAACGTTAACATGTCATTTTAATTAATACAATTCAATAAGTAAATGGGAAAATTAAGAAATTGCATTATAAATACATATCAGCGAGTACATATCCACAAAGGATGTGATTTATCGATCTCAATTAAAATATTAAATCGTTATCAAACATTAAAAAAAATAGTAATTCACTTTTAATTTGAATGCAAGGACAATACTAGCTTGAATTTTATTACTCCATAGAGCAAAAAATGGAATAGAGTAGGAATGGCCCCATATTATGTCTGTATCATAGATGAAGCAAAGATCACATGTTCACATTATGGCGCTGGCCATTCTGGAAATTAACCTTATCTCTTAGCTTTCTACTTTATAGCTTCATAAAAAATAATAAGCTAAGGCAGGCATATATGTAGTGTATATATATAGTATATACTGCAAATTGGGGTCACCAGCCTGCCCAAATTTAATGTCAATGCTAGCTAATTTTATCACCATAATCCCATTTCAAATCCATCACCCGTGAGCCTCACGTTACTCTCTCTCTCTCTCTCTTCTCCCTTCATTGTGTACAATGAATTTTGACATGGGATTTTGACCACTAGAAATTTTATATATACGTTAAAAGAGATCGCGCCTAATTATTATATAATGAGTCTGTTGGGTAGAACCAGTAAAGCGGCCATGTCTAGTACCTGGTGGCTGGGATTATTGAGCGGGGGCCGGTAAAGCCCCTAAAGTCCTAATCCAGCATCCAGTCTATCTCGAACAATAAGTTCTACTAACAAGGTCGGTAAGTCTTTTAATCGATAGCAAATATACAAATTCATTGCTTCACACTTGCGTACCAGCCATTGTCACGTTCTGGATACAAGCTGGCAGTAAGATGCCACACTTGACCTTTTAGGCTTCTATCCAACATTGAGCTTAGCTGACTAAAAACTTGATCAAATTTCAATCCACTATACAAGTCGACGGAGATGTCGAATTCATGGATGGTTTTCTATAGACACGTATAAGTGAATGAATAGAAAGTTGGTCAGAACGAAACATTTTTCTGACTAACTAAAAAAGGTGAGTTTATTTTCTCAAAAAAAAAGAAGGTGAGTTTATGTCATTTTATAATAGAAACCGAAAAAAAATAATTTCTAATTCTGTTGAAGTTAAAATTAGATCAAACGTAACATAATTCTATTTTACAAACAACAATGATTAATCACTCGATCTCTAAACATATTTTTCTCCCTATAACTATTATTATTTTCTTAGGCATCACATGGCCTACCTTACCTTAATATAGTTCTTTCTCCCCTCATTATCGCATCAATTTCCCAATAATTAACTATCAATTGTACGTTACATATACAGATAGGATATATTAACAACAACATTAATCAAATAAAGCTACATACTTACGCTAAAAATCTAGGAAGAATCATAGCCACATGCTAGGAGTTATCATGCATTCACCATATCATAGGATAATACTATGGTCATACGTGCACCTATAACATGGGAGTCTGCTACTTAGGTCGATCTATAAAAATGAAAAACTTTTGAGGATAAGATCTTTTTAGGACCACAAATATTTTGCAGACCAGATCGATATATATAGATGAAGAAGTTCAAACATGGTTGGAGCTTCATCATATATATCGTATCCTTTGCCAGCTTATATTAGCCACTGGAAATGAATATGCTTATACGTATGCTTACGTTATGCGTTATCCATTATATGTATGTATGTATGTATATCCTTAACCACATGCAATATTTTATATATGTTGTACATGTGTGCTTAATATATGTAAGGTTTGTCTGTTTGTGTGTGTTTGTATGTGTATATTGCATGGTCGAGAATTTCCACTTATCATAGTGTGTATATTGTAATTCTAGTTGTTTTTTGTGATGCATGTAAATTTTGGTCGGAACTTGAGATGGTTAGAGGAGGCAAATTTTACTGTGGACCGCGGTCCACCAAACATTCTGGTCCAAGTAACAAAATGACGTCGTTTTGATTAATGAAAACGGACGGATGAAACGGCCTCTGTTCCGCTATCAGTTACGGAAATTTACGGGAGCCGTTTCTCCCATTTATTAAAACGGCGTTGTTTGGTGACCTTGGTCCATGTTATAAGAACTGGTTAGAGGAAGATACCCCTCTCCTTTAAGTTGCGTTTGGTTGGAGACTTTTGTATTTATACCCTACATACCCTACTATATATAGATTTTGCCATGTTTGCCTTCTTACTTCTTTTTTTTTTTTAGTACTACTGACTCTGTTACAAAGAGTCAATATCGCATCCACTAAGACTCAAACTCGCCCCTTTCATATGGGGCACAACCGGGTGCCACTAGACAACAAGTTCTTGCCATTAATTAATTAATTATATTTATTTATTTTGATTCCAATTCATATTTATTATCAATCAAAGTGACTTATTTTACTTAAATTCACTACCATTATTAAATATTTAATTTCTATTATCATTCTGATTTCAATGTTTGAACTAAACATACCCATAATTTTTATTTTTTTAAAAAGTTTGATAGATAATGCAATGTGAATGAGTGATCAATAACGGGTGATTTTGTAAGGAGAAATAGTATTCCTCTCAATCTTATTACAATAATACATTTTCTAGAAAATGAAAAAAGAAATGGATATATTTTTATAAAGAATATTAATGTGTATTACAATTATAAGGTAAAATGTAAGTATGAATACAATAACTCTTTTAGTTAGTTAAAAAGCTCATGACATTAAATTATGGTGTTGATTTTCATCGAAAACAACTACTTATTAAGGTATCTTTGTCCATTTATTTCTTGTTTATTTAGAGGAGTTGTCATCAATAATTTTAATTATTATCTGGATGTTAATATTTATATTTATTAAATATTATCAGCACTTAAAATAATTTAAATTAAATTATATTCTTCAGCTTATCAATCAAATATATAAAGTGATTGGTCGTTAGATCACCAAACAAAATTTATCTAATACACACTTTCAAATAGTGACTGCTCAAAATATATAAGATTGATATATATTTCAAATGTTTGATTGCGACATAGAAGCGAGGTTTATCTTATTTACAATCTGGAATAGTGGTTGTAAATTTTTCTCGTGATAAAAAAAAAATACAACAAATTTCTTGAGAATCTGAATCTGATTTAAAAATTATTCTTAACAACTTTTTAATAAAATTGGAAAGCAATCTTAGTGAAGAATATTCCAAGTTAAGCCACATGGGTATGCTAAGAAGATCTAAACCAGTTTATATCTCTGAATCGATCGTCGGCAAAAATGTACGCCGATCGAATCCCCTCAAAAACCGCCGGCATTACACAGTTGAAAAATATACTAATAAAATATGTTTTGCTCAGAAAACTCGGTTTTTTTTTTTTTTTTTTTTTTTGGTCGAGACTTATGAAGTGAATATCATTAAGAGTACGGGTTAATTCTAAGAATGATTCTTTAATTATTAACATCTATTAATTTTTATTTTTGACTTTTAATTTGACAGTAATTTATTGACATTTGATTTTGTTCCAAATTTGGTCATCCAATTAAATTTTTATTTAATAAGCGTTAAGTTTAAAGATAAGAATGTAAAAATTGACTTGTTAATAAGATTGGCAAATTGAGTTCTAAAACTTCATACATTGGATTCATCATTAGTGAAAATATGAAGAGCAAGTTGATGCATTAGCCAATTTGGACCATGTTACTAGCCTCTGTCCAAAATTTGAAGTGATTATATCATTTATTTCAACGCCCTTAATAGTTATTATTAAATGAATATGTAACTAAATGACCAAATATGGAACAAAATCAATAGTTAAAAGACCAATTATGGTCAAACAAAAAGTCAATGATAAAAATTAGTAAATCTCATTTATTAAAGTACCATTCATAAAATTAACTCCTAAGAATAATCAGGAGAAAATGTCGCATGGTACGATTGTAATATTGCATTTTAATTTTTTTAAAAGGTGTACCATGTTAAAGAGTTTTAAGTAAGATTTAAAAAAAATAAAATTAAGAGTTATAGGCAATGCCATCATTTGTGAGAAGGGTAAAATTCATTACCATTGCAAATATGCGGGCATAATTAGTTAGTTTACTTTCTTCCCTTTATTTTCTATGATTAAAAGAGGTAATCAATTATTTTAAATTTGCTTTCACAAAAAAAAAAATTATTTGAAATTTTCAACATGATGGCAATTCAAGTTGTGGGCAAGGTTAAATATATAATATGATATTGATGGAGTGGTTTGGTGGTATAAAAGAGACAAAAATGAAATAATTGCAATGTTATCAGCATGATTACACAAATCTTCTTATTTATTGAATAGCTTATATGAGTTAATTAAATGATCGAATTCACTATGAAATGGTATATGTTTTAGTTAGAAACATTTGAGCTTAATTCAATTAAGATGTTGCAAGCGTCATGAATATATTTCAATATATCTTCTCGAACAAGATTAAACCTGTGACCTAACAGATCAAACGCTTATGACTACAACAAAAATTATAGTTAGTAGAGAACACACTACTTTATTTCCTTTTATACTTGCCTAGCAGTCAACGTTACGTTTCAATAACATGATGGTGGGCTCGACTCCTTGAGCCGTTGCGCAACAACTATATATGTCAAAAGTTAGAGCTAATAGCAAATATACAACTTTATTTTTTTTTATACTTGCATAGCACCTAATTTCACGTTTTGATAACAAGATATTGAACTTTTTTTTTTGGGTATAATGGTTTCACACGTCGGACAGAGTAACTAATCCCCTCGCTGAATTGTAGGCACCTCCAAGGATAAGACAACTAGCCTGGATATTTAAGTCTCCTCAATACTCAAGTTACAAATGTTGAACTTAGTCATCTAAGTTTGCACCCAAGGTTCTCTTTTTTAAAACATCTTTATGGTACATTGATCGTAGAATATGACATGCAATTTGAATTCAAGTTTATCAATTAAAAAGAAGAATAAATTACCTTTGACTTATGAAAATGTCCGCAACTACTACCTAAACGCGCATGCACTTTAAATGAAACTTGCTTTTTAACTCTAGCGCAACTTACCGACCATTCTAAATTTCAATAAATTAAAATAGTACATACTCCAGTGGTTTTTTAATCAAATATTTGTGTTTGTTGCACATCAATTTTAACTGTCTTATTGTAATAATCACTAATGACAGACCTAAATGATTATAAATAATCATCTTTAATTAGTCAGATAAAAGAAATAACAGTAATAATCATCTTTAGTCACATCCATCCAAAGAAATTTTTATTAATTATATTTAACCTATATATTTAGTACCCCTTTTAGAGTATTTTAATTGATTGTAATAATTAGTCATTGAAGGTATAGAATTCAATTCATATCAATGATTAATAGTGTATAGTAGAATATCATTGTAATATCATCATTTCGAATAAAATAATTAAAAAATTATTTCATTTCCTAAATTTAGTTCACAATATTTGCTTTTATGTGAATATTTGATAATTAAACTCCTTATTATACTTATTAGTTGCTCATGAATTAACTAAATTTACCATAAATTAAAAAGAAAAAACTACTTAGTATTCAAATATTAAAGTATTTAATCAAATAACATCTTATAAAAAGAAATTATTAAAATACAGGAGTTTGGAATAGTTAATAAATGCGTTAGTGTGAGGTTTTTGAGGAAATTTTGCAGGTATGACTAGTAAAGAGAAAATGAGGGTGGAAGGAAAAAAAATCAAAATTTCAAAAAAAAAGAGGTTTACACGCGAGAATTACGCCTCACGCACGTGGTATTCTGAAATTTATACTACTTATTCCTTTTCAATTCCTAGGCATATCAACATTGGAATTGAAACTTTCAATAATTATATTCTATCCCTCCAAACCGAAATTTAAATTACCACTTTATTCCATATTATTCTTCTCTCATAAAATTGTAATTCATTTCCCACATAATTTCATTCATTCAACCAAACGACCAGTAAATGTCAAACATTTATAACAATAATAACAATTCCACTAACTATTGTTATGATTTGTTCCGTTATAATCAGTATAGAGAGTTTTTACAATACTTGTTATTGTAATACTTTTTCTATCAAAAAAATAAATGAAAGCCATTTTATATATAATGCAGCATATTGGCCATGTTTGGTAAATGGTTGTTGGTTGTTTAGGTTAGAAGGCATGATTTGTTGATAATATTAGTTGATTGTGTAGAAAGTTGTTTGACAAATTAGCTGTTAGCTGATAGCTGTTTGGTATTTTTTTTCTCAAAAGGCTAATTGAAAAGACTGCTTTGAGTAGCCTTTTGAATTTTAACATTTTGGAGTTACAAAAAGCTTATTAACCAAACAACTAATAGTGATCAAATAAGTCAAAATTGACTGATAGGCTGATTATTTACCAAACAGGACTATTATCTTTTTCCTCTCTGTTCTTAACTTCAGATTAAAATACTAAATACCCATCATACTCATCACCTTTTTATTTTATTTTAAAATGTATTATACTCCGTATATAGTATGAAAAAAAACATGAGTAAACTTTTCCACAATTAAGCATGGAAATGCGTACTTAGGAAATTTTATCCTGGGATGCACAAAACCATATAAGATATAGCACATGGCAAAATAAATAAATAAAGGCGGGCGGAGATCGATGATGAAGAAAAAGCGGTCGACGTGAAACAAAACCAGCGGCGATTTCCCTTTCACGTCCTACAAAACAGCTTTGGCTGCCCACAACATTACCTCAAAACCACTCTCTCTCTCTCTCTCTCTCTCTATATATATATATATATATATATATATATATATATATATATATCTAAATCTAAATCTCTCAGTCTCTGATGTTTGGTTGTCTTGTAGCAGTTTGTTGTGTAGTGAAGAGCTAAGAAGTCAGAGGTGTTGAAGTGAAAGAGTGAAATAAATATTGAATGAATGGTACAAAAATTGAGGTGCCCATATTCCTCGACGGTAATACATAAAAATTGGGGGAGTGTAGTGCGTTTGGTGGTTGGTCTTTTATGAGCAGTGGCGGATCCAGAAAAATGTCTTAGTGGGGGCGAAAACATAAAAGAGATAACATCAAGTTGCTCCCTTATATGAAAGGTTGTGTGTTTGAGTCTCAACGATATTGACTCTTTGTGCGTCAATAGGTTGAGAAAGTAGTAATGAACATATATTGCATTGTAATATAACGGTAGTACTAAAAAAATGAAACACTTGAAAAGAATATAGTCATAAATATTGTTGGATATAGACGAAAAATAAAACATGTCAAAACTTGTTGGATATAGACGAAAAATATAACATGTCAAAATTTTATACAAATATTAATAACAATATATGAAACATAATTAAGTTGATAAAATAATTTAAATAGAAAACATATTATAAATTATACATCTCATTATTATTTGAAGAAGCTACAAACAAGATGGAATGAAAAAAGCTACAAGATTATTTGAAGAAGCTACAAACAACAAGGAATGAAAAAAGCTACAAGATATATAAAATTAAATAGAAGAGGATGACTGCTTGCTGCTGGATTCGAACCTACGCCATATCCAACCAAAAACGCGACTCATCCAACTCTGCCAACTAAACAATTGCTTATTTGTATCTGTTTTTTTATATTTATAACTAAATATGAACTATACATACATATATACAT
>CM008345.1:11607424-11617667 GCA_002525835.2 Ipomoea batatas
TTACAAATACGCTACCACTATTTTTAAAGATATCAGTGACGAAGATGATCGCTACAAGAAATTGAATTATTGTACGACTTTTTTAACACTAATGATTGTTTTAGAGTTAACTTCTTTTGTCACAAATAAATACAACATGTGTTGCCAAGATTGCTGTCACAACAAAGTAATTATTTGTTACAACTTTTTAGGTTACTGATAATCATTGTTGCGTCAAGAACAATTCTCACAAATAAGTACAACTATTGTGACTAAAGTGTTGTCACAATAAAATAATTAATTGCAACGATTTTAGTTGTCACTAGATCAATTTTTTGTAATAACATATTTGATCACAAATTGTACATTTATTGTGACCACTATTGTTATCACTCAAATACTACTTTTAGTTACTTAAACATTGTCACAAACTCTTGAGTAATTGTGACAACTTTTCAAAAGTCGTCACTACTACAATAGTGACAGAGGATATAGTGACGACTGGTGACGACTTCAAATATTGGTCACTAATTTTAATAGTGACCAAAATCGATAGTTTTCGTGACAACTCTCGTTGTCACTAAATGTGAAATTTCTTGTAGTGCTTGTCCTTGTTGTCTTCCAATTTAGTAAAGTGATTCCATACCTCAGACCTTGAAGTAGTTGGTTTTGGTGGAAGTCCACTTTTTGAACGTTTCCATTTTTGCCCAACCCATTGTTCAATTGAATCATTTGGACTTGGAGTGTCTTGATTACAAGATGAAGGACCATCCATCTATATAGTTAATATTTGATAAAACAAAAGTAATTAAAANAGATGCCGCACTGTTAACACGTTAAGACGTGGCCACACTTGAACTCTACCCTATTCACATGAGGACAAGTTATATTGAGGAATGTAAGGTTTAATCTTAACCATCCAATATCGAGAAATTAATGGTAGAGATCACAATGTGATATGGTATCATCTCACGCCACAATAATGGTAAGAAGGGTAAAGAAGAGATTTTGACTTTGGTAGTAGTTAAGGTAGGATTAGTATTTACAAACTTAGCATTTTAGGATCACTATTATTAAGGAATGAATCAAGTTTTAGCAAGGAATATTGTAGATATTGGCAGCAATTAACGTGAAAGAAAAAATTGAGTAGGAATCAAAACATTTTGAGTGTGGTAACATCTTATACTGGCGCAATATGAAGCTATTATATTGTTCGAATAAGAGTGAAAACGTTAAACATGTATATATGTGGATGTTTGTAATTGTGTGCCGACTTGGTGGAAATAGTCGTCTGTCGTTCGCGTAGGTTATGTGTGACAACTTGAATATGTAGATTTGAAAGGTTAAGAAACTTGGGAGTTTGAATATGTGACTAGTAGGAGTATTTTTAAGTAGAAGTTTGACATTTTTTTGTTATACACCGAGGCTTACCCTGCACCTATTTTGCAGTTACTGATTGATTTTTTTATTTCCAGTCACTAGGAGGCTAACCGATTTTCTTATTATTGTTGTGTCTAAGAGGACAAAGCTCATTTTTGGTTTGGCATTTTCTCAAGGAAAAATGTTTGTTCTTGAAATCTACCTTTTGATATTGAACAGAAGGGGACATGACAGTTTGCGATTGTTTCTTAATTGATAGTATTCTGTAGTTGAAACATTCTTGTTGAGATAAGAAACAGGGCTCTTGCTAATATTCGAATGTAATGTCTTGTCTGAAACAATGAACCAGCAAGAACCTTAGCTTACAGGTCATTGGCTGACATTCAACATGTAGTAAGGGTCAGGCGCACCTATCTGTTTCAACTTTGATGAGTATTATTCACCAGTTAATTTAAACATAATGGTTATTTACACATTGTAGGCATTCAATAGTATTATTGTGAAGAACATTTATTATAATTATTATTACCGTGATTATTCAAAAGAAAAACAATACTTTTGGTCCATAAATTATGGATTATATACTCTGTTTGAGAAAATAGTTAGCTTATCAATCAATTTTGACTTGTTTAAATCAATATAAGTGTTTGGTTAATTAGTTTTTTGTAACTCTAAAATGTTAAAATTCAAAAAGCTGTTCAAAACAATATTTTCAATTAGCTTTTGAGGAAAAAAATTATACCAAACAACTATCAACAAATAGCTAATTTACCAAACACTTTTCTACAATGAGTTAATATTATTAACTAGTTATACACTTTAACCTAATAAGCTAATAGTCATTTACCAAATAGGGCAGAGTTTTTGGTGCTTTTAGTCTTCCAAATGAGTAATCTGCAATGATATTAGTGTGAGGAGATGGAATTATTAGAAGTGAGCATCAATTTTCGGTTATTTCAAAATATTAATAGAAATTTTATAACCAATCGAAATTGGCCGATTGTTCAACTCATCATAATTGATAGAATTGGCACCTAGAGTTTTTGGTCCGTTAAATATAACTAAAGTTTTTATGTAAAATGGCCAAATTTATTTTATTTATTTAACTAATGCTAAATTATGGCTAAACTATTAAAGCAAACAAACACTATCTTAGTATTTATAGTGCATTGAAATTAATGTCCTCAAGTACAATAGTGACTTAGTGAAATGTAAATCAACTATATTTAATATCTTATATGGTCAACAAATGTAGTGCTATCCAATAGTCCTAGTCCATTAAAATTAATGTAATGGGTTAGTTGAAGTTATTTTTTTTTTTCTTTGGATTAACCTTTGATTTTTTGGTCGGTTTTTGATTCTCTTAAAAAAGTGATAATCGATCGAAAAATGGAAATGACAAATTTTTTTTTGACCTTGATAACCAAAATCGAACTAAAATTCGAAACATTCAGATAGTTCAATTTTCAATCATTGATTTTTTGTTGGTCCGATTTTTTTCACACCCTTAGAGTTATTTGTTAGCAAAAAGGTGTTTGAACTTGAGGAGGTTTCAATTTTTAAAGTTTTCATTATACTTGGTGCAAAATCCTTTTTTTAGGCGGCGAGAGAAACTCATACTTATTATTTGAGAGTGTGTAATAGTAAACTCTATTTTTGTGTATTAGTTTACAAACTACATAAGATCAGAGTTGTAAATTGCACTAAGAAAACGTTGCTCAACTGAGAGAATGTTAGTAAAAATTCAATTCGTGACCTTTTAACTAGAAGAATTATATTTTCAAAAAAGAAACTAGAAGAATTATGTTTCACCCATTTTGTCATACTCATTTCAAAACACAAGGCACTATCTTTTATATATCAAAACTGAAAATGTTAAAAAATTGAACGACTATTTACTATATTATAATATTGAGATGTGAAAAGTGTCATTTTTCTAACCAAAATTTACTAAGCACATATTGCCTAGTTTCTGGATACATTCACCAATTCCTTTCAAGTAACAATCTTGAAATCCTCCCGGAAATTATGGAGGGGACATGAATGCCCTCTTATCTGGTTGGAGGGACATCCAATGGTTAAGAAAGCTGGATTTTAGGATAAGAATATATATGGAAGTTTCCTGGCAAGGAGCTAGAGATAGAGGTGTTGGTTGTAGAGGTTGGAAAACAGATGAACAGACTAGAAAAGGAAATCTTCAGGCGTGATATCACTTTCCTATAAACTTTTAATCTTCCCTCTATACAAGCAACGAGGTTTCAAGATTAAATCTTATGGGATACAAGAAGATGAAACAAAGTTCTTTGTTGCTCTAAAAGAAACTTTCTGTAGAGTGTTGAACTGTGAAATATCTTGATAGTATGCAAAACTTGCTTCCTTTCATCAGATGATACTCCCTATAATTTATAGAGAAAATTCTAACCATTGGGAGCAGTTACTGGAAGTTTATGGTTGTTGGTAAACATGGTTGCAGTAGGCGCTAGGCGCTAGTCGGGCGGTAGATTAGCGCCTAGCGCCTAAGCGGTCTAGGCGGCGCCTAGGCGGTACCTAGGCGGTTCTAGGCGGCGATTTATAAAAACAAAAAATTAATTCATGTGTGTGGGTGTATGTCCTATATTATATTATATATGTTATATATATATCTCTCTTACTTCTCTTATTTGCATAAATAAATAAATTTAAATATATATAAATATAATAATAAAATTAACAAGGTCGACTCGCTAAAGTTAACTCGGCTAACTCTGCCGAGTTGTTCGTGTTAACTCGGCCAAATTCGGCCCAGTCGGCCGCCAACTCGGCCTAGTCGGCCGCCAACTCGGCCTAGTCGGCCGAATTAGGCGCTAGGCGGCCTCCTAGGCGGTCGGCCACCTAGGCGGACGCCTAGGGACCAACTCGCCTCGGTCTAGGAGCGCCTAGCGCCTAGGCGGGTGACTAGGCGGCCTAGGCAGGGATTTTTGCAACACTGTTGGTAAACCACCTTCAACCATATATTTGAAATTCCAACTGATTTTGGATAGGATAATCTGGTTCACGTAAGTTACGTACCCATGCATGATAAACGTGTTAAAAACACATTTTAGTCTTAATGTCCCCAATGCAATATACTTGTTGCAAACAAGAGATACTAAAACATGTGTACGTTACTTACCCTTATATATTGCACATCAGCATTCGAGTCATAGAACGCTTCATAGATTCGCATCTCTCGAGAGTTGGAGGAAGGTTGCATAAAGACCATCGAGACATCTATCGATCGAACTGATCTCTCGATGAATCTCTCGAACTTTCCTATCTCTCGAGACATCGATGTTCCGCGAACTGATCNGAATCGTTAACTAATCTAGCAATAAACTGTTTAAGTAATTAAACTAGTAGGCCTCCTAGCAATTAACTAGAACGATTATATAAGATAAAACAATTGAAAGCACAGGAGAATATCAATTACTCAAATGAAAATGAATTAAACATTAAGAACAAATTCAATCTCACAATACAGAATGATCCAGGGTTCATGTAATCTTTTGACCAAGTTTAGAGAATTAGCCTCGTAGGGCCATGAACCAGAAAATTTTAACAGAAAAATAAAAACTTGTAAACTGGAGAAACTATCAAATTATGCACGGCTAGTCTGATTCCTCAACAACACGAACTCACTACTATTTATACACCCTGAATCCCAACAAAAATTCTTAAATTGAGGAGAATAATTAATCTGAAAATTAATTTGAACCTCTCAAATTAGACCCAAATGGTGAAAATAACCCTTGCCATCCATTTTCCTGTTGACCGACGCAGTCTTCTCCAAGCACGATAGAAATTTGCGCTGCCATTTTTGACAAAGCATTTTGCCGCTGCTTCTTCGCTCCTGGACGTACGTAGCTGCGCAAGAACAGACAAACATATTTGAATTTCCCTTTCCTTTTGTTTTGTTCCTTTAGTAATTAGGTTATTATATATCTTGGGCTATTTTATTAAACAAACAAAGAATGGGTCATAATGTTTTGGGCTCAAAATAATACTTAAATAATAACAAATAATTGGGCTAAAGACTTGTTGGACTCAAACTTAAAATTATTAACTAGAAAAATATTTATTTTACTTATTGATTACTAAACTCTAAAAATAAATAATTATTATATAATAATAAATAATTAATGCTAAAATATTATAAAGATGTACATAAAATAAAGATATAAAATATGTCTATCAATAGCCGAGACCATAACCATGAACAAAAGTGTTCCAGTCTCATATGTAATATTTTTACTTCAAGTCTCATAAAATGGTCCTACAGATTGACTTCATACATCAATTATCAAACTCAACAATAAAGTCACATTTCACATACATACAGTAAAAATTGAGTTCTAATTATATTCATGTATTAATTATGTCAAACGCCTAAATTTAACTTAGCGGAAATGCTCAAATACATATGTAAGCATATAAACTTAGGCGAGGGCAGCAAGTGAGGCTTGTTCAATTGCATATTTGTAGGCAAGGCAAGAGTTCCGAAGCAGACGAGTAGTGTTCGTCGGCGATTAGGAATTTGGATTTACTACTTCTTCTTCTTCTTCATCATCATCATCATCATCATCATCATCATGCATCACGAGAGTGGGGCAATCTTAGCCTAATTCTCTTATTGATTACGAAAGTAGCTGAGTAGAATTCTTATGTGCATTGCCCATATATCCCTTGGTTAATTATTCTTTCCATAATCCTGAGTTGGTTGGAACATCAAGATTACAATCCCCTAATCTGGCCCATACCTTTTATCATATAGTTTTCACCTTAATTAATTGCTTTCTTTTATTCTACATCATTCAGTCTTTGTTACTTGGATTCTATAAATTCATATACTCTAGTGCCTGGTAATTCACACAGTTTCGTGCCATAACACCAATCCTCAGCGGAACGACATTACACCCTTTTTCACTCATCATTTGTGCTCATCAGAACGATTGTCCACCATTTTGAATTCATTGAATTCACTTACCAGGAATTTCTTGCTAGAGGCATCCTCAGATATATATTTTGCCTCAAGCACATCCCACAGGTCCTTAGAGGATTCCTCATATTGATAAATATCAAAGAGGGTGTCAGACATACCGTTCAGAATATGACCACGGCAGGCGAGATCATCATTTTCCCACTTGAGCCGGCGACGGGTAGCTTCCAGCGTCTCATTCTCTTGCTCCACTGGCTTCGGGGTGCTCAGCACATATGCCACATTCAGGGCCGCAAGCAGAAACTTCATCTTCTTTTGCCATCTGCGAAATCCCACGCCTTCAAAGTGTTTCAACTTTGGGATGTTAACAGCAAAGTCAAGGAACCCAGCATTCATCTTTTCCAAAAGCAGAATTAAAAGCTTATAGATTGTTGGTTGTAGAGGTTGGAAAATAGATGAACAGACTATAAAAGGAAATCTTCAGGCGTGATATCACTTTCCTATAAGCTTTTAATCTTCCCTCTATACAAGCAACGAGGTTTCAAGATTAAATCTTATGGGATACAAGAAGATGAAACAAAGTTCTTTGTTGCTCTAAAAGAAACTTTTTGTAGTGTGTTGAACTGTGAAATATCTTGATAGTATGCAAAACTTGCTTCCTTTCATCAGATGACACTCCCTAGAATTTATAGAGAAAATTCTAACCATTGGGAGTAGTTACTGGAAGTTTATGGCTGTTGGTAAACCACCTTTAACCATATATTTGAAATTCCAACTGATTTTGGATAGGATAATCTGGTTCACGTAAGTTACGTACCCATGCATGATAAACGTGTTAAAAACACATTTTAGTCTTAATGTCCCCAGTGCAATATACTTGTTGCAAACAAGAGATACTAAAACATGTGTACGTTACTTACCCTTATATATTGCACATCAGCATTCGAGTCATAGAACGCTTCACAGATTCGCATCTCTCGAGAGTTGGAAGAAGGTTGCATAAAGACCATCGAGACATCTGTCGATCGAACTGATCTCTCGATGAATCTCTCAAACTTTCCTATCTCTCGAGACATCGATGTTCCGCGAACTGATATTTCGAATAAACTGACTTTTCGAGGTATCACTCGAGTTTTTAGACGTAGAGTTAACTTTAGTAAAGGATACGAGAAATTAAATGTGCTTACAACTTGATCTAAAAAGTTTGGTCTTCCTAGGACTAACAATTAATCACATGATATGCTTAGAGAAGGGACACTAGGGTGAGTGGGTCTTCACATTCTTGAAAATTTCTCCCATACTAGACTTTTCCAACTACTCAAACATGATGCCATTTTTTTTAGCAAATAAATATTAAATTTGGAAATTTATCTAAAATTGTATAATGAGGTCTAGGGTAGCATCTAGGATTGTCACTGATGAGCTTAGATGCTGAAACGGAGGTTCTTTCTTTCTTCTCTTTCTTTGTACCATAAAAACGATGGTTATTTCTCAACCACAAAAAATTAGATATTAATTCCTACAATGAAATAAAGGGAATATTATTTTTAGTCAAGAAAAAAACACATGGTTACTGGCCTCTCTTCGGTCTAGACCTTTGATTATGACCTGGACCTCTATTCCCCCCCCCAATCATTAGTGTCCATTCGTCCTCTTTGTATTCTCTGGAAGGACAATACCTTATCCTTTAATATCTAGATATATACCTTGACTACTAGCTCTTTGAACTCAACACATTTGTCAATTGAACCTTTGAGTTGGTGGTTTTGCAATATTTCACTAGGTGGAATGGGTACTAGTTTTTCATTTTCCAAAAGTCATCGTGCACTCTTATATTGTTGGGATGCATACTTTGCTTTAGTTGAGCAATTTTCGTCACATAGATTGGCTCTCCTTGGAGGGGCGAGCAATGACAATGCACAACATTGATTTCTCTTGCACATGTTTGTCCTTCGTGGCACATGACTTGCATTGTTTTTTTTTTTTTTATGTTTTGTTTTAGTTTTCATGAATTTGTTAGTCTAAGCAAGCATAGCAATATAAGTGGGAAACACATTGAGGTATAGGTTCATGAATAAATATCTAACTCACACGACATTGAGGAAGAGTTTTTTGGCCATACTATCATCCATTATCTACTTGTTGAATACTTCCCTACTCTGCTTCTAAATGAAGTCCTAGGTGGATTTGTTGGGTTCTTTTCAGGTGGTAGAGAGACATTACAAATGTTTCTTCTTTTGTTGGTAGCTCAAGAATCGTGTAGCCAAACAATGAGCTAAATCAATGAAACTTTAAATGTACTTACTCAGTAGGTTTGTAAACCACTCTAGGATAAAATTACCTCAGAACACCATACAATATCATTGACTTCAAACATCAATATCTACATGCGCAATCAAATCAGGACCGGCGGTCCATTCATTTTATAGGTTCCGGGCGAAATTAAAAAAAAAAAAACCCTATGAAAAAACTAAAATTTAAATTTAATAATACTATAAAACAATAATATCAAATAACATTAAATAATAATTTTTTAAATACAAAAATAATCATGACAAAAAAAATTCTAACCCAAAATTCATTATCTAAATAAACATTACATTGGACAGCGATCTAAACTGACAAACAATGGTCGACCGTCGATGAAGATACGGCTAAGATATGATTGATCAAAATTTGAAAACAAAAATTCTTCTAGACGAATAGACAGAGACGTTAAGATGTAAAATGTAATTAAGAAATATGTGATTCTAAATTATTTGATTAGGTATCCATTCCTATTATAATTATAACACTATATATATATATACATATACTAATAAGAGCCAAAGAGAGTTAGGCCTAAAATGGATAGAAAAAATGACGGTCAAATTATTTAATCAAATGGATGGTTCAGATAATTCAGATTAATATTATTAATAGAGATTACCTAATTTAACCTTACTTTTATGACTATCTGTTAAGTTTTCCGTTAAATATTTTCTTCTCCGTTAGTATTCCGTTAACTTTTAACTTACCCATTAATTTCTATAACAAAGGTCTTAGGTTCGAACCTCATCTCAATCAAATTTGACATAATTAAGTTTCTCACTCTATTTTACTCTTATTAAATTAAATAAATTAGTAGCTACAACAAAAAATGATACATATGTATTTCTTTAATTTAGAATTATGTGTCTACAATACCTTTATTTGAAAAAATTATTCATTATCAAAAAAATTAAATTAAATAAGACAAATAATTTCATTAGTTATATTGTCTTTATTTTCTCTCATGCAAAGATTCTTTACATTCAAATTTATCAATTGATATTCATTACATTATCCATTATCTTATTTTTACAATATCTTTTAATTAAATATCAAAGTTATAGTACAAAATAATGTTATATATTATTTACCAAGTATTTTATTAATTCTATTAATACTATGAAAAAAGAATTTTAAAATAATTTGAAGCTAATTATATTAACTACTTTGGGGATTGGTTGACAAAGAGAGTACTCAAATAATCCAACAAATTGAAGCGGAATTACTCTATTTTACTCTTATTGAATTAAATAAATTAGTAGTTACACCAAAAAATGATACATATGTATTTCTTTAATACCATGAAAAAAAATAAAAAACAATAGTTTGAAACCAATCATATTAACTACTTGAAGGATTTGTTGACAATGAAAGTACTCAAATAACCCGTTACCCAGAAAATTTAAGCGAGAAACTACCTTTTAATATCTTTGGAATACATAATATTTTAAATTTTCAAATTTTTATTAATTAATTTAATCTTTTTTTCTTCAACTAGGGATTTTTTTTATCCACAACAACTTATTCAACAATAATGGTTGAACCAAATGAACCCCAAGCAGAACACCTAAAGGAAAGTCCATAGCTCCTATATCATAATCTCATTGCATGACGTTGTCA
>CM008345.1:11632497-11648083 GCA_002525835.2 Ipomoea batatas
TTCAAACAGCAAATGGGTTAGCCCAACTCAGGTGGTTCCTAAGAAAACAGGAATTACAGTTGTGAAAAACCAAAATGATGAACTGGTTCCCACTCGTATTCAAAATGGATGGCGAGTTTGTATAGATTATAGGAAGTTGAATGCTGTAACAAGAAAAGACCACTTCCCTTTACCTTTTATTGATCAAATGCTAGAAAGGTTAGCTGGTCGTTCATATTTTTGTTTCCTTGATGGTTATTCAGGTTATTTTCAGATTGCAATTGCTCCAGAAGACCAGGAAAAGACAACTTTTACATGTCCCTTCGGCACTTTTGCATATCGACGCATGCCGTTTGGCCTCTGTAACGCCCCGGGCACCTTTCAGAGGTATATGGTTAGCATATTTTCTGATTATGTTGGGCATATAATAGAGGTTTTCATGGATGATTTTACCGTTTATGGAGATTCGTTTGATAATTGTTTGCATAACCTTACACTTATTTTGAAAAGATGCATAGAAAGTAATCTTGTGTTAAATTCTGAAAAATGTCATTTTATGGTTGATCAAGGTAATGTTTTGGGGCATGTTATTTCATCTAGAGGGATTGAGGTTGATAAAGCTAAAGTTGATATTATTGAATCTCTACCTTATCCTACTAATGTGCGGGAAGTCCGCTCTTTTCTTGGACATGCAGGTTTCTACCGAAGATTTATCAAAGACTTCTCGAAGATAGCCCTACCTTTGTGCAAATTGTTGCAAAAAGAAACCTCCTTTGAGTTTGATGAAGATTGTAAAGGAGGATTTGACAAATTAAAAGAGTTGTTGAAGTATGTCCCGGTCATTCAGCCGCCTAATTGGAACTATCCTTTCGAGATTATGTGTGATGCAAGTGATTACGCAGTAGGGGCTGTGTTGGGTCAAAAGATCGGAAAATCATCCCATGTAATTTATTATGCTTCTAGAACTTTAAATGATGCTCAGAAAAACTATTCTACTACAGAAAAAGAACTTTTAGCCATTGTTTTTGCTTTAGAAAAATTTAGGTCTTATTTGTTGGGTACTAAAGTTATAGTTTATTCTGATCATGCAGCTCTTCGCTATTTGATGAAAAAGCAGGAAGCCAAACCAAGGTTGATAAGATGGATACTCCTCTTGAGTGAGTTTGATATGGAGATCAAAGATAGGAAAGGGGCAGAAAATCTCGTGGCAGATCATTTGAGTCGTTTGGTGCACATCGAACCTGAACCACTACTGCAAGAGGCATTCCCTGATGAATACCTACTTGCTGCAACATCGATTCTACCATGGCATGCTAACATAGTCAATTTTTTGGTTGCTAACAAGTTTCCTCATGAGTTGTCTAAAGCCCAGAAAGATAAAATCAAGAGTGACTCCAAGTACTATGTGTGGGATGAACCATACCTGTGGAAGCACTGTGCTGACCAAGTAGTAAGAAGATGTGTACCTGATAATGAAATTGTTTCAATCCTCGCTTTCTGTCACTCTTATGCTTGTGGAGGCCACTTTGGTGCCAAGAGAACAACAAGGAAAGTGTTGGAGTGTGGTTTTTATTGGCCAACTTTTTTTAGAGATTCATATTCATTTTGTAAGTCTTGTGATGCTTGCCAAAAGTCAGGTAATTTATCCCGGAGAAATGAATTGCCACAAACTCCGATCATATTTTGTGAAGTTTTTGATGTCTGGCATTGATTTTATGGGCCCATTTCCTGTATCTTTTGGTTTTGTCTATATTTTACTTGCTGTTGATTATGTTTCAAAGTGGGTGGAAGCTAAAGCCACCAGGACTGATGACTCTAAAGTTGTTGCAGATTTTATCAAGTCTAACATCTTTTCCAGGTTTGGGATTCCAAGAGCCATAATAAGTGACCAGGGAACTCACTTTTGTAATCGCACTATTGAAGCATTGCTTAGGAAGTACCACGTCACCCATAAAGTGTCAACTGCCTACCACCCACAGACTAATGGGCAAGCAGAGGTGTCCAATCGAGAGATCAAGTCAATCCTTGAGAAAACAGTCAACCCAAATAGGAAGGATTGGAGTTTGCGATTAGATGATGCATTGTGGGCATACAGAACTGCATTCAAAACACCTATTGGTATGTCCCCTTATCGCATTGTGTTTGGGAAAGCATGTCACCTTCCAGTTGAGTTGGAGCACAAAGCATATTGGGCTGTCAAGAGCTTTAATATGAATATTGATGAAAGTGACCTGCACCGGAAGTTGCAACTTTCTGAGTTGGAGGAAATTCGCAATGAGGCCTACGAGAATTCAAGAATTTACAAAGATAAGACGAAAGCATTCCATGACAAGATGATTTTGAGAAAAGAATTTTCAATTGGACAAAAAGTCCTACTCTTCCAGTCACGGCTTCGTCTATTCTCGGGTAAGTTATGTTCTCGTTGGGTTGGTCCGTTTATTGTTACTAATATTTTTCCTCATGGTGCAATAGAGATTCAAAGTTTGCAGACTTCCAAGATATTCAAGGTGAATGGCCATAGGCTTAAACCTTACCATGATGAGTTTCGAGTTGAAAATGTTGCAGAAGTACTTCTTGAAGATCCAATTTATTTTGAATAATAAGAGCAGCTGAAAGGGGAGTTTCTTTTTAATCTTTGTCTTATTTTTAATAATTCTTTTTCTGTGCTTTTTTACTCAACATTGGGGACAATGTTGATAATAAGTGTGGGGGAGGGAATTTAGATTTATTTATATAAAAAAAATTCAGAAATATTTCATTTACTACTATTACTATTTTCTGCAAAATTTTAAAAAAATTATTATATTTTCCTTTCTTGAAATTCATAACATGATTGAATAAATAGTTTGGCAAGCTGTGATTAGTTTGTTAGCATTTCTTGTTTGATATGTAGTGGCTAGATTAAGTAAGCAATAAGCCTGTGAGACTTTGAGCCATTGACTGACACTTCGGTCTTATTTTCTTTCTATTGTGTGATTTCTTCCATAATTTTGTTTCTCTAGAACTTGCCTTGATTCTCTGTTAAAGCTAATTTGACCATGCATGACTCAAGTGTGATTAAGGCCATTATTTCATTTTGAGCCTCACTAGCCAAATAATCGATTTGTCCTATGATTTATTTTCCTTTGTTAACCCACTTTGAGCTTTTTGACCTCTTCTTTTCTTATTTGAACCACATTACAAGTCTTTTATGCCAAAAATTAATGCCTTGACCCAGCTGAATAACTAGTGGAGCAAATTTTAAATTCCTTATGTAATCTACGTGGTTTGTGAAGAATAAGTGTGGGGGAGATCACTTGCTTTTGTTAATAAGATTGAGAGTGAGGTGGGTTGTATCTTTGTTGCCAATTATTTTTGTCTTTATAAAAAGAATGAAGGCAATTCTTGTTCAGAAGAAAAAAAAAACAAAGAAAGTGAAGGCAATTCATGATATAAAAAAAAAAAGTATGAAAGATTGAAAAATGAATGGAAAAATGAAGAATATATGTTTGAAAATGAAAAATGTTGCTGAAAATTTGTGGGAAAATGAGAAAGGATCATCCGTTAGTTGAGTTTGAAGTTACTATTGAATAAATGGAGTATGGGAAAGTTTTTGTAGTATTGAGGAAAAATTATTTGTTTTTGAGAATGATAGTAGTTTTGAAGTATCAATAAGAGAGTGTTTTTGAATGGGAATTGAGGGTGTTGGATTCTTTGNGAGTGAGGTGGGTTGTATCTTTGTTGCCAATTATTTTTGTCTTTATAAAAAGAGTGAAGGCAGTTCATGATTTCAAAAAAAAAAAAAGTATGAAAGATTGAAAAATGTATGGAAAAATGAAGAATATATGTTTGAAAATGAAAAATGTTGCTGAAAATTTGTGGGAAAATGAGAGAGAATCATCAGTTAGTTTTGAGTTTGAGTTACTATTGAATAAATGGAGTATGGGAAAGTTCTTGTAGTACTGAGGAAAAATTATTTGTTTTTGAGAATGATAGTAGTGTTGAAGTATCAATAAGAGGGTGTTTTTTATTGGGAATTGAGTGCGTGGAATTATTTTTATTTATTTGCTCCTCTAGTTTGAAAGCTTTTTGAGCTACTTTCCTAAATATTCCCTACCTTAACCCTAACCCCATTACAAGCTATGAAAAGTCCTTATGATTTGTGTCATGCATGGCTCTTGTAGTGGTGATTGAGAAGATATGCAAGCCTATGGTAGAGCAATTTTATAGGAATGAACTTGAGTGAAATTTAAACCCATCAAACACTTTAGCGTAATGAGTGATATTCCTGTGAGGGCTTACTTATTTAGTTCTCTCCATATTTTGAACTCGGGTGCTAACTTATTAATTGCAGGGTGCTTCAGATTATTGTTCATAATGTGTTATGCGTTTTGGGAATTTCATTTTAATTTATTTAGCAAATAATAATTTTTGCTTGGGACAAGCAAACGTTTTAGTGTGGGGGAATTTGATACACATATTTTATATCTTTATTTTATGTACATCTTTATAATATTTTAGCATTAATTATTTATTATTATATAATAATTATTTATTTTTAAAGTTTAGTAATCAATAAGTTAAATAAATATTTTATGTAATTAATAATTTTAAGTTTGAGTCCAACAAACTTGTAGCCCAATTCTTTATTATGATTTAAGTATTATTTTTAGTCCAAAAACATCTTAGCCCATTTCTTTGTTTGTCTAATAAGTTTGGCCCAATATATATAATAACCTAGCCTACTAAATAAACAAAAAAATGAATTCAAATGTTTAATTGTTCCTTGCACAGCAGCACGTACGTACGATCGGCGACGGAGCTTGGAGGAGACAAAGTCGACAACTTCAGCGCAAATTTCGACTTCTAAGCTTGGAGGAGAATCATCGGTCAATAATGGCAATAGAAAAACGCATGGCAAGGATTATTTTCATCATTTGGGTCTACTTTGAGAGGTTCAAATTATTTTTTAGATTAATTATTTTCCTCAATTTATGAGTTTTTTGTTGGGATTAGAAGTGTATAAATAGCAGTGAGCTTTTGTTGTTGAAAAAAGAGACTAGCTGTGCATAATTTGATAGTTTCTCCAGTTTACAAGATTTTATTTTTCTGTGTTCATGGCCCTGCGAGGCTAATTCTCTAAACTTGGTCAAAAGATTACATGAACCCTGGATCATTCTGTACTGTGAGATTGAATTTGTTTTAATGTTGAATTCATATACATTTGAGTAATTGATATTCTCCTGTGCTTTCATCTGTTTATTTTATATGACTGTTCCAGTTAATTGCTAGGAGGCCTACTAGTTTAATTTCTTGAATAGTTTATTGCTAGATTAGTTAACGGTTCGTTTAATTGGTTTTCTAATCTGTGTAGCAACTATGATTAATTTTATCACGGCTTAGTGTTAATTTAATCATAGGAAGAATATTAATATGAATTAAACATAGCCGCATGTGTTTATGTTATTCAGTTTCGTTGATTTTCTCATTTTAATGATGCTATCAAATTAAATATAAGTGCTTGTCTTGTGTTATTTGGTAGTTAGGGGTAGTTGATACCGCTTGTGTTTGATTGCCTATGACTAAGGAAAATCGGGAATTAATCTCACAACGAATGTTCAATTGTTATGAACTAACCTTGAATCTATGATCAGTTACTAAAATCCAGTGGCGAATGTTTTCTTAGACCAAGTATTAAAAGTTCAATTGATTTCTTTCGTAAACTTTCGCTTGATTATCATCTTTTCTGTTCTTATTTATTTATTTATTTATTTATTCATTTACTTATTTTGAATGTTAATTTCATACCGAACCCCCCCTCTTTAATTTGAACTCATAAATCAAACTAGTTACTCCTCGTGGGAACGATCCTTACTCTCACTACTACGTTTTTAAGGTTTAATTTGGGAGCCTACGACAGCTCGTCACTAGATCACGAGTTTGAGTCCCAACAAGAGTAAAAATTGTGCAGTTGACACTGGCATTTGATGGGAGGATGAATGGCCAAGTCTAGTACCCTACCTCTCGAAAATGTGGTTAGGAAAATAAAGTTGCGCATTCGCTACGATCTCTAACTTTTGGCGTAGTGGTAAGTGACCAGGCACATCATGTATGGTATTTAGAATTGCCCACTTTTTTACTAGCTTTTGGGTTTAAGTGTTCGAGGGTTGACGCATCCTTGTTTATTTATGTGTCACATGGCGTTGTGACTTATTTTTTGATTTATGTTGATGACATAATTCTAAATGGTAACCATACATCCTTTTTGGATAAATTTGTTACCATTCTAGCTCACAAGTTTTCCATCAAAGATCTTGGAACTCTTCTATCATTTTCTAGGCATTGAAGTGGTACCTACCTTTTCTGCATGTTTTTATCTCAAGGGAAATAATTGGCGGATTTTATCTGTCGGTTCAAAATGAAAGGTGCTAAACGAAGTATAGGTTGGTTTATTTGGGAACTGAATGCTTCGAAAAGGAGTCGGCGAAGATGTTCCTTCACGCCTCCTTGAGAAAGGAGTAAGTAATAAATTATTCGTGGGATTTTTTTGAACTAGACACTTAGGAAAGCAATAGGCGATGAAGTTTTTTCACGCCTACTTGAAAAAGGAGTCGGTAACAAAGTATATGTTGGTTTGGTTTGGAATTAGATGCCTAAAAAAGGAGTTGGCAATGAAGTTCCTTCATGCCTCCTTAAAAAATGAGCTGGTAACAAAGTATTGGTGGGATTATTTTGGAACTAGAAACCTGAAAAAGGATACTACGATGAAGTATAGGTTGGTTTAATTTGGAACTGGACGCATAAAAACGGAGTCGGTGATGAAGTTCATGCACGCCTCATTGAAGAAAGAGTTGATAACGAAGCATAGGTTGTTTTTTTTTTTTTGAACTGAACGCTTGAAAAATGAGTCGCCAATGAAGTTCCTTCACATATCCTTAGAAAATGAGTCGATACAATGTATTGGGGGAATTATTTTGGAACTGGACGCCTAAAAAAAGGGGTTGGTATTAGCAAATGTTATTTTTGGTTGTACATATTCTTAGGAAGGTCTTTTTTCCTTATGTTCATTTCCTGATCTTTTGATATTTATTTCCTTTGGCTTTGTACATTTCAATTTTCCTGTCATTAGTTTTCTTGGAGTAGACGAGAATCTCTTTGTATAAATATACTATACTATTATCTATGAAAGGCAAGGTTGATTTTTCCCTTCAAAACTCTTGATTTATTATAGCATCATAGCCTTCAAACAAAGAAACAAAGAGTGAGAAGAAGGCTACTATCACCTATGTAGCTTCTTCTTATGCCTTGAACTCTAAGAACAACCCGAGTAGTCTAATCACACAAGTTCAATTGAAAGGAGAAAACTATGATGAATGGGTGAAGGCCATTCGCGTAGCTCTTAAGGCCAAAAAAATTTTGGTTTTGCAGATGGAAGAGCATTCAACAACCAGCAAAAGACTCACTAGATTTGGAAGATTGGTGGACAGTAAACTCCATGATTGTCTCATGGATTTTGAATACTATTGAGCCTACTCTGAGATCTACTAGAACACTTAAAGAAAAAGCAGCGATTTGTGGGAAGACATAAAACAACGATACTCAATTGCTAATGGGCCTCTATTCGACAATTGTGTTTAGCCTTGGCAAACTGTAAGCAGAATGGTGAGTCAATTTCAAATTATGTTGGGCGTCTCAAATTGCTCTGGGATGAACTCAACAACCTTGAACGAATGCCCGTGTGTACATGTGGAGGGTGTAAATGCAGTTTGAGTACCCAGTTGGAAAAATGAAAGTAAGAACAACGAGTTTATCAATTCTTGATGGGTCTTGACGGAGAGCATTACAACAAAATTCGTTTCAATATTTTGAGTCAAGACCCATTACCCAATCTTAATCGAGTTTATCATATGGTTGTTCAGGATGAACAAGCAAGAACGATAGAGAGTGTACATGACAATCGTTCAGACCCCATAAGCTATGTAATGCGAGCAGGACAAGGAAATCGTGTTACACTAGGGGGAGGGCTAAAAAGGATGGAGTAACATGTGGACATTGCACCGCACCGGGCATATATGATACAAGCGGATGTTTTTAACTCATTGGATACCCTGACCGGTTGGGTGCTAGACCACGATCTAATGGTCGAAGTGCAGGTCGGGGCACACAACAACAGACTGGACGAGGAAAAAGTGCAACAACAATAGTCAGTGTAGCGCAAGCTGCTGTAGGTGAAATGCCTTCTCAAGCTGTCTCGATGACAAATACAGAACAGACTGCTATTGGAGGACTTTCAAATGATCAATGGAGTGTCCTCTTGGCAGCTCTGAGCATCCATAAACCTGAAGCCAACCAACGTCTTTCAGGTAACTTTCCATGGATTATTAACACTGAAGCGTCAAACCATATGACATGAACAATCAATCATATGGTGAATGTGAGGATAATCGGACCATGTCCTATTGGGCTACCGAATGGAGAAGAAACTTATGCAGCAAAGCAAGGAACTATGGTGCTTGGTGAAAAATTGAGTCTGCAAAAAGTTTTATTCGTGCCTAAATTAAATTGCAATTTTTTAGTATTGGTGAAAATTGAGTCTGCAAAAAGTTTTATTTGTGCCTAAATTAAATTGCAATTTTTGAGTATTACTGACTCTGTTACAATGTAGTATTACACTCAGCAGAAGAGCCGTTGAGCATAGTATATATAGTAGACCCTATTGTAATAGGAGGGGAACACAAACATTCTTGTACTGAGACTATTGTTACTTTACTAAATATACTTCAGTAACATTATTACCGTCAAAGGGGCTCAAGAAAAATAAATAAATAAATACTCTTTCATCTCATGTATATTTGTTCTTTGAATTTTTCTCCAGGTCAGAATATTTTGTACAAATGTGCTGAGATGCCGACTGACTATCTGTTAGTCACAAAACCAACAATTACTTTTACTCAATTCATGTTGAGTTTGGACATAATAAAACTATGAATAGTATTCATAAAATAAAAATTAAAGTGTATTAAAATTTATAAATTTGTACCTTATCAGTTATCACCAAATAAGACTTTTAGATTTAGTGTAATATGTGGTAGGTTTATTCTTTTAATGTGTGGAAGAAAATGAAAAGACATGCTTCGTGTAGATTAGTGCAAAAATGAGAAGACATACTTTGTGTAGAGTCGTGCAAAATATCCCTTGCCTCAATCAATTGATCATTCAATTCATTGTTGACTTTTTATTGCCCAAAGTCAAAAATGAGCACGTACTCCAATTCCAGTCCTCATTTTGATAAATAATTAAAGGCACCCCGTCAAACTCTACTCTCTACAATTTAGTTTGGGAAAGAAAAATCACTTTACCCACCAAACAATCATTGACCGTTAAAGAAATCAGTTATTGTTTTAAATAAAAATTATGAATTTTCCCATATCATCACAAACACGTCATGTGATTAATTTCACGTGTCTCATAGAGCATCCTAATGTAGCTTTTTTGCGATTTTGAGAAGTTTTTGTAAGTGTGATTAGGTAAGAGAAAATGGGAAAGGAAGGAAAAAAACAAAACAAAACTTTGTTAGGCACGCCCGGGTGTATTGCATGCGCCCGCTGGGCACATATTTGATAGCCACGCACGGTGTGCGAGGCTAAAGAACATGCTTGTGGGTCCCACTTTTTCTGAAATAATCATTGTTTTACCGGAAATCAAATTGTCCTCTCTTGCTTCCATGTTAGCACCCACTTTTTAAAAAATTGTGAATAAACTCACAAAGAAACTCTGATATAGATGCTCTAAGAGAGCATAACATATCTCATATCTGTTCAATTGTACTAGTATTTGTCATAAATTTGCTCAGCATATTTAAAAGAAACAAATTAACAAAAGAAAACAAAACAAAAAAAGTTTGAACTCTCCCAAATTTAGCGTAGTTAGGTTCGTCGTCTGACATAAAGATCATGACTAGAGACGAGATGTGGGAAAAGACCCAATGATCCTGGAAAGTCTAGATTGGATCTCTTGTGCCGGGAGTTGTGTTGTGCGCACATAAAAACTAAGATCTAACCGTGGCCTAATTACACGAGTCACAATTTATTTCTGCAATAGCTCTAGGACGGGATCCTGTGAGTTTAGGATTAATCCAGCGAAATTAGAATAACCTAATTTTATTTTTTATTTTTAAAGTCTCAACTTATATATATGTTTTAAATTCATATTCGAATTTAACTCAACAATTTAAACATTACCCAAACACGAATTCAACTTTATATTTAATATACTTAAATCCGTTTCAAACCTAAATATTGAATATTTCATATATACTTCAATTTGTCATATCATCAAAACTCAATTACCTTCTTCAACCCCAAATTTAATTACCTATCTCGCTGCATCTCTATCGTGGGGAACAATATTTTTCAAATGATTTTGAAGATTGCACATACAGTGTATGAATTTTGTATGGTGAGGACTTGTTCACCTTCCAGAATCAACAGTGGAGAAAAATTTTGAGTGCAACCCCAACCTAACCAAGTTAGTTGGATAGTTGTCTTGGTAGCCACAAAAATATAAGTGCGTGTTTGGTTCATGGGTTTAAACTCTAGGAATGAGAATCAAAATCATAACTAGTGTTTGGTTGACAACTTTTTAAATCACAACAAGGAGATTTGATTATTCCTTTAATTAAAAATTTCATTCCTTAATTTAATTAAAAAGGTATCATTACATTTTTTTGGTAATTTAATTTTTTAATTTAGATTAGTACTTTTAGATTTTTGTTTTGATTTTTTGTTGTTTATATTGATGTTTTGGATTTCATTATATTATGATCAATTGTCTTGATTTATTTTTTGTATTGTTAAAACATTTATTCTTATTATAGAGTTATACACAACAAAACATCATAATTATTTTAATTTCACCCTACCACCAAGCATGCAAAATATTTTCACCAAAATTTAAAATTTAATTCTCCGTGTAATTTGTCTATTAGTTTTCTTTACTTCAGCTAGTCAACTATTGATAACCAAGCTTATTTACATCCTTATAAGTTATGAAGTATAATTCTTTTCGAGCTAGAGATAAAAGATGAGTTTCAGATAAAACAAACTTTTGAATAGCAACGATGAACTCCTTTTTTTTTTTGAGTACTACTAACTCTGTTACAATGTAGTATCTGTTCATAGCTACTTTCTCAATCTATTGAAGCACAAAGAGTCAACAGTTACCTTCACTGAGGCTCAAACCTACTCTCATCATCTATGTGGGAGTGGAAATCGAGACACCGGATAAACTCCTCTTTAAATCAAAGTGGAGAAAAATCAGAAGAGACATAGATAGGGACAGGGTGGTGCGGCAATGAAAATATGCAATTTCCACTTGTGGCTCCGCGTGTCGTGTCGTGGGCGGCGGAACAACGAAACGTTTGCATAACCTTCCATTTAGTTTAACGCGTTACTGCGTTAGTCACGGTCACGGACGGTTTCTGTATAATAAATATATTTAATAAGACAAAAACTTGCGTGAGACCGTCTAATGACTTTTTATCTGTAAAACGAGTCAGGTCAGGATGAAATGTAATACTTTATTCATGATTTAGTATTACACTTACTAGTATAAGTATTACATTTTATCTTAACCTAACTCGTCTCACAAATACAGATCAATAAGACGGTTTTACACAAGTTTTTGCCTTAATATAATAATGTTGTGTAGCAAAAATTTATGTGAGACCATTTCACTGCACGGATCTTTATTCATGAGACGAGTTGGGTCAAGATGAAATTTAATACATATACTAACAAATGTAATAATACATCAAGAATAAAATGTTTATTACTTATATGGAGAAATGTAATATTTTTGAAGGAAAATATAATAATTTTAAATTAAAATATAAAAGTATTATATTTTTTTCAAAAGTATTACATATTTCCTTATAAATAACAAACATTTGTCAATATTACTTATAAGGAAAAATGTAATACTTTTGATGAAAAATGTAATACTTTTAGATCAAAATGTAAACATACTACCTTTGTCCTCAAAAGTATTACAATTTTTTTTTATAAGTAACAAACACTTTATTACTTATTAATGTTACAATTTTTAGTATAAATAGTACATTTTAATATTAACTCGATCCGATCCGATCTTACCCGACTCGGTCTCACAACTCACGCAAATGTAACCCTCATTATTTCTGTTTTTCCTTAACTCCAAACGACATAAAAAAAAAAGGTAAAAACTTGTGTGAGACCGTCTCACCATGAGACGGGTTGGGTCGGTTCGGGTCAAGATGCAAATGTAACACTTATATGCACAAATGTCATACTTATATGTTCAAATGTAATACTAATCAGGAATAAAAATTTTATTACTTATAAGGGTAAATGTAATACTTTTAAGGCAAAATACAATACTTTTACATTTTGATTTAAAAGTAGTACATTTTTGCACAAAAGTATTATATTTGCCCTTATAAGTAAGGGACACTTGTCAACATTACTTATTATGAAAAATGTATTACTTTTTCTCTAATAAGTAACAAAAATTGTATTCTTGATTAGTGTTATATTTGAGCATATAAGTATGACATTTGCACATATAAGTATGACATTTGCATGGTGTTTTGATCCGACCCGATCCGTCTCACGAATAAAGATCCGTGAGACGGTCTCACACAAGTGTGACCCCATAAAAAAAAATGTGTCCGACAAAGTAATACGAAAATATGGTGTAATTGTACGGAAAAGGAAATAACATAGTTTTATATACGATTACGCGTGTAGACATCCAGATGAGATATATTCCTTACTCCGATCCATTCCCACAGGAATGTGTGCGTTTTCCCTTTGACCACCAATACTAATGTCCTCAACCATGTGTTTCTTCATTTACTTGCGTTATTTAATTCCCAAATTGCAACCACCACTCTTTTTAATGGATTACTAATAATGAAATGTATACCATGTGACGTGTATTAATTTAATGTAGAGAAAATAAAAAGATATTTAAAATTTTAAGCACTTTTAAACTAATAAATGATATTTCAAAAAAAAAAAAAACTAATAAATTAAAAAATGCGCTTAGTCAGATCCATTCGCACTTGGTTTCTTAGTCTTCATCAATTGCTCATGTTTATTGTGAAGCTAACCATGTCGCGGGTGCTCTTGCTTCGGAGGGTTGACTTTGCACACCAACTTCTATGTTTTCTTCGTTACCAGAAAGTGTTAAATTGGTCCTTTTTTATGATCTCCGGAGCTTTGTTGATCCGAGATCTAGTCGTTCATATTAAATTTTATACTTTGCTTTAAAAAATAAAGCATATGATACAATTAGGAGTGAATAAAATTTGAAGCTTGAACTTGATTATTGGCCCCTAATTTTTTGAACTTTAAACGATTAAACTTGACTCAAATATATTGAATAATAAAAGTTTCTTTATATTTCGTTTTACAATAGCAATATAGCATGATAAAATATTGATTAGAGGGGGAACCCCTGCCCAAGGGCAAATTATACTGTAGACCAAGAATGTATGTTTATTTTTAAAATACTAAATATTTATTTTTAATGTGTTGAAAATTTATTTTTATGAACTATACTAAATAATGAACATTCAGTACACAAAAAATTAACCACAGAATGAACATTCAATGTATTTAAATGACAAAAAAAAACAGTAAAAGTGTAAAACCCTAATTAATGTATTTAAATGAATATTCAGTAACTAAAAATGAACTTTATTTAAAAAAAATGAACTTTATTATGTCACCGGTTCACTTTGTAAGATAAAGCAGGTCCATAATATAATAATTGCCAGTTAATGTGGTTGGATTATTGGCTTGATAACTACAATGTTCTAAGTTACTTCTAGTGAAAACGACTTATTGACCTTTTTGGTTTAAGTTGCTTAGTTATAGGCTACTTAGATTATTTATCCATTTGTACTGTGGTCCTTTACCGACTAGGCTCAGAGGCAACTCAATACACACTTTCAAATAGTGAATCCAAATTTCCATAGTAATCCAAACAAATCAAATTTGGATAATTTGACATATATTTCTCCTTAGATTAGATACAACTCTGATCTGGTTGTGGTTACGTTGGAGCATACGTGTGGAAATAAATCACCATTTTCTTTCGTTGAACAAATCATAGTTTTGCATGTTGTTTATGACTTTAATGTGACGAAAAGCATCTGTTTTGACTCTTACGTCCTTTCTCACCACTCCCTAGCTTGATTGGTGAGTACTCAGTAGGTCACCACCGCAATCTTTGTCGGTTGAAAACATATTTGTAGTCTTTGTTCTAAGAATTAAAGAATTAACCACACTTTTGAGAATTTTAGCATTTTGTGTAGAAATCTTGATAAAAAAAATTAAATCATTAGATATTGTGATGGATGGTATACTGGTCTGGGTCACATGAGCCGACTCAAGAAAGTAGTTGGATCAAGGAAATCCAAGAAGGATACATAGTACTGAGTAACTTGGGAGTTTAATAAGGATTGTGCTTAGTATTCATAATGTAATAAGGATTAGACTCATTACTCCTAATGTGGTACGATTAGAGTTTATTACTTCCAATGTAACAATGCCTCGAAGATGCATGATGCAGTTTAGAATGTTTATTCCTTGTAGGGCTTTAGACTAAAAAATATGTGTAAATACACCCCCATATATGGAAAGAGAGGAGGCAATTTTCACCGTACACAAACAATTAGCAATACAAAATATTTATTCTCTCTAAATTCTTTTCATATATTTTTCTATATTTTTTCCATATACTCGTTATTTTTAACACTAATATTGGTAAACCGTTAACTACCCAAAAGTCATAAAGTCAATAAATTGTATGTTATTTTATGAGTAGGAATCTGATACGTTAATAGTATTGATAGATTTTTGTCCAAGTTAAAGTGAGCTTCTAATAAGAAAACAAAAGAAAGATTAGAATGATTAGAATATATGTAAGCATCTCGAAATAAGACACCAAAATATACACTGTTTTGGTGGAAAAATTTGGTACAAAAGGAAGGCACCAAATTCTACATTAAATGGTGTAAATGAACAGTGTTACAAGTGTAACTGCTATTCATTTACACTAAAATGGTGTAACTTTTTTTAAAATCTATTTGTTAATTGTTTCCTTTTAAAAATTTATAATATTAATTTATTAGAAATAAATTATAAAGATTTAAATATCACATTGAGACATTTAAAATAATATCAATATTGACTAGAAATTAATTAAAATTAAAATACATAAAAAATTATTTTAAAATATTATTATTTATATCAAAATTATATTTTCTATTAAAATAATTAAATTAAAAAAATTAAAATTTTAAATTTTAAGAATACAAATTATGTTAGTATATAAATGTAATTTGGTGTAAATGAGTTGGAGATGAAATTTTTTTGATGTAATAATATACTGAGAATATTCTCTTTGGTGCAAAATTTAATATGTTAGGTTGGATATGATAAAATAGTAAAATACACAAATAAAAAGAGTCTAATAGATCAGAGTAGTCACTCATCAAAAGGTCTAAATTAAGAAAAATATGAGGGAGGTGATAAACATAGCAAGACTCCTATGCTATTTACCTAAATGCAACTTGTACAAA
>CM008345.1:11662699-11673936 GCA_002525835.2 Ipomoea batatas
TTAGGTGATTCCAATTTCGCTAGGCTAATTCTAACCTCACAGGACCCAACCTTAAAAGCCGGTGCAGAAGTAAATTATCGAACTTCCACACTGCTGCCTTCTATCGTGACATTAAATCAAGGTACAAACCACTATGCTAAACTGGGTACATTTACCCTATTTTTGGAAATGCACACCCACATAAGAAGCTGAAGTTATATATCGAAACCATGCTAAACAAGTTTGCTTTAGTTTCTAGCCACGAGATTAATTATGATATATCTAAACTTGTTTTTAGCAAGAATGTATGCAAAGAAATGAGAGCAAATAATCCCTTAGCTGTTGAACATCGCATAAATAAAACCTCATTTTTGTGTTATTATGAAGGTTGTATTTTAATGTTTTTTATTGATTATCAATTTCTATTAGGGGGTGTTTGGTTGGATGGAGAACATTTTCCATGCCTACAAGTTGAGGAAAATGACGTTTTATGTTGTTTGGTTGGATGGAAAACAACTTCCATGGAAAAAGTTTTCCTTAACAATAAGGAAAACATTTTCCATGAAAATCTTAGGTATTTTGTTTGTTTTCCATGGAAAACTAGTGTTACAATTTTGCCCCCACCAAACTTTATTAATTACTCTTATTATTATTATATTATTATTAATGTGTAGGGTTATTTATGTCATTATACACATTATTCCTTATCATTCCAAACCCAACCAAACAATGGAATTCATATTCCCAGTAATAATTGAATTCAAAAATTATTCAATTATCACACATGAAATGGGATTGAAAAATTATTCAATCCCAACTATAGTGATAATTGAATAATTTATTGTCTGATAAAATAAATATATTAATAAATATGTTTTTAGAGTATAATATTTACAATTTTTAGATTTGTGAAACGCAACTGTTCGGCAAAGGAATTTTTAATTTCGAAAATTAATATTCCCGAATATCAGTCCACAATAAATTACAAAAATTCTAGGTGTGTGATACTCACACTTTATTTAAGGCCGATTATATTCGTTTCCTCCCGCTTGTGCTATAAGCGTTCAAGTGTTGACATTTTAGGATAAAATAGATTACAACGGTTCATTTTATGACTTTTTTGGACAGTCAACGACAGACCAACACTGTACTACCGCTAAGAATTGCTTGTCCCCCTCCCCATGTATTGATGGTCTATTTATACATATTTTGGGCTAGGATCCTATAATAAATAGAAACCCTGCCTTATATTGGGAGTCATTGTTACATTAAGAATAATAATTCATAATCCTATTACATTAAGAATATTAATCCAACCCTTATTAAATTCCTAAGTTGCTCGGTACTGTGTACGAACACTCTTCGAACTGTGATTCGCTTGACATCCATTGCGATCAGGATGACATCCCGATGTTGTATTGGGCCGTTAGGTACATCAGTACTGTCAGAGAAGGTGACGGGTTCCCTTCGACCTTTCTTGGGAGGAGCCTATGTTGTACTGCCCCTATGTATAACTGTCTAGCCCAACGTTTTCTTTCACGAGTACTGTTCCTCCGACTGGTCCGTCGTAGATCATGTGGATTATATATAGGCTTGTGTTTTCAATTGCGATCTTCTTCTTCCTCTTGATTCTCATGTTCGGGTTTAGGCGCCTCACGTTGGGGTTTGGCCATGTGCTCTGTCGGGAATGGGTCACGGGTTGGTAACAGGCCACGACGACATTCGCAAGGTCTTCTGAAAACTTTGAAGATTGCAAAGGTTGATTGGGAGGATTTGGAGGACCGTGTGGTAGGAACCATTCAGTTATGCCTTGCCGGTGAAGTCGTGTATCACTTTTTGACCTTAGTCAGTTCATGAAAAATCTCTAACGAACATAAATTATATCTAAAGTAGAGATTATATAGGCTTTAAGATGCACGAGAATTTAAACTTGGTGCTGCATATTAATCTCATGCTAAAAGATTGTGTTCTCCAATAGACGATTTATCCATCCTCTTCAACATTAAATTCTTCTTTAAAAAATCTCAAATATTATTGTACAGTATTTCTCTATCTTAATTATTAAAAAAAAAAAAAAAAGTACTAAAAACAGTTAACATCAACTTACTACTACAGTACTCCGTATATCCCATCCCTAGTGCATCATCCAACGATTGGATGAATCTCTCATACTAGATCACAAACGTTTTTTTTTTGAAGGGTCTGGTATGCGGCAATTTAGTGCACAATGTATTACGCATCTCGTACCAAAATGTTAAGAAATGAGTTCTGTATATTCTAGGTAATCGTTTTGTGTATTCTAGGCAATATTCTGTGTATTCTAGGCAACTGTTCTACGTATTCATGTTAGTAACACATGTTGTGATGTTTTTGTGCATTCGAATGTTTATAGGAGGAGGAGTTTTGTGCATTTTGTGTCAATATTCTGTGTATTCATGTTATTAACACATGTTGTAATGCGTTTGCGCATTCGAATGTTAGGAGGATGAGTTCTGTGTATTTTGTGTCAATATTCTGTGTATTTTAGGCAAAACGTTCTGTGTATTTTAGGCCAATGTTCTGTGTATTCTAAATAAGAATTCTGTGTATTATGGATAATAAATTCCCTGAAATTATTAGAGTGCGCATTTGCGTTCACTAGCATCGAAACGACGACGTTACGACCAGGTATGCTTAAAACAATAGTATTTATTTATTGTACTGACTATTGGACGGCGGATAGAGGCGGGATGCTTTGTTCGTTCCAGAAGAAATTGTCGGGATCCACGGCGGTCTTCACCTTCACCAACCTATCGAAATTGTTATTGAAATACATGTGACCGTACACCTTTGCTTCCTCGTACCGGTGTGGACCGTTGTCGTTGGTTCCAAGTTCAATATCTCTGTAATTAAGGAACGCCTCTCTGGGTTCGCTAGACACGTAGGGTGTCATTAAGCTATGGAGTTCCCTCAAATGCTTACCATACTTATCGCCCGCCTCTTCCTTCATCCACGTCTCAGCGTACTGGATCTTGAACAGAGTCCCGGCGCGGTGAGGGAACGGAGTTTCGCCGGCGGGAATTTCGCCCATTTTTCCGCCGTAGGGATTGAGGGTCAGCTCGGAGCTTCCCAGTTCTGCGATTTTCTTGAACAGAGATTCTAATCCCTGTTTGGGGATTGGTTTGTGTAAGTAATCGGATTTTCTCTTGAAGAAAACCGCGCTATTGGGGTTTCTGTTGAGGAGAAAATCTGGGTTGGTGGTGGTATAGGGGAAGCCATACCATTGAAGGATTGATTGGATCCATGTCATTTCGATGCAGTTTTCCTGTTTGAGTCCCAAAACCGGGAAATGCTCGTCGGTAATGGAGATAAGTGTGTTGGAATCGCCGAGGAATTGCGCGATGGCGTTCATTTCAGTGGCGCTGCTATTTTTGCCGCCTTTCAGAGTGGCTCTTATGAAGAGATTATTGTCAATAATGGACGCCACCTCCTGGTACTTCGAGAACACGTCCATGGCTTCTTCCCCTGTAAATTGTAGCGAGAAATATGTCACTTTTGGGGGCACCGGAACGAGTTTGATTTTGTAAGCCAAGATGACGCCAAAGCTGCCGGCGCCGCCGCCTTTGATCGCCCAGAAGAGGTCATCCCCCATGGCTTTCCCGTCCAGAATTCTGCCTCTCACGTCCACAATCCGCGCGTCCAAAACATGGTCGGAGCTCAACCCGTACTTGCGGAGCATGTTGCCGTACCCCCCGCCGGTGATGTGCCCGCCGACGCCGATGGTGGGGCAAACCCCGGCCGGGAATCCAAGAACCGGGCTCTTCTCGGAAATCCGGTAATATAGCTCGCCTAATGTGGCCCCCGCCTGCACCCACGCCGTCTCCCCGGCAACGTCAATCTCTAGTGATTTAAGATTAAACATGTCCAAAACAATAAACGGCACAGTAGAGACGTACGAGAGGCCCTCGTAGTCATGCCCGCCGCTCCGTATTTTGATCTGAATTTTCGCTTTCTCGGCGCACAAAACCACCGCGGGGACGTGAAATTCCTCCGTGGGGGTGACAATGATTGTGGGCTTGCGAGTTTCGGAAGTATTAAACAACAAGTTTCGAATATAAGCGTCTAAAACGGAAGTGAATTTGGGATTCTCTTTGTTATACACAATTTTGGAAACCGTGTCTTTTGAAATTGCGTTATCGCCGGCGGTGGATAGACACCCCACAAACTCGTCGTGGATGGGATCGGTGCCGGCATAAGAGACAGAACAAAGGGGTTGGAAAACTAGAAAGCATGAAAACAAAAAAAGCTTCGTATTACTGTTCATCGTCATCAATATCTTCATGGCTCTGCGATCGAGTTCTTAAGGATTGAATTTGCATGTTTTATATATAGTAGGCAGTAAAGCACTTTCTTGTGGACAACAAGTTAAATGCAGGCTACCACTAGAAATTCAGTATGGGTGTTTGGTATATACATACTATGTACATAGGGTCCTATGAGGGTGGGCAGATCGAATAAATTAAATGTGCCAACATTACACATCTTTTCTTTATATATATACATACTATGTACATAGGTCCTAGCTATGAGGGTGAGCAGATCGAATAAATGTGCCAACATTACACATCTTTTCTTTAGAGTTTTTTCCCAAAATAGTCCATTGACTATTGCTCATTCTCAATTTTACATTTTGACTTTTAATTGCACCAAATGTGGTCCCTCGACTTTCAAAAACTCATCCAATTTGGTCCTCCGTTACATATTCCGTCAAATCAGTGTTAAAATGGAGGGCATTTTCGTCCATTTACCTATTGTTAGCCTAATAAACATTGAAAAATAGTTGAGGGACCATTTTGAGAATAGTCAAGGGACCATTTTGGAAAAAAACTATTTTATTTATTTCATTTTTGTTTATTTTCATTTTTTAGACTCTATAAAATTAAAATTTCTATACATTATTTTTCTTACAAATATAAATAGTTAAAATCGCGCAATCTAATCTCAAAATTTTTAACTTTCTTTACAGACTTTTCCCCTCTAAATATACTATTTATATGAAGTTTTACAATAAGTTCCGTAAATTTCATATATGCTCATATACTTTTTTTATTTTATTATTATTATTATTATTTTTTATGCTCATAGACAATCAATCACTATGTATCACATTAATATTACTTTGACCATTGAAAATAATATTTTTTTTTCAAGCTTAGACACCCAAAGAGTGTAAAATTTAGGGAAAATATTGGACCGAAAGGTAAATTTTTCTAGTAAACTTCTCAGGTGAGCCGAAAAGTAAAATCTCGTCAATGTTTCCTGCAATATTTTCTGTATTTGATTTCGAAGTAATTATTAAATTTTATATTAATTTACATTATTTAAGATATTGTATGACATCTTTTATATGATTTCCTCTTCTTATTTTTTTTATTAATTATTAAGGTAAGTATAATTTATTTTGTAATGTGGACACATTATTTTTAATAATTTTGATTTAATTAAATTATACCTTAATTATAAAAATATAATTCTACCTAATAATTTTAGTATATTACACGCGACACAATAATTATTATAAATAATGTTTAATAAATAGTTAACAGAATATTATGTTACTGAAGTTTGTACATAAATGAAAAAAGTAAAAAATTAAATGGGGTAACTTTATAAATGTCTTATTATTGTACAAGTAATAAATCAAAATATACACATTATCAAATTGCATTATTACACCAACATAATTTTTAATTGGTTGAAGTGCTATTCCGCACCATGAACAAATAGCGATTCTTCATGGTGCACCCTAGCGTTTCATAAGTTCTTATTCGATGTACAAACCATAAATTTTTTTTCCGCCTGACTTTTTTACAGGTTTCCCTGTTGCCCTAATGACATGGCACCGATTATAATATAATGTGGAGCCTATTTGTAGTATTTCATCCTAATTTGAAGTATTAATATTGTATTCCCTTCTCCCTTCCGCAAATTGTGGATGATTCACTACTCTCCAACTGGGTCAACGTATTCCGATCAACAACGCAATCAGCCACAACCATTTCCTCCAACGAAACACTAGTCTCCGACAAAGCACTCAGCGTACAAGATGTAATCTTCCTCGAATTCATCACGAGTGAGAGTAAACATGGAGTACGAGTCTAGTGGGTATTGTAATTGTGGGTTGAAAGCTCATATTTGCACAAGTAGAGAATTAGAAAAGTAATTCTTCGAGTGTCAAAGATGAAAAGTACGGATTTTTTGGAATTTTGAATGAATTTGAGTTTTAAATTGGAATTGTTTTAAAATTAAAGGTAGGGTTTGTTCATTTTTTGAGTTTTTTTTTTTTTTTTTTCAGAATTGAGTTGTGTAGGATTGAAATGGTTGTGGCTTCTTCCTTTGGAAGAATCACAATGCAAAGAGGGGCGAAAGTGAGCATGAAGACCTAAAGAAGCTGGTAGTGTCTTTGAGGAGTGAAATTGAAGGTGTGAAAGAACTAATTGTAAATGACTATAGTGCTATGAAAAAAGAAAACGAAGTGTTGACGATAAAGTGTGTTGTTCTGTTAATTGTAATTGTGGTGCTTGTAGCAACAATTTTTAGTTAGAAATTATAATCGTTTGTTGACATTGTAATGAAAATTTGTCGGTTTTCAGTTTCACTTTCCAGTTTCCCTTTGCATTTAGTGTTCCAGTTTGTTAAATTGCTGTTTGCATTCAGTAAGCATTTAGTGTTCCAGTTTGAATTGCAGTTTGCATTCACTGCCTCCCAGTAGGCAAAATGCATGTTTCTAGTTTTCCTTTGCAGTTTCAAGTTCACAACCCCCAGTGCAGTTCAGTACCAACATTTTGAATAAACCTTTCTTTCCTTTCCTTTCC
This sequence comes from Ipomoea batatas, assembly GCA_002525835.2. NCBI lineage: Eukaryota > Viridiplantae > Streptophyta > Magnoliopsida > Solanales > Convolvulaceae > Ipomoea > Ipomoea batatas. Next base: position 11,669,533 of record CM008345.1, read on the forward strand.
TTGACAGCTTTCAAGGTTATTATTCTTCCTTTCCTTGACAGCATTGAGAATATAGTTTAAAGGTTATTATTCTTCCTTTCCTTGACTGCTTTCTAACCTCTGTACTCAATTCGTTTTTGTCCTTGTTCTTTTCATCATCTTCAAGCTTTCTTTTCTCTCTCTGTCTTTCTTTCTCTTGGGCCTGCCAGTCATCTTCCTTAGAACTAGAGCATGTATCTCATCTTCTTAAGTTCTTAGTCAAAATATTTCTCCAGTCATTGGCTATATTACATGTTCACAAGTCTTCAAGTACATCTCTTCACTGTACCATTCATGGATGTACTGATCTGGCTAATGCCCCTTGTGCACGAAATTAGCACCATGATGAATAATTAATTACACACTTTCGTTGATCCTGACAAAAGAAATTCAAGGAACATTTAAACATAAAAGAAATACCACACTATCTCACTTTATACACACAACAACTGTCAGAAATAGGACTAAAGAAATGCAGGACTACACTTTAAACAAGCATATTCAAACAAAAATGCAGTATACCAGGACCTCACTACATCAAAATCAATACAAAATAAAAGCAAAAGCAACAGCAGCAGGACCAATACACAATATTCATAGTGGCTGGTTGTTTCGAAGGTTACACTATGGTTTTAAACTAGATTTGAATGTCTTGTTTAATGTGTTATTAATTCCTCTCCTCCTATATATACTCAAGTTGAGCAGTAGCAATTTACAACACATAGAAAATAGCTTTCTTCCTCTCGAAACTCTACTCTTCCTTTCTTTCTAGCTTACTGAGTTCATCCCATGCTCTAGTTTGGCGGGTTCTAAGTTTGAGTGCTCAACACTTAGAATCGTAGTACATTTTATCTTGGGAAGCCTAGACCTCAACGCTCCTAGCACCTTGGGAGGCGGTAAATAAGGTTTTAAGAAGAGAGTGTAACTCGACTTGTACTTGCAACCTACCCATAAATCATTCACTTTCGTCTTTCTTGTTTTTCCAGAAATAATAACCTTCCGTAGGTTTATTATTTTCTATTTTTTTAAAGATTTCCACCAACAGAAAGAACCCTAGTGATAGAGTGAGCTATCACTACAAGAAAAATGCACATAGACGACAATGAAAAACTACCCTCTTTTAAAGAAAAATATGTTATTGAAGTCAGTGTTGTTAAGGACCCTACTCTCTTTGGTGTTAAAGATATTGGTTAGATTATTGTTGAAGTTGGTGTTGTTGAAGACCCGCTCAAAGACAACAGCTTAAAACCGTTATCTTATATGTCAAAAACAAAAAACCGTTGTCTTTAGATTGTTATTGACGCTGGTGTTGTTTAAGATCCGCTCAAAGACATCTGTTTAAAATCGTTATTTTATATGTCAAAGACAAAAATCATTGTCTTTAGACTATTGTTGAAGTCAGTGTTGTTAAAGACATGCTCAAAGAAAAATAATTTTAAACTGTTGTCTTATATGACAAAGGCAATAATTAAAAATCGTTGTCTTTAAACTGCTATTGAAGTTGGTGTTGTTAAAAACCTGTTCAAAGACAATGATTTTTAACTATTGTCTTTGTTGTTAATGACAACAGTTTTAAACTGTTGTCTTTAACATTGAAAATGTTGTTGATAAAGGAGTTGTTGAAGATCTTGGTGTAAAGACAACAGTTTTAACCGTTGTCTTTTAAATTAAACACAATGTTATTAACCATTGTCTTTTAGTGGAAAAATTGTTGTTAAAATTTCTTTCACACAAAGAGAATGAATTTTTAATTGTTGTTTTTATGTTAAAGACAATGACTTTTTTCCATTGTTCTATATATGTTGTCTTTGCTGGTATTTATTATTAAGACATTAGTTTAAAATTGTTGTTGTTGTAACCAATGACAACGATTGTTCACAATCCATTGCCTTTAAAATGGTTTGATTTTAAACATAATATGTAATAATAATAGTTTATCTAAACATCATAAATACAAGACGTAAAAAACATCATAATACAAATAAAAAGTTAAATATTTCAAAATATATGCATAACAATTCACATGATCATCTACTTCATCTTACTACGTCGTACACAGTCTCCAAGTCTAAATAGTTCACAAAGTTCTCATCAAATGCATTCCTACCCTGACTTGATACACAATTTTCCTATTCAGAATACACTAGATCAATATCCATTATGACGTAATCAACTCGTGAGAACTACATGTCAAAATTATATGAATATTAAATATATCAAAACTTTCCTAAAAAAAATTAAATATATCAAAACTTCCTTATTACTCAACATAACCACAATATGAAAATTTTTATAGAACACATTGAAATAAAGAAATATGATAAGAATGAATCTTACTACTGTTTGAGTAGATCCCTTATCCTCAATTTCAAAAATACGTAATCTTTATTTTTAGCACGCTTGCTTGTGTTGTACATAACTTGTAAAACTAAACATTACATTGGTAAATGATACTAATTAATTACCCGCCAATAAATGTATATTTTTATCAAATAGTAATAATTAGCATTGAAAATTGAGATTTTTAAAGGTAAAACACGTTACCTCAACTGAAAATTAGAATCAAAATAGGGAAAAAGAAATTGGAAAACAATATCGTTTTTTTTGTGGCTAAAAAGTAATAGGAAAAAATAGAAAACGATATCGTTTCTACAAAGAAAAAAAATTCAAAACGGTGGCATTTTTGTTTGTCAGGAAAAGGCAAGGATTTCATTGGTTATTTCCTGCTTCCTTATTATATATAAAGATTTGTAATTGAGATTCACCTAGCAATTAGAGAGTTGACCCTATAAAGGTTATTACTATGATACCACTTGTTACTCTCGAAGGGTTTTGGGAATTTTAAGAGTGTCACATTGAAAAAATAAGAGAGAAAATATGTGGTTATAAGGCTATGTGTTAGATTAGCTAATTGGTTGGATTCAATCTTCTAATTTGATTTGGCCCATGTGAATTATAGTCTAATTGAGTGACTATAACCCAATCTTAAATTATAACATGGTATCAGAGCCTGTTCGGTTCATTTCGTGTTCACAAGCTTTTGTAAGTCTGCTTGTTCGGTCCATTTTGATGGCATCTAGAACTTTTGTTTCAGGGGAGAATCTGGTCCAATTTAAGTGGTCAACCGGCTAGATACAAAATGACATGGTTTTCCACTTGAAGTGGAGTGTTAAGAGTCTCACATTGAAAAAATAAGATTGAAAATATGGAGTTATAAGGCAATGGGTTAGACTAGCTAATTAGTTGGATTCATTCTTTTAGTGTAGTTTGGTCCATGTGCATTATTTTTCAATTGAGTGACCCTAGCCTAATCTTAAATTACAACAGGATCGATGTCTAGAAGGGAAAAGAGGGTGTAAACAGACTTGATAGATTTTTCAAACACAGTGAAAATATTATTAACCCATGAGAGATCAGAATTTTACAGTGGTTCAACCAACTCGGCCTAACCACTCTTCCCTTAGAATTTTTTAATAGCTTTCCACTAGTATATCACTCCAAATACAAGTGGAGATGCTTGTGCTTTGATCACAAAGTCAACTACAAGCCTTAGGCTTTTCACAATATGCATTTGTTATTCCTCATCTTTCTACTCCAACAAGCAGAGATGTTGGGTTTGAACACAAAGGTTTTGTTCATCTCCAACTGATAATGACTTGGTGTTTGACTGGTTCTTGAATCTGCCAAAGTTTTCTCTTGATCTTGAGTTGTTCACAACTCCATTTCTCACTGGTCAGCTTGAATTTGCAAGCAATTTTAGCACTAGTATGGAGTTTTTCTTGAAAAGACTAGAACCTCATTCAACTTTGATTTGAGGTATTTATGGACATCTTTGAATTTGCCGGTTGGAAACAAATTCAAACCAAATGCCATTATCCATAGTGCAATGACTAGTGGTTGTGTAGTAGGTTGCCGTTAACAGATTTTTCAGCAGTTGGTATGACTTCTCCTTAATATTTGGCTCTTCTATACTCTATTTTTCTTGGCCATATGAGGAAAATCTGTCTTGGGATATGTACCTAGGATTGTCTTGGGATATGTACCTAGGATTTTAGAAACCTTGGTAATATTCTTCGTACTAATCGAGCAATTGAGAATGATTAAAACCTATTTGTCAGTGATTATGCTGATTGTTGACCTTTCACCCAGATGATGACTTGCTTACTTTGCGGTATGACTATTCGGAATCAACTTCGCATCCAACATTCCAACCTTTCGGATTTGACCATATTACAAAAGGTCAATCCCCTAGTATAACTAATATTTGGGTTAATTTTATCTTCCGGTCCCCATGACTATCCAGTGTAAGGTTTGGCATTTCTACTATTTGGCCTTAACACTATCTATCTTCAAATCTTGAACTTCTTCGATTGTAACCATCCAGAA
>CM008345.1:11712543-11723877 GCA_002525835.2 Ipomoea batatas
CTGCGCACACACTGCCGGAAGCCTTGCACCCCCATGCCGCCGCTGTCGTGCCTCCGTTGTCGCCACTCGCCCCATCCGCAGTCCCACCCGCCGCTGCTAGTTCTCTCGCGATCGATCGCACACCACTGTCCCCAACTTCACGCCCCAATGTCACGGGTCGGGACGTTGACGAGCCTTCGTCCTTCGCCGCAATGTTTAGTTTCCCTAAGTTCGCTCCACCATTATTCTCCACACCCCCTCCAGATGTTCGTGCCGTGATCACCACCCGAGCCAACCCCTTCGTCGCCGTCGCCAATGCGGCTGCCGCCACCTGCCGGGGTCAGACCACCAACCCCCACGGCTTGGCGCCGTTCAACCACATGGGCCCCTCGCGATCCGCCATCCCCAGGTCGGTACCCACCGTTATTAATTTGATCGATGAGGTACCGTCCCCTAGAATTTCTCCAAGTTATCGCTACCTAGATCCTACCGTGGTCAGGGGAATAGCCTCAAAACTGTCTCAGGCTGAATATGTGTCTTTGGATGAATGGTTGGGGGAGGAAGTGGAGATTATTGTTCCCACCCCTACTGATAATATGACTGCTCCCCCACGTCCGAACATAGTGACCGTACATTATCATTCGGTCTTAGTGGGTCTACAATTCCCCCTTCATCCCCTAGTTTCTGAATTCTTAAAGCTTCACAATGTCGTGCCATGCTAGTTAAATCCTAATGTGCATAGGTTGTTCACATGCTTTCTCACTAGGTGTCGTGAGGTTAAAGTGCCATCCTCCCTACCGTTATTCTTACACTTATTTCATGTCGGTCAAACCGAACACTTCCTACACTTATATCCGGCCTCCGGGTATAATTTTTTGACACCTCCCTCCTCCCTCAAGAGTTGGAAAGAGAAGTTTGTGTTCGTAGAGTTCACCCCTGATATTGCGCAATTAGGCTTCACGAACACTTTATCTCCTCACATTAGTAATTTCACACCCCTTTCGTATCATTGTTTGGATGGCTATCGGACTCTCATATGCGATGGTGGGCCCTTCGACTAACGACGTTATCATGATCCCATCCACATTCATCAGCTCAGCACCCAAATGCCCTTCCGTAAGTCCTGATCTACGCTTTTTTTTATTTTATTTCGCTACTAGTGTTTGCTATACGGATAATATGCTTGATCATGTGTATTTCAGCGCCGCTTACTTGTACCCCGCATATGTATCGTGTGTACCGTACCCGGGGCTAAGCAGCCTCTAATACCCCATCGGACGATGAAGATATGGGTGTTCTCCCTGATCCTACAATAGATGGGGGGGACTTCTAGTATGATGGATGTGGAGGTTGGAGGTCCGAGCCGCGAACCCGCAAGGGATCTAGCCCCGCCATCCAGCGACTGCCCTCCGTCGCCCCAACGCAATGAGTATGATGATGGACAATTTTAATATAGTCCTCGCAAGTGCACGAATCACTGTAGTAATAGTGTACAAAATGCAAGGGTCGATCCCACAGGAAATTGAAATAATGCAATTTAAAGACTTGAAAATAATTTAATTGAATGCAATAAGGTAAAGACAAAACTGATACAATAACTTAGAGCAATAAAATAATTGAAGACCAGACCAAACGAGATAACGGGAAATAAGTAACTAGCAGGAAAAATTAATAAATTAACAATGAAACAAGGCACCAAATGATTAAAGGCTAAGAACATGAATCAATTACCACTATTAATCATGCAAATTAGTTTAACTTGCCAATCGAATTAAGGGTTCGTTCTAACTATTACCTGACTAATCCGTATGGCGTCCAGATTCAGTCATGTATACTAATGGTTCGTACACTTAAGACATTTATTTAAACCGTTAAAACCCATTAAGTCAGGAAGAACTTACGGAGTACCCGATTTATGAACCAAATAAACAATTTAATAAGACAACTAAATTGTTCATTCATTTATCCTATAGAGCTTGAATTATGAAGCATGGTGTATACTCTATAATTCCCCTCAAACAGACTAATTATACTAGAATTGGTCAGATTAGAGTACAATTAATCACAATACAAAATTATAGGATAAAACAAAATTAAATTGGCAAATTAAAACTAATTAATGTAGATTGTTCAGAGTAAATAGTCCATGTTCCTAGAGAGATTATTTAGCAATGCGTCATGAATTTGCAGTCATCCATTAGCTTAAGCAATATCATCAAGCTTTAGGTAGCAGCACAAACAATTCAACAAATTAAAGTTAAAGTTTAAATTAAAAAGGATAGTGGGTTACGACCCACACTAAACTAAATTGCTTAACAATTACGAAGACGCCACAGACCCAAATTAAGGGAAAAATGAAGAAGGAACAGAAATTGCCAAGCTGCTATCGCAAGCTTCCTGCTACCGTAACAATCCTGTGCCACTGAATGGATTCCGCCGCAGACCAGACTCTTTGTCGCCGAGAGCAACTGTCGAACGGAACCGGCTCACCTCCGGAATTGGTCCGGACTTGAATTGATGATAAAGCCTTCCTTGAATTCTCTATATATTTATACTCTTCAGGCTCAAGGCTTCCTCCCTAAAATTGTTGCGGTCATTGAAGATTTCTGTTCAGAGTTCTAGCTAGTCGATCGGGCATCCAGGAAGACTGAGTTTGATGAAACCTACGCCATTCAGAGCTCTGGTTTACCGCAAAAAGGGCTTCTATGAAGAATACGATCGCAGAGTAATTCTTTTTATTAATATAAATATAATAAACACTATTTATTTATTTAAAACCTTAATAATCACTTGAAAGTCAGAACCCAAATAGAATTAGCCTAACTCATTATTAACAAATAATTAGTACGTAATGGACTAAACAATTACTACCATTATTATTATTATATTATTATTATTATTATTATTAAGCATTATTACTATTATTTATAAATATTATTTCACAGATAAAAAGTGTAACAATTTAATAAGATTAAGTAAAAAACATTACTCGATAATAACAATTATTAAATTAAACATTATAAAATAAAGTATGAAAATTGCACTCATCATATGAGCTGCATAAACCACTAGCGGCCCGCGGTGTTGCCACGCTACCTCCCCGGGCGCTGCGTCCTTATAAACCTAGTTATATAGAGGCGATACGACATGGAGTGTAGGATATGGTGCTTGCTAGGAGTCGATTCTGGATGGATAGTAGCCTTATGGAGGCACTTAGCTCCTACCTGGCGGGTGACGTTATGAACGTAAGTGTCCACCCCCCTGTTTTTTTGTTCTAGCGCTAGTGATCTCTAATTTTTTTTTCAGCTGACCATGCAGGCTATCGGACTGCACCATCGGCTGTAGGAGGCTATGCGGGAATACGCAGAATCCGAACAAGCGGGTATGGCTCTGGCTAATGATTTGAACCGATCTGAGGAGCGTTATGGTAGAGTGCGCGCTGCCCACGATGTCTTACACTCGGACTACACTACTCTTCGTGAGGACTATGAACGTCTTCAGGCGGAGCATCAGACTCTTCAGGCTCAGGTTAAGCAGCGCGAGATCGACCATGTCGCTGCGATGCAAGGCACCGTCCTAGATTGGCGCGGTACTCCTAACTTTGTGCGGGCTGCTGATGAGCGTGCCTTGACCCGCATGCCTCTCCTCCTACAATCGTGGTTGGCTACTTCTAACATGTCTGGTCAGCCTATGGTTGACGCCATGGCCGGCTGGTTTGACGTTCAGCACTTTACGGTTCCCCCACCGATTAAGATTTTTCAGGATTGGGCGATCACTCCAGGCGGGAGGTCATGGGCCCCATCGCGGAGACATGGTTGAGGGATACGGACGACGGTCAGGCTCGCATTGTGCATGAGGGTGAGGCGGCGTTCTATTTGGGGAAACAGCACATGCAGGAGCTCCTGTATGCCAAGTTGCAACGCCGTTTTTCTAGCTTCAGCATAGCAGGGTGGAAGATGCCCGAGGTGTTGCCGCTACAACAGCCTTTTGACCCCGCACCGCACGTCTCATCTTCTGATAGCGGGTTCCTGGTCACTCCGGAGAGAGCTAGAGCTGGAGTTACTTCTTCTGTAGCGGTGCCATCTGATCCGCCAGCGGAGCTATTTGATCCATCTGATCCGCCGCCTTCCGATCAGGGCACTGGTGGCACGGGGACCGGTGATAGCGTGAACCCCTCAAGCTTAGAGGGATACACCTTGCTTTCGGGTTCGAGCGTATCTGGTTCGGCAGAGGGGTCTACTGCGCCCACTTCTTGAGTGAGCTAGGGACTGTCCCGGTCGCATGATTAGTTTCTTTATTTTTCATCATTTTTTTAACTGTACTTTCGGACATTTTGTCTTTGAATTAATGGACTTTTGTTTTTTATTATTGCTATTACAACTATATATATATATATATATATATATATATATATATAGACTTTTGCACGCTGGGTTGCGTGCCGTATCCTGCATGCCCGGGTGGAGTTATGTACCTGCTGGGTTTGGGCATCGCGTCCCCTTACCCAGAGGTACATGTGAGTGCGTGGGCCGCCAACTACTTCATGCTGGCACCATGCACTTTTGTTTTTAACTTTTGCACGCCGGTTTCGTACCTTACCCTGCATGCCCGGGTAGAGTTATGTACCTGCTAGGTTTGGGGATCGCGTCCCCTTACCCAGAGGTGTATGTGAGTGCGTGAGCAGCCTGCTACTTCATGCTGGAACCATGCACCCCTTTTTTTTATACGTAAGAGGTCTTAACTTAGACTCGCTTAGCTTGCGATAAAAATGCTGCTTTATTCGTAATGAGGCAACAATGCGTATGTACACAATTATTAGGTTACCTCGCGGAGATGTCACTCTTCTATTCCTTAGTCTACTTGGCGCTAGTGGAAGAAACGCTTTAGGTGATGTGCATTCCACAGGCGGTTTACGGAGTGGCCTTACATGGATTCCAGTTTATAAGATCTGTCACGCACGATAGAAGCTATTTTGTAAGGGCCCTCCCAGTTCCTTGCCATTTTTCCGCCGTGTAGGGGTTTGCTGGCCTCTCTCCTGCGCAGCATTAGGTCGCCGACTTGGAAGGTCCTCAGCCGTACTCGAGAATCGTGGTATCGTTTGGCTGCCCTTTGATATTCAGCGAGGTTTCTGCGGACCTGCTCTCGCCGTTCTTCCAGCAGATTTAGTTCTACCTTCAGGTGTTCGTCATTTCCCTCGGGCTCATATTGCGTTACCCTTCTCGACGGGACGTTCACCTCCACCGGCACTCTGGCCTCGCAACCATACGCGAGGGCGAACGGGGTGTCCTCCGTGGCCCTCCTCGGGGTAGTCCTGTAGGCCCACAGGATCGAGGGTAACTCATCATACCACGCGGACCCTGTTGCCTCCACTTTCTTTTTGATACCGTCCAATATAGTGCGGTTAGTGTTTTCTACTTGCCCGTTTGCTTGTGGGTATGCCACCATAATCCTGGTGTGTTCTACACCGTAGTAAGCACAGAAACGACTGAAGTCGGGGTTATCAAATTGCTTGCCGTTGTCCGCTACGATCTGGATGGGCACACCAAACCAGGTGAATATGTTTTTCCATACGAACTTGCGGCATTGGTGCGAGGTAATGGATGCCAAGGGTTCCGCCTCTACCCATTTGGTAAAATAGTCTACAGCGACTATTATAAACTTCAGGCCTCCTACACCCTTCGGAAAAGGTCCTAATAAGTCAATTCCCCATCTCGTGAATGGGATTGCAACTGTGACCGGGGTGTAATAAGATAGTGGACGGCCAGGTAGAATCGCGAATTACTGGCAGATTCGGCACCGCTTCACATAGTATAAGTAATCAGCCTGGATTCTTGGCTAGTAGTACCCTTGCAAAATTACTTTGCGGGCAAGGGTCTTAGCTCCTTGGTGAGCAGCGCATGTGCCTTCGTGTATTTCTGCTATTACTGCTTCGGATTCAGCTTTTGTGAGGCATTTTAACAATGGTCCCCCAAAAGATGTTTTGGAAAGCTCGCCGTCCAAAATTCGGTATGATGGCGCCATCATTGCCACCTTCCGCGCCCGGGTCGGGTCGCTCGGGGCGACGCCTTTGGTCTTATACAAGACCATCTCGTGCATCCACTCATCCTGGGCGGGAGTGGTGACCAGTACCTCCTCTTTCACAATGCTCGGGCAGCTCACCTCAATGAATTGTGTGATCCGAGATATGTATTCTAGATTCTCATTGACACCTTGGGTTAGGCGAGATAAGAGGTCTGCCTCCCCATTTTTTGTTCTCAGAATTTGTTGTAACTCCCACTATTCTAGTCCCGCCAGGAGTTGCCGGACTATCTCCTTATATTGCCTCATTCTGTTTTCGCGGGTCTCGAACTAGTCGTTAACCTGCCCTACTACCAGTCGGGAGTCGGATCTAATCTTCAGGCGGCGCGCCGGTAAGGTTTTTGCGAGTTTTAGTCCTCCGATTATGGACTCGTATTCTGCTTCGTTGTTTGATAATTGGAAGTTGAAACGAAACGCTCGATACACATTGAAGCCCTCGGTGATATAAGGCCCATGCCACCTCCACAACCCTTTTTGCTGGAGGCCCCATCTGTGAACAACTCCCAATCCCGCGGGGGTGTTTCCTGCTCGTTTGTCTTTTCTCCCGCTAGGGCTTATCCCTTGATGGCCGTCCGTGGCCTGTACTCCAAACTGTACTGGGTCAACTCCACTACCCATTTTACCATCTGCCCTGATGACACGGGGTTCCTCAAGACCAACCCCAAAGGCTGGTCGGTTAGCACTATTACGTGGTGGGATTGGAAGTAATATACCAATTTGCGGACCGTGCGCACTAATGCATAGACTGTTTTTTCTACTAGGGTATATCGCAATTCGGCGTTGTGCAAAGCTCGGCTCACATAATAAATGGGTGCGGAGGCTAGGTAAGCTTTGAAATGGTCAAATGCCTCCTGGCATTCGGCATTCCATACGAAGCCTTCTCTTCTCCTCATGACCTCAAAGAGAGGCAGCGAGTGTTCCGCCAGTTTCAACATAAAACGACTTAGGGCCACCAGCCTCCCGTTTAGCCTTTGTATATCCTTCGTCGAGGTTGGGGGTTGCATGTTCAGGATGTTCCGGGCCTTCTCGGGGTTGACTTCAATACCTCTATGGGTCACCATGAATCCCAAGAACTTTCCCCCTTTGATCGCAAATGCGCACTTTTTTGGGTTCAGACGCAGGTTGTGTCGTTCCATGGCTTCGAAACATCGTGTGAGGTGTTGTGGGTGTGTATCGGCTTCTTGGCTTTTGACGAGCATGTCGTCCACGTATGCTTCCATGATATTTCTTAGTACGTCCTTGAAAACTTCTGCCACCATTCGCGTGAACGTGGCTCCCGAGTTCTTCAACCCAAAAGCCATTACCTTGTAGCAGTATACCCCATCCGGGGTTACAAAGGCTGTTTTTACCTCGTCCTCCTCCGCCATAAAAATTTGGTGATACCCCTTGAAGGCATCCATAAAACTTAAAAGTTCGCACTCGGCCGTCTCATCTACGAGTTGGTCAGTGCGTGGCAGCGGGAAAGGGTCTTGGGGGCATGCTTTATTGAGATCTGTGTAATTCACGCACGCACATTCGCGAAGTCGGTGGCTTGGGGGCCAGGACCACATTAGCTAACCACTCTAGGTACATTGCCTTTTGTATGTGTCCGATAGACAACAATGTTTCCACCTCCTTTTTCACGAACGCCCTTCGCTCGGCAGACAGGTGGCGACATTTTTGTTTAACGGGTCTGAAAGTGGGATCCACTGCCAGTCGATGTACTATAATTGAGCGATCAACTCTCGGCATATCTTCCGGTCCCCACGCAAATACCTTTCCGAATTTTTGCAGGACCTGTATTATCTGGCCGCGTAAATCGTTCGTGAGTCCCTTTCCTATCCGAACCTTTCGATCTGGGTGCACGGGGTCCAGACTTATTTCTTCTAACTCCACCGTAGGTTCCGGCCCCCTTGTCACGGGTTCCCCCTCCACTTCTTTCTACATCATGTTGACGGGCAACTGCTCCGCTACCAACTTCTGACACGCCTTCTTGTGGCACTCTCGGGCTAGGTGCTAGTCTCCTCGCGCAGCCCCTACCCCTTGTGGTGTGCAGAACTTGAGGCATTGGTGCTCCATGGACAGCATTCCCCCTATATCCACCAGCCCTGACCTCCCGAGGATTATATTGTGAGCGCATGTTATCCTTACTACCACGAAATCCATTTCTACTTCCCTTATTTTTGGGAAGGCACCCAATTCTACCAATAATCGAATGGTTCCTTCGGTTTCAACGGTGTCTCCGGTGAATCCGGCCAATGGGGTTTTGATGGGCCGAAGCTAATCCTGAGCGAAGCCTAACTTCACGAACACCTCATGATACATGACGTTCACGCTACTTTCGGTGTCCACTAAGACCCTTTTCACCAGGGTTCCGTTGATGACCATCGAAATGACCAGGGCTTCCTTGGACGAAACTCTGCCCCTGGGTAAGTCGACATCCGAGAAAGTGATGACCTCATGCCACTGCTTTTTTTAGGCAGGTGGTTCTTCTACGGACCCCACGTATTTCTCCTCCTCCCCTGGGGTCCATCTGCCGAAGATTACGTTTATTACAGGGCGCTTGCCCTTGTCCGTGTTCTCCCTTGCGGGTTTGTCTTTCGAGGGAGACAGGTTAGGGCGATCACCCATTTCCTTTCTCCACACGTTTTCGAGGTGCATCCTGTTCCAGTCGATGAAATTCCCCAACTGTCCCGACTGGATAAGTGCCTCTATTTCCTTCCTCCAGGCCTGACATTCATCTGTGTTGTGCCCGTACCAGCGGTGGAAGCGACAAAACCTCTCGCGATCTTGCCCTGGGAAATTGCGGGGATGAGACTCAGGGATTTTGACTACCTGGCACTCCTTGGCTTAAGCGAGTATTTTGCTAGGCCTAGCATTGAGGGGGGTGAGCGGAACGGTGGTCGCCACCCTGGGAGGGGGGCGAGATGCCCACGGAGGAGGCGCTCTAGGCATCTCTAACGAGTTATGTCCTCCGATTTCGGTTGTGCCTCTCCCTTTTCCCGGGATCTTATCTTGAATCGCCCCCTTTCTTGGTTTACCCGGGTCGTCGACCACTCGGGTTTTCTTGACGGGATGTTCTTCCTCACATCCCTTAAGCCGATTCGCTTCTTCAGCCTCGGTATACTGGTCGGCCTTTGCCATAAGGGCAACGTATGTGTCTGGCGTCTTACGTCGCAGGCTCTTGTAGAGCTCTCCGGCCCGTAGGGCATCCACGAACATGACGATTGCGGACTTTTCATCGATATCCTCTACATTGGCCTCGTCGGCTCGCCAGCGTGCTAAGAAATCCGCTAAAGATTCCCCCACCCCTTACTTGACCGTGGTAAGGTGTGTAAAATGCTTGCGGCTTTTCCTTCCCCGCATAAAGTGGGCTATGAACCGTATGGCCAGGTCGTGGAAAGAGTCAACCGAACCTCCTTTCAGGTTGGTGAACCAACGCTGTGCCTAACCCGCCAAGGTAGAAAAGAAGACCCTACACATCATAGCTTCCGACACACCCATTAACATCATGGTGGCGTGGTATGTCATGATGTATTCCTGCAGGTCTCCCGAACCCTCGAACCGCCTAACGCTAGGGGGTTTGAAATTGGAAGGAAGTGGCTCCTTCATGATTCTCCTAGTGAAGGGTGGGGTGACTGCGATTTTAGGGATCATTGGGAGGTTGCCTCTCTCTTTCCAATGGAAGAGCTTCGCGATTTTTGCATCTATTCTCCTCTCCCACTTCTTGGGAGAACTTTCCCTCGCTCGGGGACGGTCGAATGCCCCGTGCTGCGTAGGAGACTGGCGAGTACTCTCGCCCTCTGACTAGGGGTGTTAGCGAATAGAGCTTTCGACAAACTACTCGTGTTCGAGCTCGGTAAGCGTTCGTTTATGTTCGTTTATTAAGATAAATGAACATTAACAAACAAAATTTAGAGCTCGGTCAATAAACGGACAGAGTCTAAACAGTGGTAAGCTCGTTTGCTAAGTGTTCGCGAACAATCTTGTTTGTGTTCGTTTAGTAGTGTTCATGAACAAGCTCGTTTGTGTTCGTTTAGTAGTGTTCGCGAACAAGTTCGTTTAGTGTTCGTTTAATAATGTTCGCAAACATGTTTACAATATATATATATATATATATATATATATATATATTGTTCATGAACGTTTGCGAACACGTTCGTGAACTTGTTCGTTAAGGTTAATGAACAGACGAACGTTAACAAACACTAACGAATGCTTAACAAATGAACACGAACAAGATTTTCAAAAACCTTAACAAACGAACACGAACACAAACACCCGAAAATTCTTAACAAACGAACACGAACAACCTCCGTTTGTTTATGTTCGGTTCGTTAACAACCCTACCTCCGACTCCTCGGTGGGCTGCCGGGGTACTCCTCGAGTTTCTCCCTGATAGTTTGGAGCGTTCCATTCTAACCCCCGATCACGCGGTGGAACGACCCCCTTACTCCCCACACTACGGTTGACCCGGAGGGATCCTTGCTTGGCGTTTGGAGGGGGGAGACAACCCTCGAGTACTCACCCGCTTGATCCGCCGCCGCCCCTCGGGGAAAGGCGGCTTCCACCTCCGGTGGTGTGGAGTGAGCTCGTTTGACCCCGCTCCGGGCATCCGCTCCAATCTTGTTAGGTGCGTTTGACGACGGAACCGCGCCCTAGGGGTCGTGCTCCCTCCCCACATCTTGTCGGTCCGGCAAGGCTGCCGATCATCCGTTCTGGGGGCCAGTCATTTGGGCTTAAACTTGCAGGAGATTCTTAATCAGGGTTAGGAACATGCGATTTTTGTTCAGTCCCCACAGATGGTGCCAATGATGGTTTCACAAAGACCGAGTCCACCATAAATCGGTATTACAATGCTAGACTAGATGAAGGCGACGATCCAAGAGGACCAACACGCATGCGTATACAACGATGCAATACTATAACAAATAACTAGCTAAGGGAAACGCTTACTAGGGAGGAATAACCTAGATGCCAGGGATCGACCTTGGGACCACTGACCGATATGGGAGAAGACTTGACCACAGGAGTCCTTGTGTCCTTTTTCTCGTGTCCTAAATAGACCATGCACCCGCCTATTTATACTACCATCCGCCCTATCTTCGTTGTCCACGTGTACGGCACAGGATAGAATTCTTCCTCCACCAACCACGTACCCCCTCCCTCAGGTTCCAGCTTACGCACCCCCCCCCAACTCAGCCCGCTATGCATGCGCATGGCGCCACGTACCGGTATCCTTGCGGCCACGATCTCAGGCCCCCACTATCCGCTTCTGCCGCCTCTGAACCTCCGCGA
>CM008345.1:11724052-11734215 GCA_002525835.2 Ipomoea batatas
TAACCAATTATAATTAATATTATTCTATCATTAATATTATTATTTAATATTATTCTATAATAATAATTAATATTATTAATATTTAATAATAATATTATTATTACTATATTACTAAAATACCCCTACATTTGGGCGGGAAAATTCTGGATGAGGATAATGTTTTTATATATAGTATAGATATTATAATGATGAAGATGAGAATGAAGGTTGAGCAGTTTAGGAAGATACATGGATTATCATATTGTTTGGATATATTTCGTTGATATTGGCTCTTAGGTAAGATTTATGTCCATTCAAAACTTATTTACCCCAATGACACACTCTCCAAAGATCAAACACACCCATAAGACAAGACCAACAAATCAATCAAGTAACAAACAATATAAGCACAAGGTGCATCCTTTTCACACTTTAAAATAAACATCGTCCTCGATGTTGCCTTGAGGACCAAGTGGAACAAAGGAGCACGATTTTTTCAAATCAAGCAAACCCCTTTCCACACTTTAGAAGTGTTTCCGGGGGGTGTGGGGTATCAACAACATAGCATTTTGAGGTTGCAAAATAGCACGCGTTTATCAAGTGTGCAAGGAACGTGTTTAACAACTCTAGAATTGAAAAATGGGGCATACAAATTAGAAGGGATAAGAGGTTACAACCAAGTGAGCATCCCTTCATTTCCACACTTTAGCTTCCAAGCATCTATTTTGCCTTTGTTCTCCAAGCTACATGAAACGGCATTAATGTAAGAAAACAACCAATTGACGTGCAATGGGATGGCGAAACTCCCTTTATTCACAATGAAAGCACCAAAGCATAAAATCTAAAATGAAACAAGTAACTAAAACAAAAGCAATAAGAAATTCATGAAAAACAAGATAGGAGATGATTCTTGGCACGGCCAAGAGTCTTGACTCCCCGAGTGTCGGTCTCGAAGGAGGTAAGTCGAGAGATTGCTATGCTTTTATTCAAGGGAATGCGTGATGGAACATGCGAGGTTGTTGGTGAAAGTGGAGTGGCATTTATAGTGTGTGTGATCGAATAAGGTAAACAAAAGTGAAATAACAAATAATAGAAAGCAAGGGAATGAATTGTGCTATCTATGTTGACTCACGGTGTGTCTTAA
This sequence comes from Ipomoea batatas, assembly GCA_002525835.2. Lineage (NCBI taxonomy): Eukaryota > Viridiplantae > Streptophyta > Magnoliopsida > Solanales > Convolvulaceae > Ipomoea > Ipomoea batatas. The sequence continues at coordinate 11,725,176 of CM008345.1, forward strand.
GTAGTGGACTAATGATTCAATCGTGTTGGCTATTCAAGAATGTGCTCTCTTAGTCCTCTTCCACATTTGTGTATTAAGGCTTCTTAGGCTTAGGAATACCATTTAGTAACCAAAAGCCCTAAGAGACATTTTATCAAACACCTAAGCTTCACACATTCCTATTATTCCCAATCATGGAATTCCATAGGATCTAAGGTTGCAAAAGCTATCTCCTAACTCAAATCAATATCATGATAGAGTCAAGGTCTCAAACTCTCAAGAGATTGGCCAAATCTACTCAAGATCAAATCACACCAACAATCAATAGATAAGAATAAATCTCTAACATCAAATGAATCAAGTCCACAATAAGAATTGAGAAATCACACTAAGCAAGCATAGATTCACACAACTCAATCCCCAGATAGAATTAGCTAAGCATATTCATGGATTCAAAACCATAAATCTAATTTAATCTAAGAAAATGAATTGCAAAATAGAAATAGAAATTAGAAATAAGATTCAAGATAGAAGTCACCTAGTAAAATGAAATTATAACTTCAATCTAAGCTTTTGATCTTCAATTCTTCAAACAAAATGAAAATATCTCTCAATGTAAATCTAAGATATGAAATCTAAATTCTAAGTTGGGAACCTCTAAGAACTAAAAATTTAGAAATTCTGAAAAATCCTATCTAGCTTCCTTAAATAGCCTCCTCAAAATTGTCCTACTTTAATTTCCTCTGCATGTCTCATCCATGTACTCATCCACGTGTGGATGGACACGTGGTTGGCTATTGGATTTTGTCCATGTTGGCCCAATGCGTGGATGGTACATCCTAGCTATCTCGGGACTCTTTTCTGCTCCTGTTTGCTCGTTATGCCCATATCTCTTGCCGAGTGGCTCTCGGGACCTGTAAAACGTCCTAAAATATATCAAAGATAGCTTTGTATGTGGTTATCTAATTAAAGCACAAAATATCGTGAATTAGTCACACAAGGATACTGATGAATTGCTAATAAACTACCCTGATATAGACCTAAGTAATCAGTCATCTTGGGAGCTTATCAATAATCACAAATATTAGAAAAATCATTGCAAAGAGAGTCATCCTCACAAGGACCACACTCATTAGTAGAATCACCATAAACAAAGCTTATGGAATCATCCTTCCGAAAATAAAAACAAGTATTATCACACACATAAAGATCATCATTGCGATTCAAAGAGGAGTCATCCACACAAGTGTCAAAAGTGTTTTCAATGCAAAGTTGAGCACAAGAATTTTCAAGACTATTAGCACAAGAAGGATCAAGAATGTTACCACATATCGGATCGTCATCTTCTGACACTATTTCAATGTCCTCATCTTCACTCTCCATCTCTACCTTCTTTTTTATTTTCGAATTCAGAAATTGGAACTTCTTCAAGCACCGGGGCGTTACACTCCACTACCTCTTCAACACTCACATCTTCACAATCATTTTCTTTTCCAACCTCATCTACAACCCTTGGATTGGCTTCCAAAATTGGGAGATCATCTACAAGTGGGTAATTAACCCGTGGTGAAATTCTGTTCATGAACTCCTCCGTCATTGATAGCATCTTTGTTTCAATATCGTCCAATGGAAGACCTTCCTCTCGGAGGGTGACAAGACATTCCTTTAATTCACTCTTAATTTCGGCCCTTAAATTGGTCGTGTCCTCCTTGGCCATCTTTGTGAATGCTTCTATATTTTCCTTTAAAATCTCAATCTCATCCTTGGCCGGTGGGAGATAATCACAAGGATTGGTAGGGGTATTGTAACACCCCGTAAATTCGTTCAAGTCTTTCGATCGATAATTAATTCCTTGGGCAATTTAATTATTTTAATTGGGCTAGTTCTTTCAATTTAATACATAGATACATATATATATATTTCTTGAGCCTAATTTAATTATTCTAATCAAGAGCCCAATTCTTGAATTTATTCTTGTAAGGGATTTTATTCAATTTGGATCCTTACAATTCTTATAATTAAATTATTCTTACATGGCCCAATTTCTTAATATATGTAAGTATAATGTCCTTAAGACATCTTATGGGCTTCTTTATTCTAATATATCTATTTAATTGTAAGGGGTGAATTCATTAGCCCAACTTATTAATCTTGTACACAATAATTCTTGTAAGTAATATAATATATGATTTGAGCCCATTCCACATTAAAGTCTTTCACCCTAATACATTATATGTATTCTAGTATATATATTGAAGATTAAAAATCCCTAAAGGTTTTCACTCCCTCTCCTCCCTACTCTACACTCTCACGCCATATTCATCCTAAAATTATCCAAATTTGATCTTCATTTCTCCTACAAGTTTTCAAGTCAAGATTGCTCCTTTAAGCTTGTTTAGGATTGGGTAAGTGCATCTAGCTAAGAATCTACCTTGCATTTTATGGTTTCACTAGTCTTTTTGCATATTCTTATGTGTGTTCTTTTGGGGTTCTTTGGGTAAAAGATGATCAAGAAGGTGGTGGGGCTTTGTGATCATTGTTGAAGCTTTGCTAGGTGGAAAGAGCTCCTTGAGGTAACCACTATGTCCATCAAAATCTATTTTTACACTCTCATTCTATATGATATTTTTGGTGTTGGAAATCCTGAAATTTCTTGGTGTTTAGCCCTATTCTTGGTTATATTTTGTTGGAATTTCTTGATCTTATGTCTTGATCTTGGCCTATTGTTGTTGTGATCAATTGCTAGTTGGATTTCCATATTTTTGGCCTCTAAATAGATGAAACGTTGGTGTATTTTGGATCTGATTATTGCATTCTGGAATGGTGTTTTCGGGTCTGGGCAGAAACTGTTTCTGGGAACAGGGTGTGACCTTGCGGAGGACCAAGGCGGTATAATGTAACCCGCCGAGGTGATCCGCAAGGCCGGAGCGGTAGGCTTGGGCGGAGGAGGCAGGCCCGTTGAGGAGGGCCGGCTCCTTCTTGCGGAGGAGTGCGGCGAAAGGGTGAGGTCCGTTGAGGTGGTCTGCATGGTCTCTGGAAACTCGATTCCAGAAACTGTTCTTGGCTTTTGTTGTCTGTTTGTTTCTCCTTTGTTCTGAATATTGTTGGGATGTTTTGTTGGATATTTTACCATGCCTTTGGAGTATTTATTCATGCCTTTTGTTGGGTATTTATACCATGTCTTGGAGTATTGATTTATGTCTTTTGATTCCTCTTTTGTACTCATGCTTCTTTGATTCCTTGAATTCATTACCTGGGAGTTGGTTTGTGTTCATAGTTGAGATGAACACTTTGTTGGTTGTTTTGGGTTGAGGTTGGAGTATGAGTATGTGGTGGTGGTTTTCTTGGTATCTTTTGGAGGTTGTTGGGTGAACTAACTGTGCTACTATTGACTATATTTGGGTTCATTACCCCTGTGATTGGACTTTGGTCCCTGTGATTGGGTTGATTACCCCTGTGATTGGACTTAGGTCCCTGTGATTGGACTTCGGTCCCTGTGATTGGGTTTTTACCCCTGCGTACCTGACTTCTGACTGGGGTTGGGCTTTGGTATGATGGTTGGTGTGAGGATTTGGTGGTTGGTGTTGAGAGTTCTTTCTTGGTTATGTGTTCGTGAGTTCCTTGTGTTATTCAGCTGATACCTTGTCGTTCTTGTTTATGGTTGGTTAAATCTTTATGCTTGTTGCTCAGTTGGTATATTGGTTATGCATTCGTTGTCTTATACTTTCGTTGTTGATTATTGGCTTCGTTTGGATGAGTCTTGGTTTATGATTCGTTCAGTTTATCATTGTTGAGTATCCGTTTTGAACTATTGAACAGTTTGTTGGTGCTTATATTCTATATGGGTGTGTAAACCTATTTACAAGCTTATGTATATCTATATCTCCTTGCGGGTGTGAATGGTGGTTGCTTAGCAGTCTTTTGCTAATGGTTCTTTGCGTGTTTTCCAGGTATGGAGTAAGTCTGAGCGCGAGCGCGTTAGAGCCTACCTTGTGGCGATGCTTAGACTTAGTTTATGCTGTTAGACTTTGGTTTATGGGCATGTGTGCCATTTGAGATTTTATATACTCTTGACTAGTGGTTGGATATTGTTGAAACATGACTTGAGGATTTATTTCTATTCTATGCATGACAGTTTAGTTCGGTTCTTATGGTTAGCCTGTGCATCTAGGCTGTGTTTACTACCTAGATGTGGCATGATGCCCCTTAAGTTTTAAATTCGCTTCCGCTATATTATGTTGTTGGTTGAGATAGGCAGCTGTTGTGTTGAGTTTTATCTATCTCAGCTTGTGTAAGGTTGGGGTGTCACATGTATGATATGGAATGGAAGGTGGTGTTTCAAATGGGTATATAACATTATTTCTTTCGTGGGGTTGTGGTGGAGGTGGGTAGTAGCTGTTTGGGTGGGAGGTGGGGTATGAATATAGCTCGTGAGTATAGCTTGGGTTGATCTTTTTCATCATTTGGATAAGCTTTTTATCAACACTTTCGAATAAAACTTTAAAGCTCAACGAGTCCTCTTGAAGAATGGGGGATTATGGGGGGAGTTCTTCTTGACAAGGTGGAGGTGGGTGTGCATATGGTGGTGGATGATGGCTAATATGTGCTTTTGGCAGGGTTATCGAAGTCCTACAAAATTAATATTGGTTCACTCCACTAATTTGTAGTAGTGGCAAGACCAAGTCGAATCCCAAGAGAACTAATAAGTCTCATTTCTTAAATTAAAAGGACTCAAGTAAGAAAAATATTATGAAATAAATAAATTAAACTAGAATCGTTAACAAGCTCAAGAATGTTAAATTTTGATTCAAGGAAAAACAAATGGTAAAGATGTGACTTAGATCATTAGCTCTTACAAATAAAGTTGAGATTCAAGTACTTAGCCAAAGACTAATCAAGATAGCCATAATTAGCCTTTGATCTCCCTGAAATAATTGATTCAAAGTAAGCATTCAAACTAACAATTGTTATTGAATAAACTAGGGACGATAGTGTTCCATATTCACCCATTAACATCATTACACTTAAATGGAAAATAACTAAGCCTAAATCATAGATTGAGATAGCTAAAATCTGCAACTTAGTCTTCATGTCCTTTATGTACTGATCACAGTAATATAATTAATACAAACTACTAAGTCTAATAGTTTATGACAATTACGGATCATAAACTCATAGATAGCAATAAGAAAACAATAATAAACTAAGTTGTCAATTTAATTCATTATCAGTCTTCCTGAAAAATTAACTTTTAAGATACAGGAAGTACATGAATCCAACAAATTAATTGAAATAAAACCTCTCTAAATTCACAACTAGAACTTCAATTCCTTGAATCAAAATTAAGAAAATTAGCTAGACATAGAGCAAACTATTCTAAAATTCTAAGAATATAAAAAGAACAATATGCCAAATACATCAGAACAACTCTCCTTTAATAGGGTTCCAAATCAACAATTCCTCCTAAAATCAATGCTCTTACCACATTAAAGATTGATTTCCCTAACAATTTCAACTTCAAATTCAAAAGTATGTTTAATTTTTTATCTTCCGCGAACGAGAATCGGTCGGAGTGGCATGGTCCGAAGCTCCTTACGCCTTCTATTTCGTTGTTGCGCCCTGTGCGTAAACTGTAACAAGAAACAAATAAAAACATACACACTACATGGCAAAGAACAAATAATTTGATTAGAATTCATTAGGTTAATTACCATGTGGGACCCACTCAACTTATTAATATAAATTAATAATAACTAATAAGCTTAATTACATTTTAAACATATTAACTAAGTTATTTAATCCTAACACAACCAAATATACTAAATTGATAAAATATAAAGTATAAATAATAATTCTCAAAAATAAAGTATAAATAATAAAATTAACCTATAAAATCTTATTTAAATCAAGGTATAAAATATGATCATCATAATTCCCCCACACTAAAACTATGCTTGCCCTCAAGCATATCCTCATTCCTCTAACATAAACCTCTTCAACTCCTTTCAAACCTATCTAGAAATATCTCAAAAATCATTATATATTTAAGGACTAGAGGTGAAACACACTAAAGAGAACAAGCATGGTTTATTGATTACACTTGAAAATAAATAAATAAATAAAATGACTCACTAGTTTTATCAAAAGCAAATGAACAAGACTTAACACCCTCACAAAGATTCAAATTCACTCATTGCACTCATAGTGTTTAAGGTATAGTGTATCAAACTCTCCAATCAAAACATAGCAAATAATCCCATAGGCTTGCAAGTAAATCAAATCTACACCGCTAACAAACATGAATTAAACCACGAATCAAAGGGTCTTTCATTAAAGGTTGTAACTTGGCTAGGGCATAGGGATATGGTAAAAGGAATTTTTAGGCTTAACAAGTTGAAAGAATTGAACCACATAAGCCTTTACACAAAATTTTACCCTAGGAAAATTACAAAGCCTTAAACATACTTTCATTATTCCATTGCGTTCACATTTCATTTTCATGCTTTTTTACTTCTTCAGTCATACCATTTTTGCTGCCTTTATACAACTTTATTCAAACTCTTTTTTTTTCTTTTTCTATTTTTTTCTCCAACACTTTTTCCTCAATTCTCCTCATTCTTTTCCTTTTCTAGATTTCCCAACTTCAATTTTCTCGAAGAAAAACAATGTTTCACATAAAGAGAATCATCACTTGGAAAATTTAATTCAACTCCCAATAAAAGCTACACTTTTCAGTTTCCAATTTTATCTTGAACTCACAGTAAGCACTTTATTGACAATAAGAACAAGCAAAACTTTGTGCAAATAGACCAATATGATTCCTTCAATCCAAGGGTTCAACATTTATTGGGGGAAATTAACAAAGAAAAGGGAAAAAAAATGGCTTGTAGTGTGGCAATTAAAAGAAAAGAAAGGCTAAACGTTCAAAGTGGTTCACTAGGAGTTAGAATGCAAGGTAGGCTTTTTGGCTAAAAGTGACCCAACCTAGGTGCCCTTTTCATCTTCATGTTCTAAATCACTTGAATGTGGTCTCAAAATGCATTTAAGAGCAAGTTCTAGCATGCACAAGCCATGTTTGATATCACACAACAAAGAAAATTGAGCAAAGTGTTGTTCTTTAGGCTCAAAAGCTCACCAAAAGATTCAAATCGCATCAAGTCTTGCACATTTTCATTCAATAAAACTAACAAGGAATTGAAAATATAACTTTTGTATCAAAAAGAGAGACAATAAATATAAAATAAAACCATGCTTGCTTCTCTCATGTGTTAAAACTCTAAACCAAAAATATATCCTAACTTAAGACATATCCCTAAATAACAAGAAAGTAATCATCAGTGTGCAACACTCCCCCCCACACTTAATTCATGCATTGTCTTCAATGCATGCACACATAAAATCACATATTCACAAAGAAATTGAGCATATTTTAAGAAAACATATTTGAAAATAAAAAAACAATTAAGAGAAAAAAATGTGAATTATTGAATTGGGTTGCCTCCCAAGAGTGTATTTGTTTAATGTCGCTATGCCCGACGCAACTTTGTATGTGTCTTTATCAATCAAAATACTCCGGGAGCGCTAAATCAACATCTTCCAAACTCAAAATTGTTATTTCCTCATGAAAGGGCTTTAACCTGTGATCATTAACCTTAAAAAAGTTTTCTTGTATCAATGCTTTTAATCTCTATTGCACCATAAGGAAAAATGTTAGAAACAACAAAAGGTCCAATCCAACAAGTACGTAACTTACCAGTTACCAGGCATAAGCTTCAAACGAGAATTGTATAATAAAATCTTTTGTCCTACCTCAAAACTTTTTCTCAAAATCATGTTGCCATGGACCATCTTAGATTTCTCCTTGTATAGCCTGGAATTTTCATAAGCATCTAACATCAACTCTTCCAATTCTTGCAATTGCAATTTCTTTTCTTCACCATCCTTCTTCATCTCTATATTTCAGCGTTGTACTGCACAATATGCTTTATGTGCAATCTCTACGGGAAAATGACAAGCTTTTCCAAAAACCAACCGACAAGGAGACATCCTAAACATAATACTTAGTTTCACTTCTTATTTTTTCTTTTCTAGACTTACTAAGGTAATCAGGTAAAGTTCCAGTGACTAAGTAATTAACAAGATCAGCATACCAAGGAACTATACTGGACATCTGGAACAACTGTTCATCAGGAAAACTTTCAGAAATAGGAAGTGTATCTTCATCTCTTACCAATCTACTTAGATGATCCACCATAGGATTTTCAGCTCCCTTTTGATCTTTTATTGTCAAAGCAAACTCCTGAAGTAATAAAATCCATCTTATTAGCCTAGGCTTGATTTTTTTCCCAAAAGATACTTCAATGTTGCATGCTCAAAAAAGACTATGACTTTAGAACCAAGCAAATAAGATCTGAATTTATCTAAAGCAAAAATGACAGGTAAAAGTTCTTTCTCAGTTGTGGAGTAACTACAGTGCGCAACATTCAATGTTCTTGAAGCATAGTATATGACATGACTTTGCTTCCCAACTCTTTGGCCCGAAACAACTCCAACTGCATAGTTGTTGGCATCGCACATAATCTCAAAGGGTGAATTGTTGTTTCAGTTTGTCGTTGTGGTATGATGTCTTGAGAAATCCTTATCTTTGCTTATTGAATATTGTTCATTCAAGAATCTTATCCTTTAATAATGTCTATATCTTGCGAGTATTGGAATTCTATGTCTTCTTGTTGATATCCATGATTCTATTGAGTATTTGTCACCCCGTTATGTTCTTGCATCAATCCTTTGAACTTGGTATGATTCTCTTGGAATTCTTGTTATTGAATTGAGTTTGAGTTACTACCCTTGTTCTACTTCGTATATGTATTCTCTTGGAATCCTATATATTTATGTATCTTTTGATTGAGAGATATGTGTCTTGTTGTTGAATCCTTCTTTGAGATCGTTATTCTGGTTGTGGAACCATGTGGGGACTTACTATGACATTATTCTTTGGCTCTGGTGAGTTTTGGGCACCTGGTAGAAACGAATCATGGGTGTAAAAGATATAGACATTATT
>CM008345.1:11762166-11784607 GCA_002525835.2 Ipomoea batatas
CCGGATCGATACATTTTGTTCCCACCTTTCCAGAACACAACTTGTGGAAATCCTGTAGGATCAAATGAAGTCCTATATTGCCCTGTCCCTGGATCAGTTTCTGTCTTCCAAGCTGACACACTAATCTCAAAGCCAGTAACCAAATTCTTCCCAATTCTCATCCCTGGCAATAGAGTATCTGTTGGATAGTCAAAACTTTGCCACAACAAATTCGATAGGTTATCATCATTTGCATCAATCACCACCAGATTTCCCGAATCCAATAATTTAGCAACCGGATTTGGGACGAGTCTGGAAGCGTTAGTACGCCAGATTTCAGCCCCGTTGCTATCGACTAGAGCTAGGCGGCCTGGACTGATGATCTGCAAGGCTACTGAGGATGTGTTATTGAGGGGAGTGTCTCTATTGGCAACCCAAACTACAGCGCGAATAGGTGTTTGGTTGTACCATATGGCAAGATAGATGTTGTGAGAAGAATTGGTAGGGCTAAAAAATCCCATTTCAAAGACTCCACCAGAAGAAACAATGGTGTCACCATATTTGAGGAATTGAGTGGGGCTAATGGTATCCCCTGCAAATGATATCTTGTCAACTGAAAATAAGAGTGCTAATAAAAGAAGAAGAGTTCCCATTGGGAGGTTTCAATGTGATGGGATTTCTTTCTTTGGGTGTATTCAATTTATAGTATAGACAAATAAAGAAACCTGACAGAAATTTACGTATTTAAATAATGCTTTTTTAATTCATTCCGTATCTTTGTTAATTTCCATTTGATAGGCCGCCTTTCATCACTCACTCTCTCTCTCTATCTCTCTCTCTCTATATATATATAATCCGGATCATATGCTGCAACCTCCTTCCGCGTTCGTGCAGACTGTGAACTGTTCTGGCATTGTTTCTACCCTTCCAGAACACAACTTGTGGAAACCCTTTAGGATCAAGGGTCATCCTATATTGCCCTGAACTTGGATCAGTTTCTGTGTTCCATCCTGACAGACTACTCTCAACACCAGTAACAAAATTCTTCCCAAGATTCGTGCCTGCCAATAGAGTATCTGTAGGATGGTCAAAACTTTGCCACAGAAAATTCTCTGCCTTATCATCATTTTCATCCATCACTACCAGATTCCCAGAATCCAGTAATTTTGCAACGGGGTTCTGAGCTGACCTTGAAGTGTTAGTACTCCAGATTTCAGAACCGTTGCGATCGACTAGAGCTAGCCGGCCTGGATTGATGATCTGCAAGGCTACTGATGATGTGTTAGTGAGGGGAGTGTCTCTATTGGCAACCCAAACTACAGTGCGAATAGACATTTGCTTGAACCATATGCCAACATAGATATTGTGAGAAGAATTGGTGGGGCTAAAGAAGCCCATTTCAAAGATTCCACTAGAAGAGACAATGGTGTCACCATATTTGAGGGATTGAGTGGAGCTAATGGTATCCCTTGCAAGTGACATCTTATGGGAAAATGAGAGTGCTAATAAAAGTAGAAGAGTTCCCATTGATGAGAAAAGCTTCCTAATCTAGCTTTTCTTCTTCTTCTTCTTATGTTTGGTTCAATCTGATGGAATTTGTTTCTTTGTATTCATTTTTCTTAGTATAATCAAAGAAACCTGACACAAATAATAAATTAACTAGTCTAATATTGTTTTTTTTTTTTTAATTCATTCAGAATCTTTGTTTAGATTTGACAGGCCGCCTTCATCACTCTATATATATATATTGCGTTAAAATGAAAATCCTTCCCACATTAGAACTCATGATTAATCTGAGCCTTTAATCTTGAGTTGGTGTTATGAATTCTTTAGATTTGTTGGATTATATTTTTCAACTCTTTTCTTCTTTGTGATTTGTTTTTTTCAACTAATTGGGAAGCCGTCGATATTTAAACAATTAAAATGTTAAGGTACCATAATGTTAACGTTGGAGCATATCCTCGGATATATAGACAGGGGGGAAGGCTCTGTTTATTATATTGAGAAAATAATTGAATATACGAAGGGGCAAAACAGTGTGTATATATATATATATAGGAACATATGTCAGCCAATTAACTACCACATTGCAAACTCTGACAGCTTGCTGATGTGTCTATTGCCTTTGACTTCCTTTATATCTATATAAAACATGAGTAGTGCTGTTTTCAAAAAAAAAACATGAGTAATGCTAGAAATTCTTTGTTTGTTTTGGTACTTCCAATTCATCTCTCATGACTAACTAAAGAAAACAATTTTATCCAAGCATCTTGTGCTTAAATGACATGTAGTGACTCTTTCATATGAAATGTCATGAAATCGAGTCTCTGTAGATGTGATATTGACTTTTTGTGTTTCAACAGATTGAGAAAGTATAGATGAACAAATACTACAATGTAATAGGATCAGTTGTATTAAAAAAAAAAAAAAGAAATTTGAATCTCAAGCATAATGAGACATATGAGGCGACCATGTTGAATAATTCATTTATAATCATTACCATTGAATGGTAATTAAAAGAGTATTAGGTTGGGCAATTCTACATACCACATCATCACGAATAAATTTAGTTTCTCTTTAATTTGATGCTAGAAGTTTTCCATATAACAATGAAATGGTGACTTCATTTATAGAATATGCTATTTCTTTGCTTTAAGAATAATTGGCTTTAACTATCATCATTCATGTGGGAGTGTAAATCGGGACACCGGGTGCCACTAGACGACAAGGTCTTTGACATGCAAAACATGTTTAATTTGGCTAAAATAATTTTTAGTTGAGAATCTTGTTGGAAATACAAAAGCCCTCTAGCAATTTCATTGATAGTGCTGAAGCGTTTTTGTCAATCAAGTAATAATTCTTCCCTTTGAACATTTGCCTATGATTTTTTAACCAAATACATTTTATAAATCAATACTTTAAATCCTTAATGAAAACTTACTAATTTTTAACCAAATATATCTTAAAACCATATCATAATCATGATTATTTGTCAAACACGCAATTTATGATCCTTTTAACTTTAAATTTATTTAATTACAATTCAGATAAACAATGCATTTAGTGTCATTACTCTTTTTTTTTTTTTCCACACAATCATAAACAACTCTGGTACTATAAGCTAAGTACATAATATATTAACTACAACTATAAAATTTGTTAACTACAGGTTTGTAAAATCAATATCTTAAATCCACAATAAAACTTGCTAATTTTTAACCAAATATCTCATAAAACTCTACCATAATACACTGAATTTATATAATAAACATTTAACTTTAAGTTTATTTAACTACAGTTAACATATTATGACCTTAGAACAATAGAACATGACTAAAATTACTTAGACATGATACATTTATAGTTAACAGATTATGTACCTGCAAACGTAAATGTTAACCAAACGGAAGGAAAAGCAAAGGAAGAAGAAAAAAAAAAAAAAAAAGGATCCCGCTAATTTAAACAAAACAACATTGTTTTGAAATGGACCAGGATCCACAATGTAAGATGGACCTTGGTCCACCATATTCTTTGCACTGATCTGATATGGAGAAGACTGAGAGAGAAGTCTAAGTGATGAAAAGTCAAATTCATCATTGTCATACTTTCATGTGTTATCTGTAGTAAACACTTGAAATATATATTTAGATAGAATATAATTCTCTAGTTACATGACTTAAAAATAAATTCTTGGTAGATTGAACCCGAGAATTTTATATATCTTTTTGTATCTCATAAGTTTTAATTCGGCTTCCGATATTGCTTAGTAATGGAGATTAAAGACTTATAGGAAAATGATTGCACACCTCAAGATGGAGATGATTTTGTTTTTATTCCCTGGCTTTTCAATGTATTTTTGTATTATAGAAAATTTTTCAAACATTAGTGAGGACCTGAGGGGAATATCATATCTCTGTTGGCAACCCAAACTACAGTGCATACAGGTATTTTCTTGTACCATATGCCAACATAGCGATATTGTGAATTGGTATGGGTATGGAATTTCTTTCTTTGTATGCATTAATATTACAGTACTATAATTAACTAGAATTTCCAACTTCTTAGACATTTGTGTCATCTATGACTCTATATATGTGAATTATCCTCCACAAGAGGCGTTATCACCTTATGTATCTCTTAACCGACCACACTTTGACCTGAAACCTAATTATGCATGCCAACTCTTCTCTTGGCCGCCACCATTAATTCTTCCAAGAAGGTGACTGTCTTCTCCTACCTCATATAACAAATTAATTAAATTATCCAAAAGCTTGACCCTTTCAACATGGATTACCAGCAAGGTGTGGCAATTTATTTAAACAATTAAAATGTTACGGTACCATAATGTTAACTAACGTTGGAGGCTCTGTTTATTATATTGAGAAAAGGGTCACACTTGTGTAAGACCGTCTCACGGATCCTTATTCGTGAGACGGGTCGGGTCGGGTCAAGGCCGCACCATGCAAATGTCATACTTATATGCTCAAATATAACACTAATCAAGAATACAAATTTTGTTACTTATTAGAGAAAAAGTAATACATTTTTCATAATAAGTAATATTGACAAGTGTCTCTTACTTATAAGGGCAAATATAATACTTTTGTAGAAAAATGTAATACTTTTAAATCGAAATGTAAAAGTATTGTATTTTCAAGTATTACATTTACCCTTATAAGTAACAAAATTTTTATTCATGATTAGTATTACATTTGAGCATATAAATATGACATTTGTGCATATAAGTGTTACATTTGCATCTTGACCCGACCCAGCCTGACCCATCTCATGATGAGACGGTCTCACACAAGTTTTTGTCTTGAGAAAATAATTGAATATACGAAGGGGCAAAACAGTGTATATATATATATATCTATATCTATATCTATATCTATATCTATATCTATATATATATATATATATATATATATATATATATATATATATATATATATATATATATATATATATATATAATAATAATAATAATATAAGTGCCTAGCAAAAGTTTTTCCCCCCAAAACTGGAGGGCATTTTAGTAACAACATAATGGATATTATTTATTTATTTATTTATTATTTCATTAATTTTATTAATTATCTATATTTATTAATAATGTAATGCCATTATCCATATTTATTATTAATTTATTAATAATGTAATATCATTATCCATATTTATTAATAATATTAATTGGTGATTGGTGATATATATATAATTTGTGATATATCTAATATGGTAATATTGTTAATATTTATTTATTTATTAATTTTATTAATTTTATTAATTATCCATATTTATTAATAATGTAATGCCATAAGGTAATATGGTAATATTGTGTTGTTAATATTGATTGGTGATTGGTGATTGGTGATATATAATTTGTGATATATCTAATATAATATTGTGTTGTTAATATTAGTTGGTGTTTGGTGATATATCTAATATGGTGATATTGTTAATATTAATTGGTGATTGGTGATATGTAATTGGTGATATATAATTATATATTCGTAATATATGTAATGCCACATTATACATGGGAATATTTATTTTTTGTTTTGTTCTTAATAATTACCCTTCATACATATTAATTTTAATAGCTAAGAGTATAGTATGGAGGTTATCGTGTTCTTAGTAATATCTATTTTTTTATTTACTTACAGAATAATTTTAATAAATTAGTTTGTTCATTAAATCGTTACTATTGGATTTATTGCAAATTAATTATAATTGGTAAAAACATTTAATCAATTATATATGAATTATAACCAATTGGTAAAAAAATTTAATCAATTATAAATTAAAAATTTTTAACATAGAGTGCTCAGAATTCCACCACCCCAAAGAATGTAAAACAATTCATTTTATGCGTTATGACATTATTATAAGCATCAAATGCAGTATACAAAGTCAAATAAAAAATTACTACTTAAACTCCAAAAACGAGGTTGCAAATGTAGGTTCAATCTATCAATATCTTAGGATAAGAAACTAAAAGCATAAAAGTTAATAATATTAAGAAACATAATGCCTATGAGACACGGATGAATTCAGTCTATCTCTGTAAAAATAGAGCATATCACACCATGTAGCTAAAAAGTTGTAGGAGTATGCTTAACAATTAATTCGCAGTCGTCTATGAAACCATATTTTGAATTATTTTTATTTTACGCAATTTAATTTATGAATTACAATCACATTTGTGTTAAAAATTGAAATTAGTTGTGTGTAGTAGTTTGTTTTATGAATCTGCATTTATCAATTCTCAATAATAATCTCAATAATAATGTATAATTATATATTCATTTTTTGTAATTAATTAATTGAATAGATTCAATTTTGTTCCAATATTAGAGTAAAATCACTAAATACTAAGGAGTACTTTCATAATTTTTATTGTGTAGATTATAGTTCACGATATTATCAATGTAGATTATAGTTCACGATATTATTGATTCATGACTTCATGGTCTCATTGTGCAATCATTATTGTGTGGATCAAGGTCTACACAGTTGTGTGGACCATGCTATTAAATAATGCACATTCAATATAAAAATAATGTACATTCAATATAAAAATAATGTACATTATATTCAGGGAATGTACATTATTTGTGTACTGAATGTACATTATTTTTATACTATAAAAATAATGTACATTCAGTACAAAAATAATGTACATTTTTTACATTAAAAATGTACATTTGATTATGGTCCACATAGCTACGTGGACCATGGTCCACATAATAATTTGCCCTCATTGTGTACAAAAAATATTTCCCAGTTAGGGGCCCAATAACGTATTGGATCTAGGCCCAATAGAACATGATATGATCTAATCCACTTATATGATAGCTTCAAATTTGGGCCCCTTTATTGTTTGAAAGAAAAATTTAAAAATAAAAAATTAGTTTTAAACAAAAGCATTGGCTATTGGGAAATTTAATTTAAACTCTAAATCTAGCCGTTGAGGGAGAGGGAGCCGGAACCTTCCTTTCCGGCTGCTTTCTTATTGGTATCTCAGCCTCATTAAATAGACTAGACGCTCTGGACTCTCGTTCTTATTCCTCTCCTCCTCCCGATCGCACCCCCCTCCGCCCTTCGCCTTCTTCTCTCTTCGATCGCCTTTCGCCGTCGCACAGCCTCGCCGCAAGGTCTCCGGTCGCTGTTCGCGCAGGCCGCCCGCCCGCCCGCCTTTCGCCGTCGTGTCTTCGGTCGCCTTCGCACCCCGCCCTCGCCGTTCGCCGTTCGCACAGGTACGTACGTTATACATACGTTTATACATATGCGTTTATATTTTAAATTCAGTTTTTATTTTAAATTTTTTTTATTTGTAAAAGATTGGTGGAAATTACAGATGCCTTGTTGTTCACATTTATCTGTTATATTTTAGATTTTTGTGATGTGATAGCGTTGTCTATGTGTTCTTTGAAAACCCTATGTTTTCTGTACTGTAAATAAATATTTTGCTTTGTTGCCTTCAATTGTAGATAACCATAAAGTTTGTACTCGGAATAGCTATTTCTTAAATTCCCGACATTTATTTACATTTTTAAAATTTGCCCTCAATTGCTGCAGTATTCTTCTTCTTTCAAAACTTTTCTCAAATTATTACTGACATGTTCTTGTTGAAACCATTGGTAGTGAGCTCCAGAGAATGACCGTGTATTTCTTGTTACAGAGTTGTTGCATGTTCGCACTTAGTCAGCAAAACTTGATTTTCTTCATAAGAAAGTTTTAGATACTAATAAAGATGATGGCATTTTCAGGTTTGTGATTTGTTTTCTTAGTTGATGCCACTTTCTTTATTTGGCTAAAATATTCTTTGTATAATTTCTTTCATGGAGACCTTCATTGAATTCTATTCTAGTTCTGGACAGAGGAAACCTGATCAAATTATAATTTTTTAAAAAAAGGTAGTCCTATACAACAAATATGCAACTAAGTTCAAGTACTAGCCAAGGACCTTGTAGTCCAGTGGCATCAAACCCTTCCCTTTATACTCGAGGTGGTGGGTCCAAGCCTCAGTGGAGACAATACTGACTCGCTTCAACGATACTGCATTGTAATAGAGTTAGTAGTATTCAAAAAAAAAAGTTCAAGTACTAAAATGGATTTCTATAGTTTTTGCATATTGTTTACTCCGTATTATCTTACATTCATTATAATTTGTGTAGACGGATAGGTGAGTGAATCCGAGTAAAACCAAGCGTTGAATGTTGAGTTGAAACAAATCATTGAGGTTTTGTCTTTATAACTTGTTGTAACTTATATATTGTCTCTTAACCCTTTTGATTATCATCAAACACTTGATATCCTATGCAGGCTTGAAGAATTAAACAGGGAAGCTGATAAGAAATTAACAGGTAAATCACCTTCTGTCATTTATGCTCTTTGATTAATGAATTTTGAGTTTCTCTAAATCTTAGATGTGTTTACCGTATATAGGGCTAGGTTCTATGTTTGATTGGTTTATTAATCACCATTGGCTGTTGTTGAAAATAATAGTCACCAATGTCAATATTCTTTAGGGAGGTGTGTTGTCTGAATTTCAATGCGTGCTTCTTCTTGATTATTATGTGTATTCAATCTTGTTTTGCTTTCCAAAAGATCTTGCCCTGTATTTATTGGTGCTCTTTTGCCTACATGTGCTATACTAATATCAGTAGTAACTCTTTTTCTAGTCTGCAAAATGTTGAGTAAATCTATTATTCTTTTTTTTTTTTTTGAAATGAAAATCTATTATTCTTTATGTGCCACTTATATGCATATTTCACCCTTGTTTGGTTGCATATTATTCTCGGTCTATTTGTTAATGGTATGGATTGAACATCGGTGCAAGGTTTTTGCTAATAGTTAACTTGCTCGTCATTGTTGCTTTCCCTATCTTCTACCCAATTATTAAGGTCTTTTGATCTTTTTCATTTTCCATATGTGTGCTTGCATATAATATTTATGGAGTTTTTCCTTCTTAAAGTCTCAAGAGTTGTTTCCTTTGTAGCTGCTATTGCAATCAATGCCAAGGTATTCAATTCATACAATTCATCATTGTGATGCGAAAAAAAAAACAAAAAGAAATCGAAGAAATAACTCAAAAGGTATGCTTTATCAATGAACATTTGACTGTTAGAGTGATTTTAAGTTTATTTTTGTCCAAACGTGTTAATTATGTACTAATTTGTTGAAAAATAACTTTGGTTGTATCTATAGCAACAAGTTTATAGAAATTTATGAAATCATAATAGTAGTACATTCCTGATTTCAAAAAAAAAAAAAAAAATTGTAGTACATTCCTATAATCAAATTATAATAAATAATTTTTTTTAAAAAAAAAAAGTTAAGACAAGATTTAGCAAAGATGCATCTTTAATTAGTACAGACACATATATCAAAATTAATTATTTTAGGCGTAAAGTTGACATTTTTTGAGTCTGGAATAGTAAATATGCCTATTGTCATTGACTTTGTAGTAGTGCCTTTTCTATTAAACTGATTTTAATATTTCTTTGTTACAATTTTTAGTTTCTTATTATTTTCTCTCAATTTCCTTTCATTTTTGGATTCTTTTTGTTTTTGTTTGTTAGTTTGTTTGTTTTTTTTTTTTTTTGCTTTTTTTTTCTATTGCTAATTTCTCTCAGTTTAAGTATTTTAAATTACTTTTTGAGTTGTGTTTATTTGCATTTTTTAGTATTTTTGAAGTGCTCTTTCAAGTCTTTCTTCTTGCACATTTATCTGGGTTTTTGGTATTTTTTCTATGTATTTCTAGTTTTGATGTATGTTTTCAAAGTTTACTATTTTGCACCGATATCTTTCAAATTACTATGTGAGGAATTTTTACATTGAAAATCGTCTAAAAATACTTTAAACGAAATTTAATTTAAAACAGTGTATTTGTAATGGAAATAACTTAGTTCACATATAACTACATGAAAATCGTCTAAAAATATATACTTTAATACCCCATGTTAACTAAATCCTAAACCATCATAGCTCCTAAACCCTAAACACTAAGCCTTGAAACAATAATAAACACTAACTCTAAAACCCTAAACCCTAAAATGTAAACCCTAAACTCTTAACCCTAAACCCTAAAACTTAAACATTAACCCTAACCATAAACCCTAATTAACCTAATACTAACTCTAACACCAAATCTTATAACCTAAACCCAAAATCCTAAACCCCAAAATCCTAAACACTACTAAACCCTAACTCCTAAAACCCTTAAACCTTAAAACATGAAACCCTAAAGCCTATACCCTAAACCCTAAATCGTAAACCTTAAAATGCTAATATATATATNNNNTAGAGTTAGAGGAGAGAAAGAGGGGTAGGGAGATATTCTCCGGAGGCAGCGTGAAGCGCCCTCGTGGCTCGTGTCACTCATGTGCCACAATTTAATCGCAAAGTTGTCTCCCACCTTTTGCTTTATATTAAACAGCAGCGAATGGATGTTGATTGTTATAGTATTTTATTTAATTTTAATTTTACTTTTATTTTTATATTTCAAATTTAATTTATTTTTAAAATTTTTAATTATATTAATTGTTGTTATATTTAGTATTTAAAATTGTGTATGTTAAGAAATATTAATTTGTTCGTAAATGATTTCAAATACGAATTTTAATTGATGAAATTATATTTTGATTATTTATTGAAATTATATTTTATATTTTAAAGAATTTTTTTTATTTAAATTTTTTATTTTTATTCAAAATTGAAATTATAATTTTAAAGTTAAATTATTAAAATAGAAAAGTAAACAAAAGAGTTCTAGTACATGGACTCCCATTTTCTACTCCATCACTTTTACTCTCTGATGTAGCAAGATATGATAGGTTATCTGCATCCTGTGCGTCCCAAGGAAAGTGTCAACATCAAACTTTTGTATGAGGGAGTAAAAATAGAGAATATAACTTGGAAGTTTAAGCAGTATTTTCTGAGAAAAAATAAGATATATAGAAAATTATATGGTGATGCGGAAGAGTTGGATCCACAAAAATGGAAAGATAAGGGGAGAACCATTGTGGATGCTCTTATGATACTATGCAATAAAATACTATAAAAATTTATTACGATCTTTAAATATAATTGATGGTAAGCGATAACTATAAACTATAAACATCATGGCCTAGTATTTGTAATCGCTAATAAATGGAAATGCAGAGTCCATTTTGTAGTTCTATAAATCTTTTGTTTGTACGTCAATGATGAGATCTAGACGAGTGATGGTGAGATATTGAAGTGTCTCAACTATGATGCGATATTGTGTTGGATCATCATACAGTTGAGAGGAGTCTGATGCACTTAACTTGTTGTTAACTGGAAACTGTGTAGAAATTAGTTTGCAGTGTTCTATCCCTGATCTTTTGAGTATCTCTAGCATATACTTCTGTTGTGATAGAAGAACAGGCCCCTTATTGTGTACTGTCTCAATTCTTAAAAAGAAGCTCAATTGTCCCATATCACGAATTTTCAAAATGTCTGCTAGTTTGCTTCTTACACAAGCCAAGAGATTATTGTTGCTACTCATAATTAGTATGCCATCAACATATATAGACAATGATATAAATGTGAACATTAGTAGTAGAATAAATAAATAAAGATACATCTGTCTTTGATATTCTGAAACCAATTGAGAGCAAACAATCCTGAAGACATTTTGAACCATGCAAGTGGAGCCTGTTTCAAACCATAAAGAGACTGTTGCAGCTTGCAGACTTGGGTGGGAAAGTTGTTGTCAATGTACCCTGGTGGTTGCTTCATGTAGAGATTCTCAGTTAGAGAGCCATTGAGAAAAGCATTGTGAACATCAAGATGTCTGACAAACCAATCATTATAGCAAGAGATAAGAGAAGCCTTATAGTAGTTGATTTGACAATTGGAAACAAGTGTCAAAATAATCTTTACCTCAATCTAATTGAACCCTTTTGCAACAAACCTGACTTTGTATCGTTCAATTGTACCATCAGCTCTTCTTGTGATTTGATAAACCCAGTTGCATACAATCATATTCGTATCTCGTTCACGTGGGACCAGATTTCAAGTGTTGTTGTGCAGCATTGCATTAAATTCTTCATCCGTCGCGTTTCTCCATTCAAGACTTTTCACAGCTTGGTAGTAGCATGTGAGTTATGAGCCATCAACACAAGCAATTAAGACTTTAATTTGTTACCTGTGGAATCACGAGTTATGTGCCTTAGGATCATTGGATGAGTGCGCTGAGGACGTTCGGGCCTAGAAGTATATATAACTTAGGGATCGAAAACAACATTCACATTTATAAACTTCGTTCTAAGAGAGATTATATCATTAAAATTTTAGAGTGCTACGCCATAGCTTATACTTGGCCATGGTCATGTTAACGGTTGGCCATTTCACCCCCTCGGCAATGGCAAAAATAGAAAAGGAAAAATTGCAACTTAAAAAAAAAGTTATAGATGTTTTTTGAAAGGGTTGAAAGATAAAGATTAAAATAACCAAAGTTACATAATTGAAAGAATAAAAATTTATTTTTTATTTAAAATAATTTATACTGTTGTTTATAAATGCAAGAAAATTTTCCGTTTTGGTAGGTGACCAAATAACCTACAAATTAGAAGTGAAGAGAAGGGAATAAATGAATGTGTTGACTGTCATCTGTAAAAATTTATGTTTCAATTAAATTTATTGAGAATTCAAAGGTAGTGGGTAAAGCTTTTTGAGAATGCATTGACAAAAATGAAAAAAAGTAAGCACATTGCGTGCTACTAATAATTTCTTTCTACTTACCACCTATACTATTATTAACGTAATTAATTAGATATTCACAATTGTATGCTTGCATGTGACTTGTCATGTCATAAGCATCATAATGTTGTATGATTGATCTGCAGATTAATTATGTTACAGAGGAAATTTCAACTTTAATCCTCGACTATTGTGATATTATCACATTTAGTCCTATTTTTTTAATTTTATTATATTACTATACATCCTTAATTTTGAGCAACTTTCACTTTTAGACTTTTAGTCATCGACTATTATAGCATTACCACATTTAGTCATATTTTTTTTAATTTTGACATATAACAAAGGAAAAAAATCCTTATACATATTGTAACTCATATTTCTATGACTTACGATATAACATCCTTTGATATTTACGATATTTCTAATGTGTTCGAAATACGAGTTACATTATGTATAAGGATTTTTTTTTCAATTCTAATTTTGCCACGTTATATCCTTAAATTGACATATAACAAAAGGAAAAATCCTTATACATATCATAACTCATACAATATTACAAACTTTTATATTTACGATATTTTTAATGTATTCGAAATATGAGTTATGATTTGTGTAAGGATTTTTTTCTTTGTTATATGTCAAAATTAAAAGAATATAACAAAATGTAGCAATGTCACAATAGTCGATGGCTAAAAGTGAAAATTTCTCAAAATCATAGATGTAATATGGCAAAATTAAAAGAATAGGACTAAATGTGACAATGCCACAATAGTCAAGTACTAAAAGTAGAACTTATTTAAAGTCAGAGATGTAATGTAACAAAATTAAAAGAATATAAATAAATAAATGTGATAATGTCACAATAGTCGATGACTAAAAGTAGAATTTTTTTCTTATGTTAAATCATAATTGATAGTGTTAATACTCGCTTATGCTGGTCAGATACTCAGATAGTATTCTCACGGTCGGTAGATCGGCCACTCGGGCCGACCGGTGTTCGGTCCGACCGACTCAGATCGGTCGTGACCTCGATTGATTGACCGTGGATATGTCGGGGACGCCACGTGCTTTTTCCCGCTTGGGCAAGGAGTGAGGTAGGCGCATGCACACCACGTGCTCGCCATGCCGGAGCCCCGGAGATCGCAACTTTCCCCTCTTATAAATACCGCATTAATGAGGAGAGAGAGGGGATCTTTCCGGCTAGATTCTACACTAAGCCTTGAAGTGTGCTCGGACAGTAGGAAAGCCCACTGCCGACCCGCCGAGCCCTTCGAGCCCTTTTTATATTGTAACTCGGGCTTTGATCCTTTTGCAATAATAAGAGATCGTATTTACCCGCTTTAAGCTTCGTATTGCCGTATTTAGCGTTATCAATAATAAATGATAAGACGTGAGTCGAGTTTGAATATAAATTCTATACATTATGAAGTTAAATTTTATGTATTGAATCAGGGTTCATAGTGCCCTGGTTCACGATAAAAATTGTCTTACTTGAACTACAATCCTTGGACTATTAATTGGGGTAACCCATTAAGACAATGGGCTTATTCGTACAATATATCCAAAGAGTAGCAGGCCCTTCAAGCCCCGTTGGGCTGTAATTGAGTCTTTTTGTGCAAAATTTATACGAAAGTTGTTTATTCAATTTTTTAGACAACGAAAGAAATTCTCAGCTATTATTAGAATGTATGTATTGCGTGTCTGTATCAATCTTATTCTCATATAATAACTTATAAATTACACAAAAAAAATAAATTGTACTAAAAAGATCCTGTACAGACTCGACCTGGAGGGTGTTGATCTGTTGGATTTAGAACCGTTAATTAAATCAAAATATTTTTAATTAAAAAGCAATGAACTGATTTCAAAAAAAAAAAAAAAGCAATGAACTAAATTTCATTCATTCAATACCCATAAATATGTGAATAAATGGCGTGGATGTATACTAACTTAACACTAAATTTGCACCCACCTACTTATACGGAGTATTATTATTGGACTTAAATGAAGTGTGGGTTTCTTTGGTTAATTGCATTAGATCGATTTAAATAATATTTTTGGATGAAAAATGCTCATAAAATTTCAAAAGAAACAAATTTATTTTGATTGGCTATTTTATAACCCTCAACTCCTCAAGCTCCTAATTAAGCAGTCAACTAAGAGCAACAGCATCAATTGATTTTTATTTTTTAATGAGTTTTTGTTAGGATTACATGACTAGAAAAGTGAGAGAAAATTAGTGTGAAAAAAAATAAAACATGTAAAATGTTGGGTTTTTAAAAACTCTTTTGAGTTAGTTGGAGTTGAGTTGCACCCAAGATCTAAGTGAAAATTTTTAGTGTACTGCACCCAGTAAATATTAAAATAAAATAAAATAAAATAAAATAAAGAAAAGAGGAGAAGCATGAAAGCAAATATTATAGAACATGAAGATATTACAAGGCTTGAAATCTTCCCTTCAACCAGATCTAAAGATTAAACCCACATTTAATCTCACGATCTGAGTTTTTATTACAACTTTATTCCCACATCTTATTCTAAATTAAATCATCCATCAGAGAATACTGCACGATGATGAAGCCTTAGCTTCCTCGGCGCCGGCGCCGGAACCGGAATTGCTCTCCCCGCCGGCGCCGGTCTTCACGCCGGGCCATCCCTTGCACTGACAGTGTTGGCCGTCGGGAATCCGCTGGTAAACGGAGGGGACATGGCGTCCGCAGCCCCCCCAGGAAGTCTTGCCGCAGGTCGAACATTGAACCTCGTAACACATGATTTGTCGATCTCTTCTAAGTTCTCTGAAAAAATTTGAGTTTCAGATCTGAGCTCAACTCTGCATCAAAAACACGAAACGAATCAGTTCTTATACAGTGGCGTTGCGCACAAAGTTTTTGAATGGATTTGACTTTGGATTAATCGTTAACTTCGAATTATTGAAGTCTACGATGATGGAATTGGGGATGATTGCACGGGCTGACTCGATGTTAGGATATTGTAAATGACGGTCAATTTGGGGATTTGGTTTTATTCCGTTCACATTTGGGTGCGTTTATATCATAATTAAAAGTAACACTTCTCTCCAACCGCACATTTGAGAGAACTCACTTTGGACATAATCACCACTCTATCTTTGTCGAGATTCAAACATTGATTTCTTCTTTCAAATACTGATTTACTGAACCAGTGAGTTAAGCTCGTACTTACTAATTAAAAACAAGAGTTAATACCTCCAATAGTCCTCCGAGTATTAGCGATTTACCAACGGTAATCCCTCGACTTTTAAATGGCCTTCAATGGTCCTCTAAGTTTTTTAAAATAATCACTTGTGGTCCTAATTCTTAAAATAACCTGAGTTTAAAATGACCACGAGACGTCCTAAAAGGATCGCAGGTGGTTATTTTTTAAAACTTAGAGTACCATTGGAGGTCGATCATTTAAAAGTCGAGGGACCACAGTTGGTAAATTGCTAATACTCAAAGGACCATTGGAGGTATTAACTCTTAAAAACAACCCTAATATGTGAGAGAGTGGATGTATTTTTTTAACATGTATAAGTACACTTAAAGTCTACAATTCTAAAAGTTTATCGCTCAAAATTACAAGTACAATTGATGATATGTAAAGTGCACTTAGGTTGGTTGCACTTGTACTCATCATATAGAGTGGAATTGGGTAGTGTTAGTTGTGGAATGTACTCAAAATTTGGGCCAACTATCGTAAATAAAATAAATAAAAATAAAGACTAACATAGAACAAGTTGTCTTAAGAGATACAAAAGACCTAAAAGTGGTACGACGCCTGAGCTAATATCTAAGCAAAGTGCACACGAGTCACCTCTTACAACATGGAATAGCCACATGGAAGAGAGAGAGATTTGGTGAGAGAAATTTCATTTCCTTCTGCAATGTATTTGGTTTATGTTAGTAAGGTGGCCAAAGAAGCAACGGGGCTGTGCGCGTCTCGCGCACAGCAAGCGCCCACTCGGGCGCGTCAGGCATATATATATATATATATATATATATATATATATATATATATATATATATATATATATAAATTAAATTTGTTTTATTTTTTCATTCCCTCTCATTTTCTCTTTACTAATTACACTTACAAAAATTTCTCAAAAACAATATAAAAAAAAAAACAAACAAACAACTACTAAGGATGCTATATGTGGTTTTGTAAAGTAAATCATGATTATTAATGATTTAATGGTATAATAATTGATGGAATAATTTGCCCTAAAATTGGGCAAATTATGTCGTGGACCAGGTGAATGTGTGAATGCATAACAGTGTTATTATAGTTACTAAACATATAGCCCTGTAATGTTTGAATTTGGAGTTTTCAAATTGTGAATATGGAGTATAGGGTATGTGAATGTAGAGTTTTTGTTCTGTTGCGATGAGGAGCCGTTAACGCCGTTAATTTTATATTTTTATTTAAAAAAAAAAAAATTATTAAACGGCGTCGTATTGGACCCAAGTCCACCTTTCAAGGTGGACCTGGATCTACGGCATAACAACTGCTAAAATTGTATATGGGCTTGAACAGTTAAAGTACTGTTATAAAGTTCCTTGTTTTTGACTCTGTTTTTTCAAACTTAAATACAAGGCCTATTGTCTGCAACAAAGGCAATCATGGAACATATCTCCTTTTGAAGCTTGGTCCAAATACAACAACTATACAAGGCCTGGTTGGGCTTACTTTTATTATTATTATTATTATTATTATTAGTCAAATAATGTACTCCCCTTAATACAATATACATTATTTGATAGTATGATCCACACAATAATGATTGTAATTTTATTTTGAACATGCATAAATATATAATAATATGCATTTCAATCTCTATATGAAACCAATCTACATTTTTTTTGTCAAATCACGAGGTGTTTTGAGTAGGCCCTAACGGTAGGAAGACCATACTCAAACTAATCCTCGTTCGCACTAGGTCGGCCCAATTATGAGACAAAGTGTTTGTCATATTGATTTTTTCATACTAGAGGTGATTCAAACTCTCGACCTCTCTTAAGAGACGAAAGTGCACGACTACTCACGCCAACCAAGCTGATTAACCAATCTACTCTTTAATACAATAGTGGCTTGCTTGCTAAATATAATATATTACAAATAAATATATAATCTCTCACCACGACAAAATATGAGTTACAAAAAATGTTTATAAGATTCTGAATTTGATGTACTTTATATACCCCACATATCATCTTAAGATTTTGAGTTAATCTTATAGTATTTAAGTTAAACTCGAATTATTCGGTGCTCAAGAAAATAAACACAAGAATCATTTTCCATCCGAAACGCATATATTCTCCTTTTACATGATCAGAAGTCCAAATAATTAGAACCATAATGTCAATTGATTTCAATTTGATGTGATCAAAGCACACTTCAATGTTCAATCACGTGGAGATTAGAATCTGTAAGAAGATTATATATTGTAACTAGATATATATATATATATGATAAAATTCCAAATAATTGGCTGTTGGAGCTTGGAGGGGATATCACAAAAGCATAAAAAGAAAACCCCAAATTCCTTGGAGCTAATTGAAGTGATGAATAAGAATCATTAGCATATATTATCACCTAGCTAATTGGGCGGTTGACAAAAATTAATTATATCATTAACCAACTGTCTCATAATGTCATATGTTCATGTTTCATCTATTCCCAGAATATCACATATCATCATCCATATCTGATCTACAAGAATCAATTTGCAGAAAGGCAAATTCTTTTCATATACATATATATAAAATTCATAGTTACACACTGATAGGCGCATCTCTCTTTGTCTGTCTGTCGTGTGTCTCTCTCTCTCCATCTAGAAGGTCATGTATGTCGGCAAATGAGCGATCTGTATATCAGATGGCTCCATCCATTAAATTTCAACATGAGTACGTGATCTCCACTTTGTAATTAGGTGATAGGTAGTAGGATAATACATAAAGAAATACAGTGCACGTAACCTAGGATCTTTCAAAAAGAAAGAAAGAAAAAAAAAATCATATTAGATTGATAGTTGAAGTATATACTCCCTCAGCTCTACCTAAAAAGAATTGTCCTTATATTAGTTTGGGTGAAATATAAATATGCATTCTTACTATTAGTTTACTCTTTTAATTGGGATGGTGAGAGACTCATATCCTTTAATTTAGTAGTAGAGGGAAACTTAAAGGAAAAGTTGTGGTTTGAATTTCAGCTGAGCTCTCGAACCAGAGATTACGTCGATGTGTTGTTTAACCTATAAGAGCATCCATACAAGAAGATTATTCAGGGTTTTTAAGACTGAAATTGCCACAGGGAGAAAAGAGAGTGTAAGAGAGAGAAAATAAAACTACTTCTGTTATTTAGAATTTTAGGGTATTTGGAATAATGTTTGCACATCAGACTTACAAAAACTCCTCAAAAACCACAAAAAAGACTTCATCACTATTAAGGATGCTCTAATATATACACATTTAAGGTATCCCCATTTATATCTTTCAACATGCAAGGCAGGTAAAAAAAAAAACAAAGGTAGGTAAATTAAAAAAAAAAAAACAAATTTCATGTCACAATTTAAGGCACATTACTCTGTAACAAAGATATTTATTGTATCAATATGAAATTGACCTTTGTGCATTGTTTAATTTCAATACCATGGCCCTATATATGGTGATTCCATCACATACTATATATAGTTTAATTATATGATGATACCATATATTCTTTAATATAATATCATATATTCTAAAGGGTGATATAATTGTGGTATGATGCTCAATGAGCGGTATAGAATTTTTTAAAAATGTGTGGGGTGTTATTTATTTATCTTTTTGGTACATCAAAATGGCCAATGGGTGTGTGTGATCATTTAATTTAATTATAATAAAAAAATTATTAAAATAAAACACTTATATATGCTTAATAACCTATATGGCAATAGTTATACTATGGACCCAGATCCACATTGCAAGATGGACCAATCATAATTTACATAATGAGTATTTTCAAATTGTGAAAATTGAATATGTAAATTGTGTATTTTAAATTTGGGTATACAGAATAATTTGCGCGTTTATGGTGTACCTGTTTCTAATTTATTTAACCTTAGCTCTAAGAATAAAAAATTAATAGCACCAAATGAATATTTTTCATATTAAAACTACCCCATGATTAATATTTAGGGTGTGTTTGGTTCGCACATGGAATCGGAATCGGAATGGGTATCAAATAATTGGTAATGGTAATGGGTTTTGGTGAAAATATTTAGCATGTTTGGTAGTTGGGTGGAATGGGAATGATTATTAATAGTTGAGGAAGAAAGGATGAAGGGAGAGAAAACCCTTATATAATAAGGGTATGGGTTTTCTCATTAATGGGGTATTCCAAACCCATAGTAGCATTCACAAAACCTATCAACCAAACACAAGCAATCACTTTCATACTCATTCTTTATGCCTAAATCCACCAACCAAACACACCCTTATTCTCTAATGTTGTAATATATCTATAATGCTTTAAAAGTTATTTAAAATTATTTTTATATTAATTTATTTTATCATGAGTTAATTATATAATTATATAAACATTGTCATAAAAGAAGGTTAATAATCAAACACAAAAAAGGAGTATGCAATAATACATACCATATCATAGAGTAAACATGAGTTGAGGCGCACATACTTTTGATCCCTGAATTGTTTTTTGAGTTATAAATTTAGCCAATGTCTTTTAATTGAAAAGACAATATTTAAATTTGCAACTTAGTCAACAACAAAAAGATAGTGACTAAGTTTACCACTGTAGCATCTGTCAACCTCAACTACACAACATGTTACGTTGTCAGAATCAAACGCTTACCGTAACGTCAAAAGTTATAGCTAGTAGTGAAGACACACCTTTATTTTCTTATATTTGTGTAACAATCAGTGTAACGTTTTTAAGGAAAGATGTTGGCCTCGGACCTCAAGGCATCCGTGTAACAAGAATAATTGAGGGACTAAATGTGAGATTTTTAATTTCATATTTATCGAATTAAGAAACAAAACAAAATTGCACGTGTTTTACTTTTTGAATTATATTTAGGCCCACTTCTGTAAATGATCGTTAGCTAATTGGGTTAGAGGGTATAACTAATTGATAACATTAGCTGATTGTAGAAAGGGATTTGGTAAATTAGTTGTTAGCTGATAATTTCTTTTCTCAAAAAGCTTATTTAAAAAGTTGTTTTGAACAGTTTTTAAAATTTTAGCATTTTGGAGTTACAAAAAGTTGATTAACCAAACACTTATATTGATTTTTTAACCAAGTTAAATAGCTAATAGTGGTCAAATAAGTTAAAATTAGTTGATAAGCTAATTATTTTACCAAACGAAGCCTTAAAATTTTATGAAATATTAGATGAATAATTTAAGTACGTAATCAGATCATGCATAGCATTGTAGTGTGATGAAGATTTATCAAAATAAAAATGAAAATATTCCGATCCTCAAAGCATAGTTTAAATATAATTATGCTCATCATCGCCATCCATGATTGCAATCATCATACCCTAAATAAATGTATATGTTGACTTCCATGTACAAGATAACAAATTCCTTATTCCTAATACAAAAGCTTGCCGTTATTTAATCGTGAAGTACTATACACTTTTCTTTTTTTTATTCTAAATGTTGAATAAATAAATAGTGTTACGTTGCTAATTAAATAATCACAATATATTGTTAAGTGAAAGAACTCTATTGTATGGTAATGATAAGAAAACACCTTATTAATAATTTGGTTTCATTATTAGTTAAAAAGTTATTTTGAAAATTTTATTTTATTTTATTTTATACTAATTACTTTACTAATGTTTTTTTCTAGAGAGATGTGTGTATGCTTTCATATAATTGACGCCAATGGCCAAATACATAGACTTGCTTTGATACCAACTAGTTGGTCAAAATTTATCACTAAAGTTACCGTTATGAACAACTATCTTTCTTTATATTTGTGCAACATTTAACGCCACATATTGAATATCAAAAGCAACAAGATGTTGACTTGGCCTACCTTCTAGGTCTTCACTCAACATTTTGTGTGTGTGTGGGGGCTGGGCGGGGCGGGGCCTGGGGTCATCACAAGTATAGATTTCTCGTCATTGGTCCTTTTTAACTTATGAGAGTCGTTGCACCTCAGTATACACTTACTCATTTTACTATGGTAAAAGTTAGGGTAAACCAAACATGGCCTACCTTCTAGGTCTTCACCCAACAGGGAAGGGGAGGGGGGGATTGCCACAAGTATAGATCGATTTCTTGTAATCGGTCCTTTTAACTTATGAGAGTCATTACACCTCAGTAAACAATTACTCATTTTACTCTAATAAAAGTTAGGGTAAACAGAACACACGGACTCATACTTAATCGAGATTTACTCACCATCCCCTCCCAATCATGCTAACTCCAACATGTATATATACACACACCCATAGGTTAAAAAAACAAACTTAAGACACTTGCTACAGACATATATAGCTTTCATCTAGATCATAGGTGATTCTCATTAGCTTCAATTCAGATCAATTCCCAATTCTTGGTTTATAAAATGTATAATAATTTCCTATTGGGGGAAGGACAAGATCTACGAGAGGACCAAACATATAGAAACGCCATAATTGAAGCACGTGGCTTGATTTAGTCAAAAGCAAAGTGATGTTGGGAAAGAACAATAT
>CM008345.1:11848993-11860124 GCA_002525835.2 Ipomoea batatas
ATGTGTGTATATATATATATATACATATATATATATATATATATATATATATATGTATATGTGTGTATATATATATATATATATATATATATATATATGTATATATATATATGTATATATAGCGGCGCGCTCAAGTGAGAACGAGTGCCTAAGAAAGGACTGATAACCAATCGTAGCCGTCTACATATCCAGATTTTAGATCAGATGTAATTAAAAAAAAAGACGCAGTGACATTTCTGTAAATGGCTCAAACTTTGGTGTAACTGGTGCAAGTGTGCAAGTAAAAATTAAAAGTAAAATTTGGTTTAACTGGTACAAGTGTGCAAGTAAAATTGAAAGTAAAATTACTTAAAAGTGAAATCATTTTCACTTAATAGTGAAAGTAATGTACCTTTCTAACATTGATGCACCTAATAGTAATGTCTTTCACATTGGTGCACTTAATGATAACGTTTGGTGCAACTAATAATAACGTTAGGTGCACTTAGTATTGATGCCCACAGTACATTATTTGTTGCATTTTTAATATATTTTACTTGCACTTAGGATCACTATATGAATCTATTATTAATTGCATTTTTAACATAATTTACTTGCATTTCAAAGTTCAATTATTTACAAAAATGCCACCTCATTTTTTTAAATAGTGTTTCTTATCCATTAGATCACGTGGACAGTTGTGATTGGTTCTCAGTTCTCTCATGAGCAGTTGGTTCTCACATGATACGTCTCCTATATATATAGCTGAGATCGTGTGCGGCCTTAATCTCCCATAGGATAAACTGATATCAAACGGATGGAAATCAATGAAGAAGAGAAATTACGCTGTGGTAATTTTGTAATTTCTTGCACCATGTATATTTCGGTGGTGCATTACGTGTTAGTGTGTGGTGCATTTTTAAGTACTTTGTGGTGCGTTTTTGAGTGATACAGGGTTCATTGATCTATATTGCACCACTCAATTAGGGTGTCAAACTCGTCGACGGGTTCAATAGACCTGTTATCGGGGTGGATTACATGAGTGTGGGCATTCATAATTGTTCTATGGTGCAATTTTTAGTGCTCTGTGGTGCATTTTTGAGTGATATATAGTGCATTGATCTGTAGTATACTTAGTTTTCCACTGCTCAACGGGAATGTCAAACCCGTCGACGGGTTCAATAGACCCATCATCGGGGTGAATTCCATGCTAGTTTGTGATGCATTTTAGAGTGTTGTATGGTGATTTTTTAGTGCTCTGTGGTGCATTCTTATTGATACGAGGTGCATTCAACGGGGGTGTCAAACCCGTTAACGGGTTCAATAGACTCGTCAGCGAGATGTATTACGTGCTATTGTGTGGTGCATTTGTAAGTGCTCTGTGGTGCATTTTTTAGTGTTCTATGGTGTATTTTTTAGTGATACGTGGTGTATTAAGTTGTTAGCCGCCGTTGGATGACAATAATCAGACGATAGAGATTGGGCTATATGACCGCATACTAGACATTGACCACACGACCTTAATCCCCCGTGTGGTCATGCTGATATATTAGAACCATAGGATGATATGAGATCAAACGGCTGGAAATCAATGAAGAAGAGAAATTGCGCGATGGCAATTTCGTAATTTCTTGCACCATGTATATTTCGGTGGTGCATTACATGCTAGTATGTGGTGCATTTTTTAGGGATACATGGTGCACTAATCTGTGTTGCACCACTCAGTGGGGTGTCAAACCCGTTGACGGCAGCTACCTAATGACTGACATACTGATTTACGTGATGCCGCAATATGGTATTTGCGAGAAGTTTTTCCCGCAAATGATTTACGTGATGCCGCGGAGTGTTACAAAGTCGGTAGAGTGTTTCAAAAGTTCTACCACTTGGAAGACAAAAATGACTTTGGTAAGCTAAGGAAAAGAATCAATAACATGTTGGGTATTTAATTTGTTCCTAGCTTATTTTGTGAATTCAAGTTCATGACATATGTTGGTGATAATTTGAATTGTTATGACATGGTTCGTATCTTTATGCTATAAAATATCTATCTTTGTTTAGTTTTGTGTGTTATGAATTTTTTTTTTTGAAAACCAAAACGGCATGGATTAAATCAACTTAGAAATAGAGTCAGGCGGGATAGAATCCCAAAACAAAGAAGCATCCTGATCGAAAGCCAACGCAGCGAGTACGTGAGCCCCACGATTATGTGTTCTAGGTACTAAATTAACAGAGCATGTATGAAAACCAAATAAAATTGCCCTAGCGGCTTCAACAGCAAAACCAACATAAGAAAATAGATTAGACTGAGGTGACGTCAATAGATTCTTCAGAGTAGAGCAATCGGTGTAGATGTGTACCGAATTCAAACCGCGCCCCCTGAGCCAAGAGAGCACCTCCTTGCATGCTAGAGATTCTGCCATGAGTGGAGAGAAACAAGCCGGCAACTGACCATTGAAAGCAGCAACGAACTCCCCATCGTGTGCCAAAAGAACCGCCCCCACCGTGCCCCGTGCGGACTGCTTGCGGAAACCGGTGTCGAAATAGCAACGCATGTGACCGTCGCTTGCTGGAACCGAACTCGGCAGCTGCTGGTGAGGTTGCTCGAGCCGTGCTGATTGAGCGGGTGCGGTGCGCCATGCTGCTGCCGCAACTTGACCCGAACGCCATACCGTACATGGTTGCGGTAGATGAGCCTCCCGCACAGCAAGGTTCCTTGCCCTCCAAATATGGTAAAACACAGCTACAATAAGGAACAAATTGTCTTCTGTAAGCACGGATAATGCATGGTCAAACCATTCACCAAAATCATCCCCATTCATACTAGGAACATGCAAAGTAGAGACATGCCAAACACGTTTTGAGAAATCACACAAGAGTAGTGAATGCATAACATTTTCATGTGAGATCCCACACATTGGACATGCTGGGTCTATCTCAACCCTCTTTAAAATCAAGTTTGTGGTAGTAGGGAGAGCATTTGATAGAGCACGCCACATAAAAACCTTCCACTTTGCTGGGCACTTAATTTTCCAAAGCCGTAGCCATTTGTCAAAAGACCCAGGTTGGGGTAAAAAATCACCAATGATACGCCTGTAACCTTCTTTAACCGTGTAACAACCACCGGGGTCTCCATGCCAGAACCAAGAATCCTCATAATGGGGGGTGACCGGAACCCTTAAAATACGATCAATATCGGCAGGACTCAAGATATCCTGCAAAATAGATAGGTCCCAAGTAAAAGTATCTGGGTCAATCAGCCCCGAAACCATAGCACCATTTGATCCGATGGGCATAGCAGTCTGAATCATTGGGTTAGAGTCATCTGGGAGCCAAGGATGGCCCCATATCAAAGTAGACTTCCCATCTCCAATTCTCCTCCTCACTCCACTGCAAACCAACTCATGTGCTGCCATTATGCTCCTTCAACAATAACTTGGGCAATTACCCAAGGTAGCATCAACGTGTGTTATGACTTTTAATTTGACTTAAAAATATTGTAGCATGCATGTTGGTAGAAAATTAAAATTTTAAGATAAATTAATCCAACAGTGCATAATCCTTCGTACAAGTCAAAATTAATCAAGCCGTAGGTCAAAAATCTATGTACACTCATCGTAATGGCTAGTCACAATAAAATTAAAAAATAAAATTAGTTGATTTCTATACTAAACCAAATATGATTGAGTATAGGTTTTGGCATCATCAAAAAGGTGGAAATTGTTAGGAATAATATTGTAATAATTTTGATGAGCCAATTTGTATTTTTAGAAATCCCCTATTTTATTTTTAGAGTGTAGAGACTAGACCCGGAAGACAAGTCATGGTGACATTATATTGGTTCGAATTATTGTTTATAGAGTTCACTTTGTCATGACTCTTGTAATTCGTTTGCTTCTACTAGACACATGAGTATATGTGATCCAATGGACAAAACTAAGGTTATCTTTGGTAGAAGGCATGAGTTCAAATCTTATGGAGAACTTTTAGCATTGAAGACCAAGAAGTGGAGCTAGTTGTGTCACGATCCAACTCCAAAAGAGGAAGTTATTTTTTTGGTTAATGGAGGAACCTGTGGAACTAGTCAAGGTTAAGAAGTCAAAGGCGAACACAATGCAATGAAGGATCAAATACATTATCTTAGTGATATTAACTAAATCAGTTGATATGGAGCATTGATTAAGGGCTTGAGAATATTTCTTATTTCTTATTGGTCCAGTGTTTGAATCCTACTAGCAACATTTTAGTCTCTATAGACTAAGCTTGGGAGCTACTTTGCACGGTCTAATTAAGTAGAGCCACTTATGGAGGAAGTTTTGGTCAATGGAGCTACTTTGGGAGTAACTTGTGAAGACTTTTGTGCGCGTGATGCATACTAAAATTATACACGCGTGAAAGCTAGTTTGGAGCATGTCATGGAGCAACTTGGAGTGGAACTTAAACTTAGCCATATTTTGCATGCTTCACATATATTTGAAGGTCCAGTACGTAATACCATGAACCAGAAGAAATCTGAAGATGGTGATTCTCTGAAGATCATTGTTTATACTCAAGCAAGAACGACCCGGAAAATATTTTGAAAGATCAACTTGCCAAAGATCAAATCAAGAATGCAACAAAGTCCAAAATATCAAGCTCTGAAGGATACAAAGTCTATAATATTAGGCTGTCAAGACAACAAGTCGAAAATTGGAGGCTACAAGTTTCAAGGATCAATCAAGCCGAATTAGAAGACTTTGGTGAGCAATTTGCAGAGGTAATTTTTCAAAAATTACCAGCGTCATTAAATGAGCAGATCAAAATGGAGATCTTATCAGATCAAATTGGCAAGTTATCAGATCAACGGTATGGTCATTAAATGAGGAGGTATGACCATCAAGATCAAATTGGAATGATCAATCAGATCAAAAGAACGTTCAAAATTTGAATGTTCATAACAGGCAAATAATTCTTTGACTTATAAAAAGGCCAAGAAAACAGGAAGACAAGCACGATTGTGAAGAGACATCACTACAAACTAAACGTGAAAAACAACAAGTGGTGCTACTGAGCGGAGAATACAATCAAAATACAAACTGCTGAAGATATTGAGCTATACACGAGAGAATTCAAGTCTTAGAAAAGAAATCTTTATTTCTTACAACAACTGTATCTCTACTAAGTGTAGAAAGGAGTGTAGCTGTGTGCGAGACACTCAGGTGAACTAAGTGTAGCTTTGTGCGAGACACTTGGTTGGAGCATAGCTGTGTGCGAGACGCTCGGGAGCGTAGCTTCGTGCGAGGCGCTCGAGAGCTTAGCTTTGTGCGAGGAACTCGTGGTTGAGTGTAGCTTTGTGCGAGACACTCGGGAAGTGCTTGTGTAGCTAGCACACTGGTGTTTCACTATTTGTATCTGGGTGAACGAAATAGTGGAACTCCCTCCTTGGAGTGAAGGAGAAGAGTGGACTAGGATGATTACACCACCTCTGAACCACTATAAATTTTTGCCTCCTTTTACTTTACAGCACTTTACATTATTTACATGTTTGACTCACTAACCTTTTACGTACTGTGTTGATATTATCATCTGGGTTTATGTGTTCCCACGTTCGCATGTGATCCAAAGTTTGCATATATATTCTTTGAGCTATTTCAAAGGATTCCAACGTGTTGCATGCGAGTTATCTCTTAAGTTTTACGCAATTTTATTTTATAGCACTTTACCGTACGATATTCCGCTGCACATTTCAAGTTGAATTTATTCACTTGAAATCTCTGTTGTTGAAGTGTTATAAAGTTTTTAATTGTTAGAAAAACATGGTCCATTTGCTAAATTTCTTCAAGAACATGGTCCATTTGCTAAGTTTCTTCAAGAACATGGGATTGTTGCCCAATATACCATGCCTGGTTCTTTGGACCAAAATGGTGTTATTGAAAGAAGAAACCGAACACTTATTCACATGGTGCAGAGTATGCTTAGCAACTTCAAACTTCCTAAGTTTTTGTGGGCCGAAGCACTTAAGACGGCAACGTATATATTAAACCGTGTTCCAACCAAGGCTGTCCCAAAGACACAATTTGAGTTATTTAAAGGTTGGAAATCGGGTTTGCAACATATGCTTGTTTGGGGATCCCCATCTAAGGTAAGGATATATAGCCCACAAGAAAAGAAATTGGACCCAAGGACTATTAGTGGTTGCTTTACAGCCGGTCAGCCGTTAGCAGGTGTTGCGGAAAGTATATACTTTTAGAGTCACCTCCATCCTCTACATCTGTACAGGTGTAGCGAAAACACTTTTATAGGTGTAGCGCATGTGCTTTTTTGTACTAGTGAAAATATACAATTTAAGACGACAGTCTATCTTGCAATGTGGACCCTGGTCAATGGTATAACAAGTCGTGGTTTCAATCCAGGGTCGATAATATTATATGGACCTTGGTCCATGATATAAATTGTCTGACCCTTATGGTTTAATCCATTATTGTTACAATTATTTCAAATGAAAGATCGCAATGCTCAAATTTCATCCCAATTCAAGGGCTACGCATCTTGCATACAGGGCCGGATTTTGGGCTGTGCAAGCTGGGCTACAGCACAGGGCCCCAAATTTTAGAGGGCCCAATATTTAATTTTTACCTAGCTAGTTAAAACATTAAAAAGTAAAAAATTTGCAATCAATATCAAAAGACTCTAAATAGAGAAATGGTAATAATGCAAGATTATTGTATTTTTTAGTTAAGGTCATGGGTTCAAATCTTCCTGCCCCAACTTATTATATTGGTTTTAAAGATTACACTTTCGGTAGGGGCCTCATTTATTTACAAGAACGGGGCCCAAAAATCTAAAAAACGGCCCTGCTTGCATACAACAACTTATATTAGTAACAAACAATATAGTTTAATCTATCAGCCTCAGAAATCGACACCATATATATAGTGTACGAAGTGGGCTTATATAAGGAGTACATGATACAGACGGAGTACATGGCGATATATAGTAGATGGATACATCAGATTTTATTTTATTTTTTTTATTTAAATTATTCCATCGCCTAGCTAATCACAATACTACATAATCATTTTTATTTAATATGAGTATATATATAATCAAACAAAATTACTGACAGGAGATCGATAGGAGTTTCCGGGCTGCCAACCGGCCGGAATTACGTTGTTGGCCACGAGAGTTTTGCCGGAGTCGTCGGTGAGTTTGAGGGAAAACGGCGCTTTTAGTGCAGAGCCGTCGTCAAGCTTCCACACTGCACCCCAAGACTCTTGCATGGGAAGCCATGGATCCGAGTCCAAAGCTTGCTTAAGCTCTACGCTACTCACCACTCCTTCGCCTCCTTCGTATTCGATCAGAGTTGCAAAATAGTTGGGGTTGGAACCAGAATCCACGTGAAACGTCAGTGATATTCCTGGATACTTGCACTGAACTCTGAAAATATAATTACAAAATATATTTTGTGTGATTAATCACGTCATTTAATTTGTAATGTCACTTAAACATATTTGTTGACGGATGTCCAAAAATGTTCATACTATAATAATGTTAGTACTAATACGAATGTTTTGAAAAAAAGACTAAAAGTGACTTAAAACTTAAAACTGAATAGACAAAAATACCTTATATTTAATGCTGTTAAACTGTTTTACTGATAAAGGACAAAACAATCAAGCCAGGACCAAAGGAGATATTTTTTTTAAAAAGACTAAAAATGAACTAACATCTATAGATCTAAGACAATGAAATTTATACTACCTTCTGTATTGAATGTTGAGCACTCCGGCATTGCGAAGCTGGTCGGCTTTGCCGGAAACTGCCATGGCTCCAAAAGAAGTGCCACTCATATCGAAATGAGTTGATTCTGATACACATCCCGGACACTCATCGGTAATAACAACGGTGACCGGATTTCCCGAGCATGCTGCATTTTCAGTGCACTTTACCTGCAAAACCCAAAGAGAATGATATATATATATATATATATATATATATATATATATATATATATGACTAGTATTTGTAAGCGGGATGCGCAAAAGTTCATGCCCAATATTAAAACATTAATAAATATATAATTAAAATTTTTAATTCTAACAAGTTTCATTGTGTCTAATAACATTGAAGTGTACAACATTTAAAATAAAATGTACAAATTTATTAGCATATAGAAAGAGGGACATAAATCAAGGATATAACCTTGATTGAGACTTATTAAGTTTTTAGATTAATAATTTCGATCAAATTAAATTCGTGCAATCTAACCAATTACTAGAATCTTAAATAAACTCAGTAAATTATAATTAGGGTAAAAAAAGAAAGAATAAGTGGGATTATTAATTTAAATTTGTTGACCTCATAACAAGCTCCACATCCTTTGCCAGATTTGAACAGAGAAGGACCACCAGCTGTTACTAAGGAAGAGAACGGTGGCTGCTCTACACTAGTTGTGTATCCACAAGCTCCGCCTATATTCACACAATGAAATTTGTTAGGATGAATCACTTCTCACTAGGCCAAAAGCTACCGCCAGTAGTGAAAGCTCAACTTTTTTTTTGAGTACTATTGACTCTGCTACAATGTAGTATTTGTTCATAACTAATTTCCCAACCTAATAGAGCTTGAAGGCTCAACTATATTTCCTTATATAGTCACACATTTTCGAGAGCCAAATTTGGCCCTTTATCGGCCTGGGCTCAACAATCCTCTAGCAACATGATGCTAGTCTTGGCTCTTATCGGCCTTCGCCCAACAATCTCTTCCCAACACCAGTTTGTCTGGCCTCTATCCCCTTCACTTTGATACCACTTGTTAATTGTTATGATAAAACACTTACCACTATGCCAAAATCTATGGCTAAGAGGCAACTTTTTATTTCCTTATTTGGGAGACAAAGATGATGCTAGTCTTGGCCTTACCGCCTCTACCCAACAAAATTAATTTAGGTTTTTTGTGACATTCTTAACTAAACAGTAAACATAACATGACATAAATATAGAAAGATGTCGGCCGGTATCTTAATTAATTTGTTGGAAACTGACAAACTAACCCTGTCCATGCAATTTTACACACTTATACTTATTGTTGAATTCGATCTATATATACTAGCTTTTACGTACCATCACTTCCGGCACCATTGGAGTTTCCATACCATGTGGCGCCGGCAAGGGACCAGTCGGAATCCGATTGGGATTTCGAGACGTTGAGGTTCTTGGGGTTGAAGCAAGAGCAAGAAATGGCAAAAGTAGAAAAAACAAGAAAATAGGTAATGAAATGAGGCATGCCTGATTAGTGTTACTTGCAAAACTACTAAATCAAGTGTATATATGCCTATTCTACTTTTCACTGAGTTGAATGAAGTTGGTGGGCTTGATGGATGAAAATACATGCATGTAGTATGTGCTTTTTATAGAGCAATGGGGGCTATATTTGTCATTGCACAACAATTCTTTGGATTTTATCTTCTACAAAGGCCGCCATGTGAGGATTTTTTGGCTTTAATTAGGTGAGTGTTTAATTTGGAGCAATCACACCTTAATTAATGCAGTTTATCACATGGGTGTCATCTTATTTTAATTTATCTAATTCAATAATAAAATAACTTGATCAAAATCTAAATGTTCATAGCACATAAGGGTGTGTTTGGTTTGCACATTGGAATCGAAATCAGAATGAGAATCAAATACTTGGTAATGAAAATGTGTTTTGGTAAAAGTATTTTGCATGTTTGGTAGTATATACGGTGGAATTGGAATGATTACCAATATTAAAGTTTGGTTGTGAATGACCCTATAATTGGAATAAATATTTTAAAAATACAAAAACAAAAAAAAATCAAAACAATTGATTCTAATATAATGACGTACAAAACATCAATATGAACAAAAAAAAAAATAAAAACAAAAATCTAAAAGTACTAATCCAAACATAAAAATTAGATTACCAATAAGATGGAATGATACACTTTTTAAATTAGAGAATGAGATTTTTAATTAAAGGGATATAATCAAATCTCATAGTTGTTTTTTAAAAAGTTGTCAACCAAACATTTACTATATATGATTTTGATTCTCATTCTTAGTGTATAAACCCATGAACCAACACACATCCTAAGTATTATTTGAACTAAACCTAAAAACTATACTAAAATTGCGGTGCTTTTGGTTCGCACATGGGAATCGGAATCGGAATGGGTATCAAATACTTGGTAAGAGTAATGGGTTTTGGTAAAAGTATTTTATATGTTTGGTAGTTGCGTGGAATGAGAATGATTATTAATAGTTGGAGAAGCAATTGAGGAGAAAAGTGATGAAACCCTTATTTCATTAGGGTATAGGTTTTTCAATTAATGAGGTATTCCAAACCCATAGTATAATTTAAAACCCTATCACCCATACACTAGCAATCACTTTTATACTCATTCCTTATGCCTAAACCCACCAACCAAACACACCCTAGTCTTTTGATAGCTAGCTAGTAATCCTCAATCAACTTTCAACAGTAGAGAATGTTGCAAGCTAATAAGAAAGATTTACTTCAATAAGTTGCCGCAAAATAATGACATTATGATATTGACTGGTTTGGCGTGTTAAATAATGAAAACTCTGTAGCCTACCGCTTGTACTGTTACCCTTTCAATAGGATATTGACTGGTTCAGTGCTAAATTACAATTAGGCTTTGTCTTGTTTCTTAAAGGTTAAACACCAACGCGAAGGTCGTCTTTACATTTCGATCTGCCTCTAGGGCTTTGTCCCAGCACACTCAGGAATCAGGATGACTAACCCAACGGGTAGCTCAAGTGGCAAGTGAGCTCTCTTTGTGGGGAGAAATTTTAAGAGAACCCGGGTTCAATTCTCACAAGTAACGATTCCCCTTGGGCCAGCTCCTGTGCCTCTCGGAGCTTGGTGGATCCTGGACCGTTAAACGGACGGAGAGAAAGACCCTATAAATTTACCAAAAAAAAAGGAATCAGGATGACTAAAAACTCAATACATTATTATATTAGGGATTCAACTTCAAATCGTGTATTTGCAATAAGAATTAAACTCTTACTTTGTATTCTCCCCATCTCATTTTATTTGTTGGTTTGGGTAAATATGCTTAGTTGTAATTATTTTTAATTCTATTTATCATAATATTAAGTTTGGTATTATTATTATTATTATTATTATA
>CM008345.1:11870707-11882781 GCA_002525835.2 Ipomoea batatas
CGTCCCTATATAAACACACACACACATATATATATAGAGAGAGATATAGAGAGAGAAAGAAAGAGAGAGAGAGAGTTGTTAATATGAAAGAGAAGAAGACGAAGAAGAGGAAGAGTGCGAACAAAATGCGTACAGTAAAATTGTTGCTGAAATACAGCGCCTCAATATGGACGGTTACATTGGCTTTATAGTACCCGCGGGTGCATGAATTCATCCTCCAAACCCGACCCGCCGACCCGACCCCTCCACCATTTCAGACTACGCATGTGACGTGGAATATTAGTCAAAACAGAATTTCTTCAAAAGATAAGTAACTTTACAATTTTATTTTCAATAATTAAATCTAAATCGTCAATGTGAAAATAAATAAATAATCTAATCTATATTAACACTAGTATATGTTTCCAACAAAAAATTAAAAAATAAAACGCAATACGTTCCCCTATTTTACGGTATGCTGTGAAATATGTACACATACTTTGATATGTATTGGAAAGTTAAAATATGGTGTGAATAGAAGGAAAGATAATAATGAGGAAAGTAGAGAGAACTTTAAAAAAAATAGTCTAAATAACGTTAAAATTGTCATATTTGCATAGTTATAAATGGTAAATTTATGCTTTATTCGGTTAAAAATATACATGATAGGAACTAGGAAGTCAATATTAAAATTTACTAGTTACCTCACGCACATTGCGCATTATCATTTAGTATCCTGACGTATATCAATGCAAGATTATCAATGGCGACTGTTTCGCCAGTGACGTTTTCGCCGAAATTTTTTTTAACCTGTGATAGTAGGTCATAAATTGATTTTTGGGCTTCATTGCATCAAAACTAATTGTTGGTGGGTGTAATTGCACCTTTAAAAAGTTGAGGGGCTAATTGATTTTTTTAACTAAAGTTCGAGGGTCTATTTGACCTTTTTCCCATTTTATTAATGTAGATAAAATAAATTAGGAGTGTATAGCATTACTCTTTTCAAAATATTAAAAATTATTTTGATACCAAACAAGTGTTTAATACTTTTTTTTTTTTTGGTGAAAAGGAAAACCTGTAACCACTCTTTGAGGATTTGCATTGGTCAACTTCCGCTCTTATGTAATACTATGAAAATCACGCATAAGAGGTAAATTGCATTAGAAAGATCTTGTGAAATGGGTTTGACGGAAAGGGTGTCTGGAAAAAATAGTCTATGTTGGAATAAATAACATAAGATGACATTGTAAGTGCCTATTTTGTTGTACAAATATATGTGTGGCCCACATCCGATTTGGGTCCAATCAAAGTGGATTCGAGTTTTTCGTAGTGAGACGAAGATATCAATGTATTGTACGTTCAAAACGAATAGGGTGAATGAGAAATTGATTCTTAAAGTAGACTCATTTGAGTTGGAAAATGAAGATAGAAAGGCTTGGAAGAAGCACTTGTCCCATATTGAAAAAAAGAAGTGGATTTGCATCGCTATATATACAAGTCCCTTTTAGTGGGAAGTTGAATTGTATAGCATAGAGACCCTCTCTCGCGTTGGGAGGAGTGAGGTGCAAATTAAGTCTCACAATGAGCCTGAAAAAATTGATTTGACGAAGTAATTCCAATTTAAATTTTTAGAATTATTTTTCAAGATAAATATTTGCCTGTTAAATGTTATTGAATTCCACCTCTATATACCTTGGATGTGTTAGGAGATATTACAACCTTGCTCATCTAGTTTGATGGGCTCATTTGTTTGAGTGCTCAAACATTGAGTCATGCATAGTTCGTTTTATCGTGGGGAGCCTAGGCTACAACGCTCTTAGCACAAAAATGGATGTAGCAAATAAGGTTTTAAAGAAAATGTGTTTCCACAACTTGAA
Organism: Ipomoea batatas; assembly: GCA_002525835.2. Classification (NCBI taxonomy): domain Eukaryota; kingdom Viridiplantae; phylum Streptophyta; class Magnoliopsida; order Solanales; family Convolvulaceae; genus Ipomoea; species Ipomoea batatas. Next base: position 11,872,564 of record CM008345.1, read on the forward strand.
CTAACCATTTTCTCTTTCATTCTTGTGCTTGTTACTTTATATGAATAATAATATTTTCATGGTGTTATATCCCCAACAGTCTAGTAGATGAGAAGTCTCACATAAAATTTGAATTGCTTCCAGCTGCATTAAGGCTTCAATCAATGCCACGAACATTGAAGTTTGAGTTTGGAATGGACTCCTTATGTGCAGAAGTAGATAATTTATTGTTAAGTTTTAAACCTAGATTTGCTCGATTTACCTTCTCATGGGCATGAAATCCAATGTATAATATGACGAAATCATGAAATCTAGGTTATTCGGGAAAAACAAAATTCGAACTCGTAACCATTCAACACTAGGACTTTAATATTTTATTGTCTTTACGTTGCAATGCTTTTCAATTTGATGTAGGGTCCATTTGGAAAGTTGAAAAATGTTTTACGGAAAACAGTTTCATTTCTAGTGTTTGGATGTATTATGGAAAACTGTCTTTGTGTTTGGTTCATTTTCTAGAAAATGGATAGAATTGTATAATTAAACATTGTAATTGTTTTATTTAAAATATAAAAAATTATAATAGTTATTAAAATAATGGTATTTAATAAAAAAAATAGAATTTATAAAAATAATAATAATAATAATAATAATAAATGTAGCAAAGGTTTTCGGCAGTTTCCCCACCTCCTTGGTCCATGGTCATGGGTGATATGGCTTGGTTTTGGTCGAAAACATGCGAAACAGCTATTCTAGCGATTCTGTAAAATGACTTACAGAAAAAAAAAATTCCGTAAGTCATTTTCCGGAAAAATGAACTGATTTTCCTTGGTCAACGGAAAACATTTTCCGTTGACCACATTTTCCGGACGTTGTCAAACACAGAAAATTCGGAAAACATTTTCCGGAAGTCATTTTACGGGTTACTAAACACACCTGTAATTGAAAAGCATCTTGCTAATTACTTTGTACTTAATTTCTAATCATTGTGTTAGCCTTTTAAGTTACTTTTTCCTTAATTACTTAATGAGCTTTCCCTTTAGTTTGATATTTTTATTAGACCAACCAAAAAAATGTTAATGTTTCAATTGTAAAAAGTACAAGTTGAGGGATAAAAATTCAATGAGAGTGATAAAATTGAAGTCAAATCTTATAGCCTCCTCTTTGACAACTACAATTTCTCACCACATACATAGAACCAAGCTTATTCATTATGATTGAATAAATGTGAATACTTAAAAAGTAAGTTTTGTGATGGCTGAGACGTTATGTAGTTTATTTATCTCGTAATTAATTATACAAAATTGAGTAGCACCTCATTGTTACTAGTCGCAAATAATATTAGTGATAAATTATGAATAACTGTAGGTAAAATTTTAACTCTACTATATTATAATGGATTCTAGCTAAGTAGTATTACTACATGCAAATTTAGGTATGTTGAAGTTATGATTCTCAAGGTATAGACAATATAATTAAGGAATCAATCTTAAGATTAAACACTCAAAGCAATAAAGTAAGAGTAAAATATGAAATAATTGTAAATAGCTAGAGTCATATATTATTGATACTTTTACACTTATTTTATAATACAAAAAAAATGCTCACTTCCAAGCAACTATTATAATTACTTATAACTTGATTGTTATTTAAATATATATTAACAAAATAATACTCCGTATATATTAATAAAATAATATCCGTGCATCGCACGGGTTATATACTAGTATTATATAAAGTCAATAGATATAGGAATGACTACCCATGCAACTATATGGAGGCAAAACTCTAGTTATAGGTTATTAGAAGTCATAGTTCAATTATGGTAAGTTCATTAAAATCTAGATAGTTGTCTTAGACTCTAAGATGGCATGTGAAATTCTTCCCTGCTCCCAAAGTAGGATACTTCTCTTCACCAAGCCACTAGACTCCTTTGGACTGGAATATAATTCTCCTTGGACAAAGCCCATAGTCCATTCTACATTTCTACCACCACTGCTCCATTAGCTCATCCCCATGGGGAATGGCTTAAGCTTGGGACCCATATCCCAACAAAGTCAATGCCAATTGCCATTGCATAAAACTCACTTAAGATGAGCCACTCAATTACTCATTAATAATAATTCCATTTTTTATCCTAGATTTATAAGTGGCAGTCCACTTTTAGTCCTTTTTTTTCAAAACATCCTCTTTTGGTCCTATTATTATTGTGACATGACCATTTTTTGTCCTCTATCAACAAAATAGCTTAAATATCGTTAAATACAAATACATTTCGGTCTTCAATTATGAATTTTTTCAAAAAGATAAACATAAAAAATATAACGAGTCAACGGACTTTGTATTAATAAGATTGAAATGTCCTTGTATTTAACGGCATTTCAACGATTTTGTTGATGGAGGACCAAAAATGGTCATGCCACAATAATACTTCGACTAAAAGAGGATGTTTTGATAAAAAATGATTAAAAGTGGACGGTCACCTATAAATATAGGACCAAAAATGAAATTAACTCAAAGTTCTACGCATCATGCAAATTAAGCTAGCTAAGGGAATTGACTAATACACTTATACCCACTAAATAAAGAAAGATCCTATGCATCATGGAATATTGAAATTCTGTCAAAATTTCTACTTACTGTGTTTGAAATCTGGAAAATGATTTCTGAAAATTATTTTTCAGACTTTCAGTGTTTAAGAGATGGTGGAAAATTAAAGTCAACGGGAAATGATTTTTGATCTAAGGAAATAGCTTGATTTTTTCTGTAAAATGACTTCCTTTTTTTTTTTTTTGGAGAAGTCATTTTCTGGATCCAACTACTTCTTCTTCCTGGTTTCTTTCGAGAATGCTTCCTCGGCTTTCTTCCGCCATCCTCTGCTTTCTACCTTGATTGGTTTCCGACGAAACCATATTGGTTTCCGCTGAAAACTAGTACAAACCAGTACTTTTTAAAAAAAAATATTTGTTTGTTATTTGAAAAAAAAAAAAAAAGTTGGGCAAAACATAGTTGTTGTCAAATCTTTTTTAGTTAACAATAATTAAAATTTTAATTATACAATTCTACTTATTTTTCAGAAAATGAACCAAACACACAAAGACAGTTTTTTGGAATGCACCCAAACACTAGAAATGAAAATGTTTTATGAAAAATGACTCATTTTCCTGGTTTCCAAACGCACCCTTAATCTTGACTCACATTTTAATGTTTACCAAAAAAATCATTATCTCTACATTATTCTTATTACAAAAATAAATAATCTTTAAAAAGTATTCTACACCATAATTTCTTCTTTTTTTGATGACGAAGGAGACCTGCAATTATTATTATTTAAAAATGTGCACGAAGTAAATTTTATATCTCTATTTTTGTGTAATAGCCCACAAATTACACATCAACACCTTAATTTCTTAATTTTTATAGTGGTTGTCATTGTAATCATCGAAGTGTGCAAAGTTTGACTTCATACTAAATAAATATTTACAATAAAATAGAATCATAAAAGCAACCTACTTTTTGTGTAAAGTAGAATAATGGCTACAATTGATATTCAACGTAACCCCCCAAAATCACCGAAAGCTAATAGCGCCATAACAATAATTCACGTGTATCATAAGAACAGTACACATTGATGGGTTATTTTCATTAAGTCTAACCCAATAAAATTAGTGCACAAGTCTAAGAAATCGATCAGCATTGAAGAATAAAGGTTAGTTAAGACCAATATATGCTGTACGTAGAACAACCCTTATAATGTTTTTTTTGGGTGGTTTTTGTAAAGTGGAAGAGAGATAGAGGAGAGAGAATGTGTAGGTATGCCCTGCAAGTGAGGGTTTTTTGTGTGGTTCGCAAGGGAGGAAAAAAGGAGAAACTATATATGTTAATTAGTCGAGCCCGCTAGGTGTACGTAAACGGGTAGTAATTTTTAAGGGTTTTTTTTCTCTCTCACCTGAAGAGAGATAGAGGATGGATAATGTGTGGGTATGCTCATTTTTATATGTTAATTAGTTGGGTCTTGACTAGCCGATCAGGCCGAGCGCTGGGCTCTGCCCCGGGACTGGTGGATCCATAGAGTAATGTGGTCCATGGAATAAGTATTATTTTAATTACACTTCAGTTTCATTTGACAATATTGTTCTGTTTTTTAGTTTCATTTTTCACACACTAGTTTCATTATAGTAATTAGTAAACCAAAATATCATTTTAATTATGCTACAATTCCATTTGACAATATATATTATTGTATGAGCTCTATTTTGTAGTTTCATTTTTCACACACTAGTTTAATTATACTGCTAAAGTATTGTTTTAGTTACACTCAACGTTCATTTAACAATATATGTTGTATGGCTCTAGATTTTAGTTTCATATTTCACACCCTAGTTTCATCTTAACAATGCTAAAGTATCATTTTAAGTATACTACAGTTTCATTTAACAATATATGTTATTGAATGAGCTTTGTTTTTTAGTTTCATTTTCCACACACAGTAGTTTCATTTTAGCAACACTAAAACATCATTTTAATTACACTACAGTTTCATTTGACGTCTTGACGACCATGGTCCACATAGCACTATGGACCATGGTCCACTATATAACAACTGACTTGGGACCGGTCGGGTTCAACTTGTTTTGCCTCATCGGGTTGGTTTACTCCCGACCCATCTCCAATATATATATCCATCAGTGTTATTACTATGTGATTCGTATGGTTTGAGTTAATTTCTTTTATTTGATTTCTGAATCGAAAAATCTAGTTCCATTAATATAATATCATGCATGGTCAACCTTGAAACGCATGCAGTGAAACAAATAATATAATTTTTTAGCATAAGATGATAGAGACCATAGTTTACTTGTGTTTCGTAGTGGATATATGCTAGTTCCAATTCCTTAGCCTATTTGGGTATTCGTCACTTTATTCGGAGCTTGTGGTTTCTGCAGATGATAAAGAATCCCTTCGTTTATTATCCTCAAGAATGTTGTTCCCTCCAGGATTGAATTGAATATTATTGCTTTTCCTTTTTTATTTATTCAATTCATGTTTTCAATAAGAAAAATTGGTTGGTCTTTATGTCTGAGCTTCAAAAAGTCCAAATAAAGAATATTATCTAAGTGTTTATTTTTCTTGCATTTAGTGGATTATATTATCAAGAAAGAGGGAATAAATCAATTCAATTGGACAAAATCAAAGAACAAATAGATGAGTTGGATTCCTGCTATCCTTGGATGTTGGATGCATGCAGACCCTAGATTTCTTCATTGATGCATCAACATCCCACTTTCTAGATAGTATGATATGATGCAATGTGTCTTTAGCAATGGGAAATGGATGTGTAACACTAATGTGCAAATGGGTTGATTTTGGTTATGGCATGTGGTACCAAATACCAAATTATGATCCTATGGTGACAACTCATCATAATGCACCCTTTGATTGATAGTTGCTTCTTTGAGCTTAGGTAGCTTTCACATTTTTTTTTAATGCGCTTAATTTCTCTTTTAAGTATTTGTTAGATAGAGCTTGATAAGTATTCTTAATATATACATCTATCTGTGTGTGTGCGCGCGTGGAGGGATGGAACAAAGGGTTGCTCCCCATAAGAAGCAAACATTATTTGCTCAAATCAAGAGCTTTTTAGGTTAAGCAAGGCTAATCTTATCCTCTTGAAAGATGATAGGATAGACAACACATGCATTCGACGGCCGTATATAACAGAAGGAAAGTAGCTTTGCAAAATGATTCATTACGTAATTTTTCTTTCTAACGACATGAATTGCATGGGTTTTCTTATAACACGTTTGCATTCCGGCCTCTAATAGATTGTCTAGGGGATCTCGAGGCAAGATATCACCTGAGATCCATTTAACTACTAACTCCCGCCATCACAACCACACTTATACATTAGTTTTCCATGACCCTCCATATAATCTAGGATCGTTACTAATTACTGCTATCGTGGCCGTTTCCTTTCTAGATTTGCATAGCTTATTTATTTGATAACATTTTCCTCCTAAGTTGTATAAAATAAAATTTACATTATAATATATCTTATTTTAAGTCTTAATTGTTTGATTTGAAAACTACAACCCATATGTGATGAATATTTTAATATTTAAAAGTATACAATGTTAAAAAGTAAAAATGTTGAGTACTAAGAAGAAGAGTAAGTAACATTTTTATAAGTAAAATAATAGAGTTAATTTCATTAGAGGTCCTTGTTTTTTGTGGTAATTCTAAATTTAGTCTCAAATTATCATTTTTATCATTTAACATCTCAGATTATTCTTTTTTGGACACTTTTAGTACTCTCATGACTTTTTATATTTGTAATAAGGACATTTTTGTCTCTTCATATTTTTCTTTTGTTATTTTTCCAGTTTCAACCGGTTTAATTAGTTTAGAACTTTACTAAAATCGGTTGAAAAATATGGTTACTAAAAATCAAAAGTTACCTAAAGTCTAAAACAAATTAAACTGGTTGAAACCGAAAACATAACAAAAGAAAAATATGAAGAGACAAAAATGTCCTTACTAAAAATATTAAAATTCATGAGAAAAATTAAATGTGTCCAAAAAAGAATAATCTGGGATGTTAAATGACAAAATGATAATTTGTGACTAAATTTGAAATTACCACTACACCAAAGACAATAGATCTTTGATGAAATTAACACTAAAATAATAATTTTATTTTACTATACATAAAAATGTATAAAATTGTATTTATTTATTTATTACTTTAATATTTTTGTCATGTTTAAAAAAAAAAAAAAAAAAGCCCTTAGAAAATTAGCCCCATCTTCCCTAGTCCCTTTATTAATTACTGAACTCGACACTCCTTAAAGCCAAAGGCAAGTTATTTATTTTGTCCTCTACCCCTCACGTACTCCCAAATTCAGGGAGTCCTTTTCTCACATGTTTCATTACATTCATTATTTGGATGTTTACTTTTTTATTTTATTTTTTATTTTTTAATATAATGTTGTATTGTTATACTTTTATTTTATCAATGAAGAACGTAAAGTAACATTTTCATATGTATATTAAAAGTGCCACTCCTTCCTTAAAGGTTTGGTATATGTAAGTTGAAACTAAACTTCTTGCGGCTATCAATCAAGTTAAACTATCATTTTATTTTGAATTAATTAATCAATCGAGTGAATTGTACTTTGAATACATATATTTAATTAGTATACATCATTGATCATTAACCATTACTAATACTCAATCTTTATTTGTAATCTTTTTTATAACGTAAAATACGAAGATACGGAGCTAAAGGACAAATACGGTCTCTTTTATTAATTTGAGTTAAAGTGCCGACTGGATATACAACGTGGCATAGAGGATCGGGTGGTCGGTAGTGGGCCTTCCTACTGTCCGAGTAGTCTCTAGGCTAATGTTGAGAATCAGTCCAAAAGTCCCTCTCTCTCCTCATTAATGCGCTATTTATAAGAGGGAAAAGGCTAGGCTCCGTCGCTCAGGCATGACAAGCACGTGGCGGACATGCAATCGTCGACCTCCCGCCCAAGACGAGAGGTGGCACGTGGCAGCACCGATGGGATAGCCATCCGTCAATCAAGGGCCACAGCCGACCCTCGCGCTCGGAAACGTAGATAACCCCTGGGGATACCGGGTTACGTTCGGGCGGTCGGCTCTTGGAAAGCATCCAACCCGCCGAGCCCACATCCAGGTCGGTTAAGTCAGAGTATATTTACTATAACTTTTGTATCATAAATAAAGGATAACTAGTCAAATTGATCACTTGAATCAAGCAGATAGTGCAATTGAGTCATCTAAGTAAAACAAAAAAAAAAAACAAAAAAAAAAAAGAAGAAGAAAGAACTACATTGAAACTCCCTAAATCGACAAAAATGTTTATTTACATTGTATTCAACATATTTAGCACCGATTTTTTTATTTGAATTTTTTAATACTAGTACCGATTGTTTATTTTGTTTTTTTAAGCACAGACTATCTCATTGAATAGACATCTATGGATGTTCTAAAATGACGGCCATAGTTGTCGTCTATATTTGGACCATTAGAAGCAAGGGCGGCGGCCATGACTGTTGCTTTCTTTTTAGATTATTGAATTAGATGACTGCCACAATTATCTTAACAATTTTTTTTAGTAGTTGTATTTTAAAAAATCGAAAAATTAAAATAAGAAACAAAATTTTGTTAAAAAAAAAATAAAAAAAATGACACATGTCATCCTCGTAAGCATTATCCTGCATAGCATGTTATGTTACATTAGAACTCAATTAAACATTTTTATCTATTTAAGGAGTTTGAATGAAACTTTTTTTTTAATATGCTCAATTACATTATTCGTTTGACTTAAGGGGTTAATTTGATCATTTTTTTTAAATAAAATGAGTCTATTTAATTTAATTAATTTATAGTAAGTTAAATAATTCATTAAGTAATAATATATGCCATAAAATATATTATTTAGAACAATATTTAATTCAATACATTCGAAACTATAGCAAGTATACAAAAATGATTAGGTCATCAAATTAGATAAAGAGTGATGCTGAGATCAAACCATCTTTAATCTTATTGAGTAATGACTTATTGAATGCAGTGCAAGCGACACTTAACAAGTCAAATCAAACATATATAGTTGGTTAATTAATCTAATGACACTATACAAGAAGTCAAGTCATATGTCATATGTCTTATGGGTTGGTTGTTATAACTTGTAAATCTGTACTTCTAGATTGGATGTTCCTCATTTATTGGATGAGATTTGGAGTCATAATCCTCCCTAATATTCTCCGACCCCTCGTTGGGAAGAAAACAACAAGAAATTATTCTTTAAAATATTGTGATTGAGACTTTACAATAACAAACGAACTAATTAATATTATTTTAACATGTTTATACGTAGTATATCTTTACAAGTTTGTCTAAATAAAGGCGTGTAGTTCTTGATTAATATGCTACTAAAACAAGCATTTCTTGAGTTACGATGTTAACGATAGCTATATATTGAATATGTGTTTCGGAGAGTGGTTGGAGCGATAGTGGTAACAATTCCGACTATTTTTAAAAATTTAGGTATAATTATAGGCACTGAGATCTTGATAAAAATTATTACTCTGTATTATAGGTCTATTAATTGTGAACTTATAGGTCTAAAAATGGCTAGTGGCAAGTGGATAGTGGTTTTAATTCATGGTTGAAAAAAATCATTAGACGCTTTTTGGGCGTTCGTGTATTTTTTTATTTTTAAAAAGTTTGTATAAATTTCTTTTAATTTTTTAAGACTAATAATTATATATTATTTAATACTTTAATAGTTAATAGTATAACATTAAATATTAACCTAAAAATATCTAGAGTTTGAACAATTTTGGATTATTTCACTCAAAACAATGTTGATTCTGAGCGAAATAACCCATTTAAAAAAAAAAAAAAGAACAATAGCTAATCTGCTGACTGGACCACCTAGATCACCGATTATAGTGATAAGCTAGGCGGCCAACTGGCGCCTAGCACCTAGGTGCCGATTAATCGACGCTTAGGTATGATTTTTGCAACACTTAACTCTTTTAATACTTCCTAAAAAAAGGATACTGGTCAAATAAACCATCCAACTATATACCAAAGTGTAATTAAATCATCGAACTAAACAAAATATAATTAGACCCTTACACTTGTTAAAATGATGCAATTAACCTATTTAACCTATAATAGCACGTTAAAAATCATTGCCCACTTGCCACTAGCCATTTTCAGGCCTATAAATTCACAATTAATAGTCTAAACTTTTTTTGAGATAATGGTGATAGTGAGATTGAAGCGATGATGTTAAAATCAAAGTGGTTAAGGACGACAAATCTTGATAGAGAAGTCGGTGCCAACTTCTCCATCGCTGTAAAGTTTATTTTAAAAAAAAAAAAAATTATAAATAGGATTCCACGTAAGATGTCATGTAAGAAAAATTGATTGGTTACCTTTTGGTAACTTGTTAAATTAATTAATTGTACAGTTTTAACAAGTTTCAGGTCTAATAAAAAATTGTAAATATCTAATTGTAATTGACCTATTCCATCCTTATTACCAAAAAACAAAAAACAAAAAAAAACAAAAAAAAAAAAAAGATTTTTCATAGCTTCATAGTAAAGTAGGCAAGAAAAGTTAGAAGGGCCCAACTCTTTTAGGAGTCTCTATGTATGGGCCTAGCCTTAGCCCCCTAGGAGTTTTATCTTTTTAATTTAATTG
>CM008345.1:11935230-11965437 GCA_002525835.2 Ipomoea batatas
ATCATTTGTTTCTGTTCCTAAAACGGTTAAGGAGGCTCTTTCCCACCCTGGTTGGCAACAAGCTATGGTGGACGAAATGGTTGCTTTGCATTCCTCAGGAACTTGGGACTTGGTTCCATTACCGCCTGGCAAAACGATTGTTGGTTGTCGATGGGTCTACAATGTCAAAATTGGATCTGACGGAGAAGTAGATAGGCTCAAAGCTCGACTCGTGGCCAAAGGGTATACTCAAGTGTTTGGTATTGATTACACTGATACATTCTCTCCTGTAGCCAAGATCTCTTCCATCCGAATCTTTCTATCTATTGCTGCTATAAATCATTGGCCTTTATACCAGTTGGACATCAAGAATACATTTTTACATGGAGATTTGAAAGAAGAAGTATATATGGAGCAACCTCCTGGTTTTGTTGCTCAAGGGGGGGAGACTGACTTGGTCTGCAAACTAAAACGCTCTCTTTATGGACTGAAACAGTCTCCACTTGCCTGGTTTGGACGTTTTAGTACAGTTTTACAAGAGTTTGGGTTAGTTCGGAGCAAAGTGGACCACTCTGTGTTCTACCGGCATCAACAAGGTAAGAGCATTTATCTTGTTGTTTATGTCGATGATATTGTTATCACAGGAGATGATGCAAAAGGAATACTCCGGTTAAAACAGCATCTTTACCAACACTTTGAGACAAAAGATCTTGGAAAATTGAAATACTTCTTAGGGATAGAAGTTGCCCAGTCGAAGCAAGGGATTTGTATATCTCAACGAAAATATGCTTTGGACATATTAGCGGAAACAGGTATGCTTGATTGCAAACAAATTGATACTCCTATGGATCCTAACGTTAAGCTTGTTTCGGAACAAGGGAAGCCCTTTTTAGATCCAGGAAGATATCGAAGATTGGTTGGAAAATTGTTGTACTTAACAGTCACTCGCCCTGATATTTCTTTCGCAGTTAGCACTTTAAGTCAATTTTTGGCCTCTCCGTGTGATAGCCATTGGGATGCCGTCATTAGGATTTTACGATACATCAAGAAGTCACCAGGAACCGGGGTGTTATACAAAGATCATGGAAATACAGAGATTATCGGGTATACTGATGCAGATTGGGCTGGGTGCCCTTGGGACAGAAAATCAACATCTGGGTACTGTGTTTTTCTTGGTGGTAACCTAATATCTTGGAGGAGTAAGAAGCAAAATGTGGTGGCTCGATCAAGTGCAGAGGCGGAATATCGGTCGATTGCCTTGGGAACATGTGAACTAATCTGGTTAAAGCATCTCTTGACTGAATTAAAATTTTGCATGAAAGGGCCTATGAAACTGATGTGCGACAATCAAGCAGCCTTACATATTGCATCCAATCCCGTCTTTAATGAGAGAACAAAACACATCGAGATCGATTGTCATTTTGTTCGTGAAAAGATTGCATCCGGAGAAATTATTACCTCTTTTGTGGGTACAAATGATCAGTTGGCTGACATCTTCACCAAAGCTTTAAGAGGTCCTAGAGTTGAATTTTTATGTCACAAGCTTGGATCCTTTGACATCCACGCTCCAGCTTGAGGGGGGGTGTTGAGATTCACTGTATTTTTTATTTGCTTTTACTAGTATTTATTTCCTATTTATTTTCTAGATGGCTGTTAGTATCCCTAGGTGCTGTTAGTATTCTTCTACAGCCTATATATATTGTTGTCAATGATTATTTGTAAATCAAGTTCTAAGAAATATATCTTTTCCTCTTCAACAATGAGGAACAATCAAGTTCAATTTTCAAGTATCACAAGGCATCAAAACCAACAGCTAAAATCTGAAAAGCACCTTTTATGGCAATATGAAGTTCAACCAATGCTGATGAGATGCAGGGTCAAGAGCTTTGCCACCCCTCTTTCCCCAAAGAAAAAAGTGTAATTGAAAGTCAGAAAGAAACCTTCTTTAGTATATTATAAAGCCTCCGTTTAAATTGTTTAAAGAGATCTCCAAACTGATTTAGATTATATGGAGTAACATAAACATCTGGGCCGTGGATAAAATCACCCAATAACTTCAACATTAGTAGCAACTTGAGCATCTTGTAAATAGAGTATATTTGACATCTGAAACTTATTTGGTTCCTATTCCAGACGATATCAGGTCTGAGGATTAGTTTACTTAAAAAAGAACTAATTCCAGCTGGAGTAGTTTAGGAAATCCAATTTGGACTTGACTACAGGAAACATTTTCCACTCTCTATTTCAAGTTTTTTTTTTTTTTTTTTGAAGTTTTCGTTTTCTGTTGGAAAACTAGAAATCACATTCAAATTCAACTGCTTCACAATTTATGAACTGAGAAGTCACTTTGAAATTGCATTTCTTCATATTAAAATGTCAAAGTGAGTGGTAGAAGAAAATGGTGTTGGGCATGACATTGAGTTGATTAGACCTGACCTAACCCAAAATTATTTCAAATATCAAAAAGTTTTAAGTGATATAAAAAGTAAACTAAAAATCAAAGTGAAATACCATTTGGATTTTGTAGTGAATGATATTCAAGTTATATTTAGAATTTCAAATAATGATAGAGATTATTGCTTAAAAGTCGCTATAGAACTAAGTAAAAAATGAAATTCAAGCTTGAGATTTAAAAATAATAATTAATTTCAGGGTCCGAAGTTTATATTTTTAAATAATTTTGAGTCAGGTTTGCGGTTCAAATTGTTAATTGCATTTTTAATCAAGAGTATATTTATAATTTCAGGTAACGTAAAATTAAAAATCACCCTCTGAAAATAAAATTGACCTTCATGTCATGTAAACTTCAAGGTGGCTTTAAGTTTGATATACTTGAATTCCATCCCATTCAGATAATGCACATTTTTCTCCTTGTAGTGGATGGCTTTCTAATATGTTCAAAGGCCCATATAAAAAGTTAAAACATAGTTTGTCAATTTCATCCATTTTGAAGTGGGAAATGGTTTTAAGAAAAATGGGAAGGATGTTGAGACTTGGGATCAACTTGAAGAACTCCTTTGCTGTCTGTTTTGTAGCTCTCAAGATCAACTTGAAAAAGTGGCCTCCTTAGTTTCCGACTAATGGAGGGTAATTTTGAAATTTCAAATTTCATAAAACTCTCCAGGATGGGGAATTGGACAGTTTTCTTAACTTCATATTAACTGTGTATTCCACTAGTATTACCGTAGTGGNAGCACTTATTTATTAGTTATTATTGTGTTTAAAAAATTACAAATACATTACTATATGTTTAAATTATCCAAATTATTTTAGTATACACTTACTACATTTTTATATTAATTTTTATTTAAATTTAAAACTTTTAAAATTTGGCGGGTCCCCGCCAAGACCCGCGGGCTTAAGGCGGGGCGGGGCGGGCTGCCCCTACTTAGGCCCGCTTTTTGGCGGGCTTTTTAGCCCGCCCCGCCACAAAGGCGGGCTTTGGCGGGTTTTGGTGGGGCGGGGCCCGCCAGCCCGCATTGACAGCTCTACATCTAAATATTGATCTTCTTTTTTTTTTTTTTTTTTAAAGAAAATGAGTTGGTATTGCAAATAACTGTTGGTTTTTTAGTATTTAATCCAATTCATATGAGATATAGCGGTAAACAAATTTATTTTTCTAATAGCCTACGCGTCTGTTGGTAACTAATACTTAATTCTTTTGACCCATTAATAATATTTAGTACGGAGTATTTAGTAAATTAACTATTTACTCTTGCTAAGTATTTTGTATTTGATGACATCAATGTTGCCTTTTTAAATGGAATGGGAAAATGCAAGTTATTGGACCATTTATGTGATTCTCATTATCTTGATGGTTTAGTCTTTAACAATAAGTTGGTATAAGTGGTCACGATTTGTTAGGTGGTATGTGGTCATAATTATTTGACCCCTACTATTTAAATGAGATATTATTGAGTTTAGACATATAGAAGAATATTGTCTGATGTCCCTTTTGTCCTCTTTCCTACTATGAGAATGTTGTGTATGTTCCAATCCCTGCTTAGGATACACGGAGGCGTGGATTGTTGTGTTAACCTTCAGGGGCGACGATGCTGTTGTGAACTTGCACCAGTAGCGGCAAATTTGTTTCTATGGCAGTGGTTATACGACGACACAACATTTCTTATCTTCACATTAGCAGCCTAATTTCTCCAACAATATAGAATCGAAGTCCATTCTTATAAGAGCGAAAATGGTATATCATCATGATAAGAAGATAGGCCATGCGTTCGCATTCCAGGGACATGCATTTGGGCTCTAAGGCCTATCGTTGTTAGTGTCGAACCGTCGAGGCTGGTGATCCCACCTCCCCTAACAATTCTGCAAGCTAGATCATACAATCTAGATCTAATTATTATAAATTAGTACTTTAATATGAATGTGTGTGGTTATTTATTTAATGGGATATATATTGCAAAATTTCATTTTCCAAGTTCTATTGTTTGTACATTATTCAGGTAGACAATCTTCATATAAAATTACAGAATGGGATATATATAAGTAAGATGACATAATGATTATTCTTTGTTATTAATATCTCATGTTGTCGTGTCTACCTATCAGCATGTATTCCTATATAAATAGCATGTGTACATGACAATGTTTTTGTGATTTTTTGAATACTACTAGCTCTATATGTAGTATTTGTCCATACATACATAGCTTGACTTATATACACACGGGTTACATGCACATAAAAAAAAACATATGGCAATACAACATTTCCAAATTTTAAAGTACATCATTTCCAGCTCTATGTCTAGCCAATTAATCTTTGCTTCTCAAGTCCACTCTAATCACAGCCCATGAGGGTGCGGTTAGTCCGTACATATAAGGTGTCTGAACAAAAAACAAACAATCCAGTCAAGAGTAGGGAGTGTGTATTTCATGATGAAGAGATAAATTAAGCAATTTAGTATTTAAATTCTTTCCTTTTCTAAGTATTTTACATTATATAACAGTGTATTGTTGGTCAAAAAACTAATACGTTGATTACCTTAGGGAACTTTCATCCATACGCATAAACCTTAGGAAAATGCTGAGAAATATCGTAATCAATTCAAAAAGGGGAAGGTCTATGGACTAAAAAACTTCATATGGATTACAATGTTTAAAAATACAAAACTAGCGAACATCGTTACATGATCAAGTTTAAGTGTGATACAATTTTCAAGGAGTACAAATGAGTGAATTTCTCAAAACATATGTTTCATGTTAAGTCTTTTGAAACAATATTGCGTAAAGAAGATGTTGATGAGAAGGAAATGATAGGTACAACTTCTCATTCAAACAATTTATAATATTTCTTCCTTATAAATAATAGACTTATAATCTTTATTTTTCTATTTTGTAATTTCATATATTATTGGACGTGTTGTGGAGATATACTCTCCATTGGACAAGGTCATAGGTGGGAAACAAACAAGGCTTGTAGATTTTCTCATTGAAGATGCTAAGTAAGATTTTTGTTGTTTTTTTTTTTTTTTTTTTTTTTCGTTTTTGGTTCTATGTTCTTTGTGTTGTATTGTTATGAAAAAAAACTAATACTTACAGGATTTTTAAAAATGTTTTTTAACAACCACAACGAACTTATGTGTACTATTTGGGATAATCATGTTGACAAGGTTCTCCCATACTTTAATGCCAGTATTGATGGTCCACTTATCTTTTTGCTACAACTTTGTAGAGCAAAGATTCTAGAAAGTAAGTTTTAAATTTTTTTTGAATGTCCTTATTAGTTGAAGTTATATTGAGATCAATTATGTCTCATCAGATTCTGGACAACCTTTTTTTGTTTGCATGTTCTTATTATTTCAAGCATGTTGAGATTTTACCTCAACAGTACTGATGTTTAATTCTAATGTAAACTTTACTAATCTTCCTTTATAGATGGTGATGTGCGTATTGCAAGCACTTTTGATACCACACAATTATGGTTTAACCATGATTTATCGGAGTTTGTAGAATTTAAGAAGAGGTCAATGTTATATTATATTACAATATTTATGTTGTGAATTATATTTTTGGACTTAGTTGCCTACTCTACTTTACATATGATAGTTTGAAAAAGGATTATACTTCAGTTCGGGCTATTGATTCTTCATCAAGGCTTTCTGGTAATAAGTTGTTTGGATGTTCTCAATTAGAAGATATTGTTGGAACAACAATTGATGAGGTTTATTCAAGACAACATGTTTGGCTACCTTGTGGATGAAGTGTAATATTCTTTTTTTTTGCAACTAATAATGTATGATAATATGTATTATGTTAAAATTTTGTATCAGGTTGGGGAGTTTTGGCTTACTGCTAAGATTGTGGCCATTGGGAGCTTGGTGGAATGGTACTATGTTTCATGTAAAGTCACTAACTGTAATAAAAAAAAAAGTTATTCCACGTGCAGGTCTAATGTACTGTTTGAAGTGCCAAAATTCATGGCAGGAAGGCATTATCAAGTACCGAGTGATAGTTCGGGTTGTTAACCACACAGGGGATGCTCTATTGTTAATGTGCTGAGTTGCTTGACATTTCAGTAGAAAACCTGAAGACGAAATACCCACATTTGTTCAAGTTTCATATTTTCATTTGTTTTTTAAACATTTATATGTTAATAATTTCAAAATAATGTGAGTTTTAAATTGTTTTTTTATGTTGCTTATCATTTAATATGTTCAAGTACAGGAATGTGAATGTTGTTCAAAATTGTTGTGAGGAAGGAGCAGATTGACAATTTGCATTATGCTTTTGGTGTTCTAAGCATTTGTTGGTATGATTTAAAGGTTTCAAAGTACAACTCAACTTTGTCAGTTGAACAGGATCATGATGACCATAAGATGCTTTCGGTAATTTTATGTGACCATACTTAGGCTTCACAATATGCTGATGTATAGATTATACCTCAACTTTTAATTCAAATATTTTTATTTTAGTTATGACCAAAATTTGAAAGGATCTTATGCCATCAATAAAAATGTTGTAGGATTGTTTTGGAGATGAGGAATTTGAGAGTCTTCGATTGCAAAGAAGGTGTAGTAAAGGAGGGGAAAAAAGTGGTGTAGGTTCTATCAAGAGGTTTTTGATGGAAGACTTTTCAACATCAGTTACTAGTAAAAGGGTCAAGAGAAATGTGATTAAGAAGAAAAAGATGTAAAAGTTGTATTTGTTTTTTTGTATTTTGGAGGAAATAAATTGTTTTGAATGAACAAATGTTGTATTAAGTTCTTATGATGTTTTGACGTAGTCAAATGCTTTTGTAGCATTTGTTGGGTAATTAGTTATTTTGAATGAAAGAACTGCTATGACATTTAAGTTAATTTAAGTTGATGATATTCATACAAGAGCTCGTGTCCCAAGTCCTCAAATACCACAACATTACTGTTTTCCTTAACTATTATCCTTCTCATAATATCAAATCTGGAGTTGCTACTTCTCTTCTTGTTGCTTTCTTTTAGAGCATCAACTGGCGACGACCCAGTCTTGCCAATGCACTTCATTTTTTGTAGAGATTTCTAGACCCTCTCTAATGGGAAATTTAGGTCGGTTGAGGGGCTTCGGATTAAGATTTCAGCTTGGTCATAAGCTAATGTAGCATCCTCGAGGCTATCGAAGGTGCCAAGCCACACTCTCATTCCACTTCTCGTTGAATCTCGTATCTCCGCCGCGTATTTTGCGACGATTTCGTTTCAAGTCTCAACTTTTTGCAATGATTTTACGCCCTTATTCATAAGGCTACATATCATTTCCACATCCCAGTCATAATAAAATGGAATTGCATCCCATGGCAAGTGTTCCATCTCTGAATTCTTTTATGCTTTCTTTCTAGTTTTCCCTGTATTTTTCTCTCTTTTTTTAGTGACTTTGAAACTTCTGTTCATTAGTCTTAAAGAACAGCAAACTGTCATCTGCAAAGAATAGGTGCAAAACCACAAGAACCCCCTGAGCAACCCTACAACCATGTATGAAACTCCGACTCTGAGAGAGTTGTAATAACAGAGATAGCCCTTCAGCATAGATAATAAAAAGATATGGAGAAAGTGGACCCCCCTGCCTAAAAAAAGTGACATATCAAAAAACCGACGACGTATGTACTTATTTAAAAAAATTAAAAATTATATACGATGTCGACTTTTTAAACTAAAGTCGTATAATTTATTTATAATGTCTGCTAGAACTATGTCGGAAAATAACCAACGTTGTAGCCAAAAATAACCGACGTTAAAATGTATTTTTGTAGTAGTGATACCCCCGATTGGGGTACCCGACCCAAAGAACTCGGTATTTGGAGCCCGCTGACTTACCAGCCCATTGCAATGTGTAGCCCGAGTCGAAACACTTGCATGGCCCAGTCTGCGCAGGCAGTCTGGAGCCCGACCGGGTGCATCCCGAAAAGTGGAGATCGTGCAGAATTGGCATTTGTTGTGGATTTTTTAGGGATTCTTCCTATTCCTAGTTTTGGCAACTACTAAGGCAGTTTGGCAGCCCAAAGCAACCTTCCTAAAGTTATTCTTGTTAAGATTTTTTCATATTTCTTACTTAAGCCAATTATTCATGTATAAATACTCCCATTGGGTCACATAGTTGAGGAGTCCAATTTTGAATACAAGATTAAGCATTCTCAATGTCCTATTAGTATTTTTCCTTCAAATAATTTTCTTAAGGTTCTACGGTAGTGTTGGCTAGCCGTAACGGTTGTAGTGCAGCCGTAAAACCAACATTGGCGCCGTCCGTGGGGACTGATACATAAAGTCCCATCTCTAAACTTTTTACATAGCACAAACTCGACGTGATCGTCGCTCAGGAAACGCAAACCCGCACGCTAATGCTGTTACAAATGCACATGCGAACAGGAACGTGAATGGAAACATAAATGGAAACGCCAACGGTAATGTGGTCGTGATCGCTCCTCAGGAAGTCAACCACGCTTTAGCGAGGGACCTATGGCAGCAGTTAAGTCGTCCACCACCCGATCTACGACAACACCTTAGTCGCCAAAACTCAGCTGAGCGGTTGGTAGCTGGTAATGAGTAGCTAGTCATCCCTCCAACAGTAGTGTTGGTCATAGCGCCTAACCCTCCCGCGACTCCAGTGCAAGGTATCGCAAAGGTAATAGCCCAAGTAATCGTGGCTTGTGGGAGAGCAGGCGTTTTGCCATTACCACCCGAGCAGCAAGCACCACCCCCAATCGCCCTAGTTGAGCAGAGTAAGCATGTGCCCTCTCAGGATACTAATCGCTCCAATCATTCAGACTGCCACGCTATTAGATGAAGTCAGATTCGGCGGCCAGTTCAATCATGCTGGGGTCCTGCAGCTCTCGCTCGATTAGTTAGATATCGGTTGAGTGGTTGAACCGGATGTCGCTTGCCCAACCGACCAGTGGGGAGGCTAGGGAGCGCTCTAGAGCGAGGCCCATAATGTGGAGAGCAATGGTGAAACGCTAGCTAGGTGAACCCAGAGTTGCAGACCTAGGAAGAGAAGTTAAGGACTTGAAGCGTAAGATGGAAGAGAGAGAGAGGCCGATCACCAAGCCCGTACTGATCACTTTTCTGTTCACGATGGAAGTAAGGGACTATAAGGTGCTTTCAGATTTCAAGTTACCCGAGTACCCTACATATGATGGCTCTAGAGATCCGCATGGTCATGAGATTAGCTACCAGGCTAAGATGTAGGTGGTCGGCGTGGCTGACCAATTTATTTGTCGAGCGTTTGTACCAATATTGACTGGTCAAGCCCAGAGATGGTTCACGAGTTTGCCGTCGCAATCGATTAGTTACTTTTGAAGCCTAAGAAGAAGTTCTCTGATATGGCATGGGTACGCCCGGACGAGGGAGAGATCATGCATAGTTATTTGGCTAGATGGTAGAAAGAGGTCCAAACGGTCGAAGGAGGATGGGACGACCAGACAATGCTAGCCTATTTCATAGAGTCCCTAAACCCGGATGGGTAGTACGGAAAGATTCGTGATGAGAACTTTCGAACCTATGCTCAAGCCATTCAGAGAGCTAATCAACTTGATGACACTGAGGAGGCGGTCATGCATAAGAGAAAGCAGTCGGGGGTAGTGCTAAAATGCCCTTGGCCAAAAGGCAGTGCTAAGAGTGGTCAATCGGAAGGTGTTGTCACGAACCGAATAGCCACGAGATGAGTGCATGATAGGTTGGGGTCGAATGGATATTGCCCACCTGCTTTGCCCGTTCAGGAGGTGCGAGAGTAGCTACCACCTCCATTGCTCGTCCGACAAGGAGATAATCTTCAAACCCTAAATGCTCATGCGGTCTTGTATTGCCGATACTATCAAAACAACTTGCACTCGACAGAAGACTGAAAAGTCTTGAAGGCCGAGTTTGAGAAACTCAATCAATGTAGACGCCCGTCCAATCAGTGGCGCCGCTCAGTCCCACCATGGCACCTTGATAGTGCCCCTCGGTAGACTGACAAAGTAGCTGATAAAGGCAAGCAGCCTGCAATAGAGGGGAGAGTATCAAGGAATGGCTAGGCAAGCCGGTTATTAACATGATAGTAGGCGGACCAGAAGGTGGGGATACAGTAGGTGCTCGAAAGGCATGGGCCAGACAGTTATATGTGGGAGCAATCGCTACCCAGGAATTTGATCGAAAGAAGACCTGTTGAGAGCCCATCACGTTTACCAATGATGATTTACCTTGAGGACCGACTCTGCACCGCGATGCCACGAGCCAAAAATGTGGAGGCTGACATTCTGTCAAAACTGGCGATTAGTGAGCTCCCTGACCACTTATCACAAATATGCAGGACCGAGATCGAAGAAAGGCTAAGCACTAAGAGCTTGTTGGTCTGCCCCATCGCTGATATGCCTTTTCCATACCCTAACCCGGATACACAACCCGAGTGGTTCTAGATACCCATACCCAAGGAAAAGTACGAGTTACCTTATGATAAGGCTAAGGCTGACCGGATACGGAGAAGAGCTCCACTTTACGAAGTAGACGATGGCTGGCTGTACAAACGATCCTCCGGCGGTCCCCTACTGTGTTGTCTGCTCCCCAACAAGGCCAAGACTGTGATGGAGGAAGCTCATAGAGGAATCTGCGCAGCCCAACAAGGCGCCAACGCGCTTGCCCAAAAACTGGTTATCCAGGGATACTACTGGCCAACCATGGTGGAATATTGCATAGAAGAAATCCTGATATGTCTGACGTGCCAAGTGTTTGCGAAGAAGGATACCCGTGCAACTTCATTTTATATGCCAGCCACGACTGCCATTCCCTTCGCTAAATGGGGAGTGAATCTACTCATGCCATTACCATAGGCGCTTGACCGGCATAGATTTGTACCGCGGCAGTAGACTACTTCACTAAGTAGGCAAAAGCTGAGCTATTGGCAACTATCACCGAGTATCAATGTTGTTGGTTTAATTGGAAGAATATCATCTGGCAATTTGGACTACCCGAGCAGTTAGTCATCGACAATGGCCGATAGTTTGATAACCGGTCATTTGCAACATTTTGCGTTCAGCATGGCATCCAGCACATTAAGGTTTCTGTTGCCTAAACGTAGTCGAATGGACATATCGGGAACCTAAATTACACTTTGTTGGATGGATTGAGGAAAAGGCTGGAGGAGCTGGGTGGAACTTGGGTTGAACAGCTAGAGAAGGTCATCTAGACCTACTGGACGACTCCTCGCAGTGCAACTGTAGAGACATAATTTGCCTTGGCATTCGGATTTGAAGCTAAGTCCCGACTAAGGTCTAGGTGCCCAGTCGTAGAATAATCTTGTATAATGATGAAGGCAATGAGGAATGCTTGCAAATTGAGAAGAATTTCTTGGAAGAAAGGTGTGACGTCGCGTATGCCAGAATGGCCAAATACCAGCAGGCAGTCAAGCGATATCAAGATAGGCGAGCAAAGGTCAAACACCTCCAAGTGGGTGACTTAGTCCTGAGGGATTTGGAGGCTAGTCGACCAACTAAGGGGGGAAGTTGGCTATAAAATGGGAAGGACCCTACAAAATCTCAGAAGTGGTTTTATCGGGAATGTATCGGTTAGAAACTATGGAAGGCAAGCAGGTGGAAAGAACATGGAATGCTCATCATTTGAAGCAGTTCTATTAATAGTTTAATTATTGTTTTTCCATTATGCAATTAAATGTAGGCACCTAGTGGCCATATTTAGTTGGTGTATTACTTAAATATTTCGAGTAATAAAGACTTCTTTAATAGTTTGATTAAAATGCCCGTGCGAGAAGTCGATCAAAAATTAGCCATTTCAGGCCTTAAAAGAAAGGGGGTTCGGTGTTTGAAGTTAGGAGCTGACTAGTTGCCCTTCCTTGAGAAGCCGATCGACAACTGGCCTTTCCAGACCTTAGAAGAAAGGGGGTTCAGTATTGTTAGTTAGGGGTTGACCGGTCGCCCTTCCTTGCGAAGTCGGTCGACAATTGGCCTTTCCAGGCCATAGAAGAAAGGGGGTTCGGTGTTTGCAGTCAAGAGCTAACTGGTCGCCATTCCTTGCGAAGCCGGTCGACAATTGGTCTTTTCAAGCCTTAGAAGAAACGGGGTTCGGTGTTTGAAGTCAAGAGCTGACTAGTTGCACTTCCTTGAGAAATCGGTCGACAACTAACTTCTTCAAGCCTTAGAAGAAAGGGGGTTCACTGTTTGCAGTCAGGAGCTGACCAGTCACCCTTCCTTGAGAAGTCGGTCGACAGTTGGCCTTTTCAGGCATAAAAGAAAGAGGGTTTGGGAGATGTTTCAGTTGGTGACTTCTCAAAGCCATTAGTTGGCGATGATTGAAGTAGATTTAGCGGTAAGGTGGAAAGTGTAAACGGAGAATGGATCCCCGAGTGTCGTTCTCAAGGGATGACAAATTTGGAGAGGTTTATGCAAATTACTTATGAATGCAAAGGCAATTGAAAGCAAAGGGAAATAGAGTTCATAAGGAAATCAAGGAGCAATTCAAAACAAAATATAGGGATCAACAATGTAATCAAAGAGGATTGGATTAGTGTTTCCCCGGTCCTTGCACTCAATGGTCTACTGGTGAGATTGATTTAACACTTATGACATCTAAGAAGGCTAAAGGCACATCACCAAGCGGCGTCACACTTGGACTCCAATTTTCTCATTCGTTTTGGGCATTTTGTCAAACACCTTATCTGCCTACCTTCTCCAGACCTAGTCCTTTTGGACTTAGGGCGGGAGTTGCACACACCTAGGCCATTGAAAACTTGCAATATCTCGCCAAACCTACAACCTAGACTCTTGACTCGTTTAGGCCTCCAATGAACCAAGATCACACGACACAATGCATACAACAAAGATAGCCATGGAGCATCAATTCAATCACAATTTCAAAAATTCAAAGCTAGAGTGCATGAACTTAGGGGATAACCAATCCAATCCCTACCTAATTAGCCACTACTATTCATGATTGGCATAAACCTAAATTCAATTGCAAATTAAAGCAAGGAAATTCAATGAAATGAATTGGAAATATAAACTGAAAATTAAATGCAAGAATTAAAATGTTACCAAATTGAATTACAATCAATGGTTTAGATCATCAATTGCTCCAAGAATATCTACAATCTTCTTCTTGTGTCAGTTCCACTACTTTCTCTCTCTAAAAGCTCTCTAGAACAAGTCTAATCTAAGAACAAAACTAAGAATGATGGTAGATGTCGCCCTAATTTCAGCCATCAAGCCCCTTTTATACTCCCCGCGCATTTCTTGTAAGTGAACTATCCACAAGCCCATCCACGTCGTGGACTTGGGCGTGGATAGTTTACTTATTCGACGATCTTATGCAACACGGTCTGCCTCCATTCCGCGAACAACTCCACGCTCGTGGGCACGAACGTGGATATTTCCTGGGAACAACCTTGAGCTTTCCTCCTTTGGTTTAATCCTACAAAAATCATCCAAAGTGCACCAAATGATAGAGCTTTGCAAGGGTTAGCACATTAGAGCACATACACCATAAATTGATCACAAAAAAAAGTGTAAATCCACACAATTTAACCCCTTAATAGACCCTATTTCATAGGTATCTTTGGCACCTATCAAAGTTTCCACACTTTAAGTTTGCTTGCCCTCAAGCAAGTTCCAATCACAACAAGATCATCTAAGTGCCAAAGATATTTATGATCACTTAACCAACTCAATTGGTCGAGAAAGGAATAGGGTGCAAGAAACTGAAGAGGGTGAAATCCCCATACTATCTACAAAGGGGGTTAACCATGCACCAATCAACTCTAGGAATATACCAAGGAAGCAAGGATCCCTTAAAATCAAGCTGAGGTTTATGGACAAAATTTCACACCAATTACCAAGCATGCAATCTAATTTTTCGTTCACCTTCTATTTTGCAAGGGCCTTCAAGCTGATCCCATTAGTGGGAACGATGTGCACATCTTAACCAAGACATCCAACCAAAACGCCAAAACCCATATGCAATAAAGTAAGTGAGGGTAAGGGCATGGACCGCTTACCTCAAATGGCTTGGGCGGTCTCTCTTTCTTCTCAACTCCCTAGGATAACATCATCGGGAACCCGATGTCATGTGGAGCCCCATACTTGTTTGAAGTTCGGTGAAATGGGTACCCAAAGTGGCTCACCTTCTCTCTATTTTCTCATCTTCTAAGATAACGTCGTTGGGACAACCGACTTCGCGTAGAGCTCTACGCTTGTTCGAATATAGTGCAATGGTTGCCCCTAATCTTAGCAAGACGGCTCACCTCGGATCTTACCTCTAGGAGTGTTATGCTTAGCCTTTTTCATTCTTTCACCATTTCAACACCTCATGCCTTTTTCTAAGGATAAGGGATTTTCTCTCAAATCTCACCAAAGGCTCACCGTTTTCCCTATGCCCTACCAAGATTAATTTAATTTTCGGGCTTCACTCAGATTATCTTTCTAAAGTTAAGAAGTGCACACTCCCACTTCGAGAGATCCTCGACTAAGGTCCTAAAAAAATAAGAGGTGAACATCATGCAAGCACACAAGATTTTGAACCTTTTTGGTTCCAAGCATTTCACTTTAGGTGCAAAAAGAAAAACTTCCTAAGGATATTCCAAGAATAAAAACTTTGTTGGCACATGATCAAAAATCTTCCTAGATAGCATAAACAATGACACACTATCCAAATCAAATACACCCAATCAAACAAGACCAATCAACTGATTAAGCTATCAAAAGCAATTCAAGCACAAAGGGCATCCTTTCCACACTTTAAATCAAACATCGTCCTTGAAGTTGTCTTGAGGACAAGAGGAATAACGGAACACGGGTCTATTCCATCAAGCAAACCTCTTTCTACACTTTAGAAGTGTTTCCCGGGATCGGGGTTTCAACATTACCCTTTTATGAATCAACAAATGAAGTGCTCATCATGTGTGCCGTGTGTTACGCAAAAGCTCTCTTCTCTTTTTCCAAACTTTAGAATTAAAAACGGGGCATTCAAAAGTAAGAAATGATAAGAGGTATACAACCACATGAGCATCTATTCCTTTCCACACTTTAGCTTCTAAACAAGCTTGCTTTTGCCACTTGCAATGCTTTCCTTGTCCACGTTCACTTCCATGCTCGTGGAAGCCCTTATGGATAAAAAATAGAAAATTCCACGAGATTTTCCACGAGCATAGACTTCTTTGTTGAATTTTTCCAGAAATGTCCACGAGCAGGATCGCGCTCGTGGACTTGGGCGTGGTTTTTTTTTTCTAGAAAGTGCCACGAGTTGAATCACGTCGTGGAAGAGACGTGGATTTTTTTTCCAGAAACTTCCATGTCTACTTCCATGATGTGGAGTCTCACGTGGACTCAACAATTTTGACCATTTCCATTTCTTGGCTCAAGATGTTTTGCTTCGGTACTTTTCTCTTCCACAACCTGCAAATTAAGGCTGCAAACGTACCATCTGAAAACCATAAAACCTACAAGCTACAAATCAGAATTCTCAAAGCAACAACAAACATAATGAAAGTAAGAAACACCTTGGGTTGCCTCCCAAGTAGCGCCACGTTTAACGTCTTTAGCCCGATGAGATTGACCTTCTTCTTCATATTTCTCACCTCTTTTCTTTCATCTTTTTTTCACTTTTTCAATTTCTTTTCCTTTCTCTTTCTTTTTTTCTCCTCTTTTTTTTTTCTTTATTTTTCATCTTTTGCCTTAACACTTTTTCTCTTTTTCTTTTCTCTTACACACTTTTTTCTCTCACTTTTTTTCATCACTCTTCCTCCCATGGTTCCAAATTACATACATGTTCCATCCCTTTGACCTCATCTGAACCAAAATATTTCTTCACTTGGTGGCCATTAACCTTGAAACTCCCCTTTTCCAGATGTAAGATCTCTAATGTACCATAGGGGAAAACCTTTGTAACCACATAGGGACCAGTCCACCGGGATTTGAGCTTTCCCGGGAAAAGTTTAAGCCTTGAATTATACAAAAGCACTCAATCCCCAATCACAAACTCCTTATTTCTCTTGATGTGTATATCTTGGTAGAGCTTGACTTTTTCCTTGTACGCCTTAGATGTCTCATAAGCTAGCAATCTCCACTCCTCAAGTTCATTGAGTTGCAACATTCTCTCTTTACCGGCCACAAAAGATCTTCTTTTAGCCTATTGATTGCCCAATATGCCCGGTGTTTAATTTCAACCGGCAAATGGCAAACCTTGCCATAGACAAGCCGGGTACGGAGTGGTGCCACTTGGTGTTTTGTATGCAGTTCGAAAGGCCCATAATGCATCATCCAATTTCTCAACCCAATCTCTTCTATGCCTTGCCATGGTTTTTTAAGAATTGCTTTAATATCCTGGTTGGCATTTTCAACTTGACCACTTTGCAGATGGTAAGGCACCCACCCCAATGTTGTACCCCTTGTTTTTGAAGAAATTTTCTCATGAGTACATTCCGGAAGTGTGTCCCCTAGTCGCTAATAATGATCCTTGGCACTCCAAATCTAGTGAACAATCTCTTGAGGAATTTCATCACACTCATCCCATCATTTGCCCGAAGTGCCTCCGCTTCTACTCACTTGGACACATAATCAATGACTACGAGGATGTATTTGAACCCTTTAGAATCTTAGAAAGGTCCGGAAAAATCTAGACCCTAAATGTCGAAAATTTCACAAGCAATGATGAAATTTTGGCGCATTTCATCCTGGCTTGTGATATTTCTGGTCCTTTGACATCTATCACAATTTCACACACATTTGAACGTCCCAGAATATCAATGACCAATAGAAATCGGCTTCAATCACTCTCCTCGTGATTAAATTCGCCGAATGGTGCCCTATCTGATGGCACTCTCCCAATATCTCATATCCTTACCCATCCGACACACATCTTCTTATAACTTAGTCCGAACAAATTCAGAAAAGATAAGGCTCATCTCAAAAGTAAAATCTTGATTCCGCCTTTAGCTTCCTCTTGGCATACACATCGAGATACTCAGGCAACACTCCCCCAACTAAGAAATTGGCAATATTGGCGTACTATGGGCTAAGAATTATCCCAAACAACTTCTCTTCAGGAAAGTATTCATCAATCTCTACATCCGCTCTTGATTTTTTTCATTCTCAAGTCGTGACAAGTGGTCCGCGGCATTTTTTCGACTATTTTCTATCCGCAATCGTGATGTCAAATTCTTGCAACAAAAGTATCTATCGAATCAATCTTGGTTTGGCCTCCGGTTTAGACATGAGGAACCGGATGGCCACATGATTGGTGTGCACTATGACCCATGACATCAACAAGTAGGACCGGAACTTGTCAAGGGCAAAGACAATAGCCAAAAGCTCTTTTTCAGTGGTTCTGTCGTCTTTGTAAGCATTTGACTAGCATATGCAATAGGTTGGAACACCTTCTCATTCCTTTGCCCAAGAACTACCACAATGGCATAATTGCTAGCATCACACATGAGTTCAAAAGGTTTGTTCCAATCTAAACCAACAAGAATAGGAGTATTGACCATGGCACTTTTCAATTCATCAAACGCCTTCATGCAATCTTCACCCATGATAAATGTAGCATATGTTTCTAGCAACTTGGTGAGGGGCCTAGCCAACTTGGAAAAATCTTTGATAAACTGCCTATAAAACCCCACATGGCCCAAAAAGCTTCTCAACGATGTGACATTATGTGGAGGTGGTAATGTCTCAATCACGGCGGTCTTGGCCCTATCCACTTCAATTCCTTTTTTGGAAACCTTGTGACCTAACATGATCCCCTCTTTAACCATATAGTAACATTTTTTCCCAAGAAAGGGCAAAGCTCATCTTTTGGCATCTCTTCAAAACTTTCTCCAAATTCAACAAACAATCCTCAAACATATCACAAAAGATGGTGAAATCATCCATGAAAACCTCCATAAAATCCCCAATAAAGTCTTCAAAGATAGGAATCATGCACCGTATAAAAGTAGCTGGTGCATTACACAACCCAAGTGGCATTCTTCTATAAGCAAACGTCCCGAATGGACACGTAAATGTGGGTTTTTCTCGATCTTCTAGTGCTACTGGGATTTGAAAATGCCCACTCATGCCATCCAAGAAACAATAATACCCATAACCACTCACTCTTTCCACCATTTGATTGATGAATGGCAACGCGAAGTGGTAATTTTGAGTGGCCTCATTCAATTTCTGGTAATCGATACACACCACCCGGTAACCATCCTTGTGGGGATTAGTTCCTTCTTTTCATTTTCTACCACCGTGATTAAACCCTTCTTCGGCATCACATGGTCGGGCTAACCCATGCACTATTCGAGATCGGGTAAATCATCCCCATATCAAGCAACTTGATTACTTCACTTTTAACCACCCCAAACGTGTTGGGATTGAGCCGCCTTTGTGGTTGAGCTACCGGCTTCGCCCCATCTTCCATTAGGATCTTTTGAGTACAAACGGCCGGGTTTATTCCCTTCATATTGGTGAGCCTCCACCCGATGGCCTCCTTATTGTCCCTCAATATACCAACATGTTTTTCCCTTTTCTCATGTGAGAGATCGGCCACTATCACCATAGGGTGGGTCTTCTCATTTCCCAAGTAAGCATATTCAAGATGGCTTGGCAATGGTTTGAGCTCCCCCTCATCTTTCTTTTCTTCTTTTTCCTCACTTCCTCCTTCCTTATGCAACCTCTTCTTCCCCTCATTTTTCTCATTCATTTTTCCATTCTTGTCATTCAAATCCCCCTCATACTCCTCTAAAACAACCCGATCATCACCACCCATTTCCTCCTCAACTTCTCCAACAAATTTCAAACATTCAAACAATTTATCATCATGCACATCACTATATGAATTTAAACAAGAAAGCTCACAATTCAAAGACACATGCAAAGTATGCAATTCATGATCAAACTCATCCACTCTATGGTCCTTGTTACCTTTGGGACATTCCCAATCAAAATCATGCTTTTAGACACTAGGTAACTCGCATAGGTAATCTATGTCTTCATGCATTGACTCTATGAAAAAACATCCATCCCTTCTAAGGGATATTTCATTGACTTGGTGACATTAAAGCTAGCCGACTCGTCACCCACACGGATGACGAGTTTGCCTTCCCCGACATCGATTAATGCCTTTGCGGTTGCCAAGAAAGGCCTACCCAAGATTAGGGGCACCTCGACATCAGGGTCCATATCTAGAATCACAAAATCTACCAGAAATATAAACTAGTCCACCCTAACCAACATGTCTTCAACAATACCTCTAGGGTATTTTAATTTGTAGATCAGTCTGAAAGTTGTATGCACGTGCGTGTTGGTTTAAGGGTGCCCAAGTTTAACTTTCGGTACAATGCAAATGGCATTAGATTTATACTTGCACCAAGATCGACTAGTGCTTTGTTGATGGAAGTCCCCCCCCCTATATTGCATGGGATAGTAAAGCTCCCCGGATCTTTGAGCTTCTAGGGCACATCCTTGTGCACTATAGCAGAGAATTCCTCCCCTAGGACAACCGTAGCTGATTCAATCAACTTCTTCTTATTGGAAAGGATATCTTTGAGAAATTTTACATACCTTGGCATTTCTCCCAAGGCGTCTACGAATGGCATGTCGATGTGAAGTTGTCTCAACATTTGGAGAAATTATTCATATTTTGCATTGTCAATATCGGTGCGTAACCTTTGAGGAAAGGGAAGTTGTGATTTTGGTATGGTGGGAGGGTCTTACACGACCTCCTTCTCTTTCTTGGAGGTTTGGATGTTTTAGGAGGCTCTTCCTCCTCCTTTTCCTCTTTAGATGTCTCTTCATTTGCTTTGGTAGGGTCTACTTCCTTCCTTAGCTCCTCATTAGATATAGTGTCATTTTGTGTTGAGGTGGCATCTAGAAGTGCCTTCCCACTCCTCAAGGTGATGGCATTTACATCAGATTCGAACTTCGCTTGGAAGCTCGCCATCATATTGGCAATGTTGGCTTCTATGTCTTTGAGCAATTGGAGTGTTTCTTGTCTAATGCCTTGTGGCTCTTCCAACACTTCCTTC
This sequence comes from Ipomoea batatas, assembly GCA_002525835.2. Lineage (NCBI taxonomy): Eukaryota > Viridiplantae > Streptophyta > Magnoliopsida > Solanales > Convolvulaceae > Ipomoea > Ipomoea batatas. Next base: position 11,955,676 of record CM008345.1, read on the forward strand.
TTCAAGGATGCATTGAAATTGGAGTTTTCCTCCTTGGACTCCTTGATAAAGGCTTCTATTCTTCTCTCGAGGTCCTCCCGTTCCCCATTGTAGGGAGATGATTGATTTTGAGGTGGAAATGGAGGTGCATCATGTTGGAAATTTTCCACGCTAGGTCCACGCGCGTGGACTAGGACGCGGAAGTTTCTGGAATTTTTTCACGTCCCGTCCACGTGCATGGATTGGTTCGTGGATTTGTTCCAGTCTTCACTTTGTGTTTCTTTTACCTCGAGTGGCCATGTTTGATGAGGGTATGGATGCTCATATGAGTAGGAATGATGTGGGGGTGTATAGTGGTGCATGGCGTAAGCTCTTTCATAGTAGTATGGTGGAGGTGGAGGTGGTGGATAATGGTACGAAGGAGGGTGGTTATATGTATATGGTGGATAATATGGACTAAGTGGATAAGATGATGAAGGTGGTGGTGGTGGATAACCATAAGGGTCTCAATTACGGGGTGGACACCCGTATGGAGGTCTTTCTATATGTGGAGGATGTTGATCCATTGGATCCATGGATATACCTACAAAAGCTCAATGGAACAAAGGTATGGCACCTAAGGAGTTAGCTCCTTATGTGGTAAGCTTGAAAGGTGTGTGTGTGAAAAAGTGTGAGATTGACAATGTAAGCAAAAGTAAAACAAATTGAAAAGAAAACTAGCAAATTGCCAATGCATCCAAAGTAAAATTGTCTAAAACTACACCGTTTTCCATCCCCGGCAACGGTGACATCTGATTGATGTAGATTTAGCGGTGAGGTGGAAAGTGTAAACGGAGAATGGATTCCCAAGTATCGTTCTCAAGGGATGACAAATTTGGATAGGTTTAGGCAAATTACTTATGAATGCAAAGACAATTGAAAGCGAAGGGAAATAGAGTTAATAAGGAAAATAAAGAGCAATTTGAAACAAAATATGGGGATCACCAATGTAATCAAAGAGGATTGGATTAGCGTTTCCCCGGTCCTTGCACTCAATGGTCTACTGGTGGGATTGATTTAACACTTATGACATCTAAGAAGGCTAAAGGCACATCACCAAGCGGCGTCACACTTGGACTCCAATTTCCTCATTCGGTTGGGGCATTTTGTCAAACACCTTGTCTACCTACCTTCTCCAGACCTAGTCCTTTCAGACTTAGGGCGGGAGTGGCACACACCTAGGCCATTGCAAAAGCCTACAACCTAGACTCTTGACTCATTTAGGCCTCTAATGAACCAATATCACACGACACAATGCATACAACATAGATAGCCATGGAGCATCAATTCAATCACAATTTCAACAATTCAAAGCTAGAGTGCAAGAACTTAGGGGATAACCAATCCAATCCCTACCTAATTAGCCACTACTATTCATTATTGGCATAAACCTAAATTAAATTGCAAAGCAAGGAAATTCAATGAAATGAATTAGAAATATAAACTGAAAATTAAATGCAAGAATTAAAATGTTACCAATTTGAATTACAATCAATGGTTTAGATCATCAATTGCTTCAAGAATCTCTACAATCTTCTTCTTGTGTCACTTCCACTACTTTCTCTCTCTAAAAGCTCTCTAGAACAAGTCTAATCTAAGAACAAAACTAAGAATGATGGTAGATGTCCCCCTAATTTCAGCCATCAAGCACCTTTTATACTCCCCATGCATTTCTTATAAGTGAACTATCCACGAGCCCGTCTACGTCGTGGACTTGGGCGTGGATAGTTTACTTATTCGACAATCTTATGCGACACGGTTAGCAGGCCAGCTCTGTGGCCCTTCACAATCGCTTCCAGGTATCCACTGTGGATGTTAAAGGTGAGCGCTTCGAATCCGTACATCTTTTTTTCTCTCTCAAAGATTGTTATTGATTACAAATCTGAATCTGAATCGAAATCGAGAGATTGAAAGAGATAATAGAGCCCCTTTGAGAAAACCCTTAACCAGAGAGAGAGGGGTGACAGGTTCTGATCTTATGAGCGTGGGGTCCTGAAACTTGGAATTCATATTTGAATTCATATGTTTAGGGATTGATAAGAAAATGATGAAGGGTTGATGATCAATAGATTGGTGATGCATTGGTTTTTATAAGCTTGAACAACAAGCATTGTTTATAATCGTTGGATTAGATCACAACCATCTTAACCGTTAATTGGTATGCATCTCTTTTGTATACATATTCCAATAAAAGATATCACATGCTTTAACAGAATTGTAACATAATTTTATACAACTGTTGGATTAGATCGCAACTCTTAACTATTAATTAGTATGCATCTCTTTTGTACACATATTCCAATAAAAGATATCATATCTTTGAATAAGTTTTGACAGAATTGTTTACAACTACTGGATAAGATTGCAACATATATCTTTGAATAAGCTTTGACAGAATTGTTTACAACCATTGGGTTAGATTGCAACCATCTTAACCGTTAATTGGTATGCATATCTTTTGTACACATATATCATATCTTTGAATAAGCTTTAACATAATTGTTTTCAATCGTTGGATTAGATCGCAACCAACCATTATGTATTGTATTTGTTAAAATAAATATTATGTCATATTAGGGGGCATTTGGTTTGGGTTATCTAGGATAACAAAAGTTATATTTGGCTGGTTATACAAAGATTCCTATGTTTGGTTGAAGTTATCCAACTTTCCCATGGAATGTTGTTTACCCTCCATATAAGCTTTTTCCTTAATTTTGAGGGAATGTGATAACCTTCATTTTCTTAGGTAATATAACATTCCCTTGCAATTTTATAAAATCTGCCCTTCACTTTTCATCGTCGTGGTTTCTCTCTCACTTGCAGTCTCGCACCGCAGACCTCAATCTAGGGTTCTTCCATTTCAAGATCACAGGTAAATACTCTCATCTCCTTAGCTACAGAGTTTCTTTCACCCTCTCCCCCATCTTCTCTGTTAATTTTCCAATTTCTTTATGAGTTTGTGCGACTCTGCAAGTCATTAGAATGGCTTAAAGTTCGAATTTTGATCAAAGCTTAGACTTGAACGTCCATTGAGTTTATAAGAGTAGAGGTTGGGTTTAATCAAGAGCTGGGTTTTAGTTTCGTTGTATAAATTTTGACATATCTGCTATTTTCTTTGGATGGGTCAGAACTAGTTTCTTTGTACCAAATCTTTAGCAATGTGCATTGGTAACCTTGACGACAGTTAGCTGGCTCAATAAGTGCTTAACTCTGGTGTTCCTCGCACCAAAGTTTTGGAGGAGTTCTGAAATGTTCTTGTCGTTTTAAACTTATATTTAAAAAAAAATTATTTTTCATACTAAAATTTTTATCAATTTGATCTGCACATTGTATTCCAGTATCAAAACAGTATTTTGGAAATAATGATGGTGAGCGTTTGTTAGTGTCGCTATATGTTTGCAGTAGGTGGAGTTGAAAAATTTAGTACTCATATAGAGTCAAGAGCTTGATATGCTCTAAACAATGATATAGAAATAATGCTTGAGAATTCCCAGTCAGATAACAGTTTATTGGACAGATTGCTCGATGGTTTCAATTCGATTGAGAATTTATGCTTCCAAGATCCTTTGTTTTCTGTATCTCTTGATGCTAATGTGATGGATAATTTCTTTAGCTTTTGATTTGCATGAGCATATCTATATGATCTCCATTAATATGAATCTTTTGTTAACTATACATATTAATTGGTTCTGTTAATAAAATGGTGTTCTTTTTCAGATGGTATCCAAATATTAGATTGATTGCTGCTTTAGGTGCTAACTTAGTTTCTGTGGAGAGTTTGTTCTTGTGATGAACTAGTTTTGCTTCTAGATTGCAGCTTTTTAGTAGTTAGTTTAATGGCAATCAAATTAGTAAAACTATACTTCTCAATAGTGCTCAGAATAATTCCAAATCAATCTTGAATCAGTTTAAAGTTCTAGATTTTCTATTGCATCAAAATTATTTTTCAAAGCTTGGTATAATTTTGATTGATGAGCAGCATATGGTATTTACTTTATGTTTTTTAGAAACATACCGCACAGTTTCACTTTTCAAACTCTTTTCGTCATTTTCTTCTTCTTATAGGGTGATATGGCTCGATTGCCATTAAGGCAAACTATGATATTGCAAGTTGTTGTCTTCATTTTGCACATAAAGATCATGGAAAGCATGTTCAATATGCTTATGTTTCTTGCTATGACATTAGTCTTTCGAAGAAGAAAGTTTAGGAGAACTATGACATATGCCGATCAAATAACATCTAGACATAATATTAGATCTTTGAATTTAAATAAAATGGTCTTTGAAAGTGATATACAATGTGTTGATAATTGTAGAATGGATAAGAGATCTTTAGCTAAATTATGTGATTTGCTAAGGACTCATGGTAACTTGAAAGATAGTAGGAATGCAACAATCGATGAGATGGTGATTTCTTTTCTTCATATAGTTGCACATAATATAAAGAATAGAGTACTTAAACGTCAAACAACGTAACTAGATTTTGTGAGACTCTTAGTAGACAATTTCGTGTTGTTTTGAACTCTATTTTGAGACTACACAACATGCTCCTTAGAAAACCAAAAATCGATACCAAATAATATGAGAGGTGGAAGTGGTTTAAGGTACCCCTATACTCTTTGAGAAAAATAATTAATAAGTTTATTATCTAATTATAACTAAATCATTTATTAAGAAATGTTTATATTTCCTTGGGATATAGGGATGCTTGGGCGCATTAGATTGAACTTTATAAAAGTCAATGTTGAAATAGTTGACACACCTAGGTATCGAACTAGAAAAGGTGAAATTGCCAAAAATGTCTTAGGTGCTTGCACACCAGACATGCAATTCATCTATGTAATGCCAGGTTGGGAAGGATCTACGGCAGATGGTAGAATTTTGAGGGATGTAATTAGTAGAATGAATAGCTTAAGGGTTCCTTAAGGTAATAATTTTTTTTTTTAAATAATCATATCATAAGATCTTAATTAATGAAAAAAATTACCTTAGGTATTAATAAATTTCTTAAACTGAAATATGTCTAGGAAATTACTTCTTGTGTGATGCTGGATATACAAATGGGGATGGATTTTTGGCACCATATAGAGGTCAATGGTACCACTTAAATGAATGGAGGCAAGGTTATCATCCTACAACAGCCAAGGAATATTTCAACATGAAACACTCTCAAGTAAGAAATTGCATTGAGAGGTGCTTTGGCATATTAAAGGCTAAATGGGCTATCTTAAGAGACAAGTCATTTTATCCAGTTAAAACTCAGTGTAGGATTATTTCTACTTTTTGCATTCTCCACAATTTCATTAGGTCTGAAATGCCTATTGATCCTATAGAGATTGAAGTTTGTACAAATGAGTGCAATAATTTTCAATATGAAGAAGATGGTGAAGACTTGATAAGGCATTGTGAAACTAGTTGTGCTTAGACTGAATGGAGAGACAAGCTTGCACATGAGATGTTTACTACTTGGCAAGCTGAATAACATTAATCTTCTTCTAGAAATACAACTTTTTGTTATCATTTTAGTTGTAATTGATGAAAAATTGCAAACTGAATTTTATTTGATATGCATTGTTGTATTTTTGAACTATTTCAAACTGAATTTCATTTGATTTTGTTTCATTCAATAGTTGTCTTGCTATATTTTGATATGCTAACTACATATTACTAAAGTATGAGTTGTATTCGATTTGTTGTTATTGTTTGGTTTTATTTTTACAGTGAAAAAAATACTACAATTAGAAGAAGGAATTCTACTACTAAGAGACAATTAACAAAACAAGAAGATGCAGCATTGGTCGATTGCCTTGTCGAAATAGCAAATGACCCCACTTTAAAGGGAGAAAATGGATTCAAGATGGGATATTTGTTGCGCCTGGAAAAGATGTTGCATCGAAGGTTAGAGTCATCAAATTTCAAGGCAACCCCCCACATTGAATCTAGGTATAAGCTATTGAAGAAACATTTCCTTGTCATTTAAGAGATGTTTAACAAGGGTAGTGGATTCGGTTGGAATGATGTTTAGAAATGTGTTACTGTCAGCAAAGATGTCTTTGGTGAATGGGTTAAAGTTAAGTGAAATCTAAATTATTTCAATTTTCTTACTTATATTACTTAAGAGGAATGTGTTACAATTGTTGTTAAGTAATTTATCTTTTTAATTTAATTTTATTTTAGAGTCATCCTAACACAATTGGTTTAAGAAACAAAGAATTTTCTCACTTTGATAGCTTGGTGCATGTTTCGAGAAGTGATTATGCAACAGGAACTGCTGCAGAAACTCAGCTGATGTAGTGGAGAAAATAGAGAAAGAAAAAGATGATGAAGTTGATCTTATTGATGAAGGACATGTGAGGAATGGCATGAGGGAAAAGGAGAAAAAGAAGTTGATCAAACTGAGTCATCTTTTTGCCCATCTACTAAAATCAATCAAGGCAAAAAACAAGCTAGTAATAAGAAAAGGTCTAGAAGTGATGATGGATTGATGGACTTAGTAGTAGAGATGCATGAATATGTAGGTGCTTACAAGGAAGCTAATGAGCAAATAAAAAACATAACAACCTACTTTAAGAAAGAAGCTGAGAACACTGATAGAAAGATGAAGAGTCAATTCTTTTTTTGGTCCTAGACTTATAGTGGCAAAGGCAATTTTAGTCGTCCATAAATAAATTAGACGATTTATGGACATAGTTATTGTGACGGGGACAATTTTAGTCCTCCGTCTGTATTCCCCATTACATGACCGTTTGAGAGGGGGAAATTGTATCATTTCACAATATATCCTTCAACTCAGACCACGGTAATCCCAGACAACTTCTTATGGCTTAACTGAAGCTTTGAAATTCTTGTCTGTCTTGGAACATTTGGTGCTTCAACTTCATTGTAATCCATAGAATCCTCGAAACCAACAAGGTTTTGAATATCCATGGTTTTTATTGGTGTACTATATTCAAACTGCCACTTCTTAGAGATCATTGTCTGGTGCATAACAAAATCAAGAATCATGTATGTACCAGGCTACCAGTGCAACAATCAATCAAAAAACTTAATTTCCCAGAATTGATGAGGCTTACCACTTCCGAAATGGTCTTGGAGACCTAAAACAGCCAGCTCAACTCATCATGATCAACCCCAAAAATTATCCTAATATGCAAGTTATAGAAGAAATAAATTAAAAGAAAGCTCTTCTTCTTCATATTCATATAGATAAGATGCAAATTGAGTTCTAAACTCACAAGAACATCTTGAGGTAAGGATTCCACTCCGCCTGGACATGGATGCGTATGCTGGGGGAGATGAGACTGGGAAGTGCGGTGAGAGCTGCAAATCGCCTATTTTAAGCTGCGAGGTGTTCGATGAAATGCCGAGGAGAGTTGAGGGGGTAATGCTTGAACCGAAAGAGATATTGGTGTTGTTGTTGTTAGTGGTGGAAGAAGTTGCAGCCGTTTTGCTGCAGAGGGAGGCCACTGCTGCACACCAGTAGCCGTCGACGAGAGGAAGAACTCCACCATAGTTGTTGTGTTGCTTGTCGGAAATAGGGGAGGTCGCGTGTCGGTCGCCGTTCTGTCCATTGCTGTTGCTAGTTGGTGGAGTTGCTGCCAAGGTCGTCGGAGTCTCGCTACTGCTTGTCGTAGCCTCCAACCATGCTCTGAGCCGCCGTTGTCGCACAAGAGGAGAAGGGAATTTGTCGTCGTCTTGTACCGTCGCCAAATCTAAGTAGTATACTCAACCCTCCCTTTGACGACGGCGAACTTATGAATTATATATCAAATAAAATAATGTAGTCAATTTGAGTTTTGCTTAATTGACAGAAATATCTCTCATTTAGACAATCAACTAACGAGATAATAGACGGAGGACCAAAATTGTCCTCGTCACAATAAGTGTGTCCATAAATTGGCCAATTTTTTTATGGAGGACTAAAATTGTCTTTGCCACTATAAGTCTAGGACCAAAAAAGGAATTGACTCAAAGATGAAGATTTGAAGAAATCATCAAACTACATAGAATTTCAAGGCAAGAAGTCATAGAAGCTGGTGAGCATATTTTAAAAGATGCGCACAAGATTGATACCTTCTTTGCTTTGCCTAATGAGTTTAGGAGGGATTATGTACTGAAGCAGTTGTATGAGGTCAATCCATACACACCAAGCTTTCACTTTCATGGTGGAAACGATGCATAAGAAGTATGATGAAGCTTGTTTTGGTTTTTTTTTACTCGATGCATGACTTTGATGGTGGCATTGTTATTTTTGGGAATTGGCTACCATTAGAATAATGATATTATCTAATGTAAATGGCTTAGAAGTTAGGCTTCTTTTGTGAAAGAAAAACTGGGCTACCAATTATATTTTTGGTTTAGTATTGACAGCAATATATGTATAGAAAACATGAGACTATATGTGTCTTTTTTCTGAAACTTACTCCTACTGCAAAAATGGTATTTAGTTGTTAATTGTGAATATGTAGTTTTTGTGTTGTTAAATTTGATTACAGTTTCCCACTTCAAAGTTCATGTCTTTAAAGGTTGCAGGCAATGCATCAATGTCATAAAGGGTAACAGGGAAGAAATCCAGTTACTGGTTTATTGTGTAAATCAATGCTGCAGATTTTAGCTTCCTGGCTTGCTAATGTACACATCATGTACACAACCTCAGGTGCATGAATAATGCCAAAATTTCTATATTTTGCTTCTTTTTTTTCCCTTCAATCCAAGATTAATAGTAATAATTTAATGAATTTTAACTTCCAATCTTCATATCTACTAATTTGATGAATCATATTGGATTAATATAATCTATATTAATATACAATGGGTGTACTAATGATTGATGCAATCATTGAATGAATGCTTGCGTTCAAAGACTAGTTTGGTGTATGGTGGCATTTAGCTGCGCTGTATTGAGTAGAAGAAAAGTAGACATAAAAAATGAAGTTAATGACTGATTTGATCCATTAACTATAGCTAAATTATCGATTTGGTCATCAACTATCATTCTCATCATATTAAGTCTTCAACTTTGAAAATCTCACTCAATTTCGTCCTCTCGTCAATTTGAGTTGCAAGATGATAATCAATTTGAGCTATAGGATGATAATGGAGTACGAAACTTAGCTATGTTTTTGGATTTTATTTCCTATTCCCTTTTTAGGAATTTAATGTGCTTTTGGATTTTTTGAGCAAACTTTGGTTTACAAAGATCGGAGCTTGTGAGGAATGCAGACAATTTTGTCCATTATTTCATTACCAATGCAGTTTGAATCCAACTGTTTATTTCTTCAAATAATGAGAGTATTAAGGTAAAATAACCATTATAACATAAGAAACAATTCATCAACCAAACAAGTTTATATTACATACTCAGTTTTTATCAAACACAAGAATCTAACATTCCTCACTATGAAAAAACGTGTTCTTAGCGACGGATAAAATCCGTCGCTAAAAAGACAAAATCCGTCGCTAAAAGAGTTTAGCGACGGAATCTGTCCGTCACAAAAACCCTTCTCGCTAGAAGTTAGCGACAAAATTTTTTCTGTCGCTAGATTCTAGCGACGAAAATATCCGCCGCTAAGTAAAATAAATCTGTCGCTAAATTCTCTCCAGCGACGAAATTATGGTGAAATTTGCGAGGGAATAACGACGATAACTTTTGTCACTAAATCTAGCGACTAAAAATCCGTCGCTAAATCAAAAAAATATCGGTCACTAATTTCTTAATTTGAAGATCTAGTGACGAATTTGAAA